>JAHRHZ010000145.1:28134136-28212550 GCA_024137785.1 Ginglymostoma cirratum | reverse complement strand
AGTTGTTTGTTGCGAACTGAGCGCAGGTGTTCTGCAAAGCGGTCCCCAAGCCTCCGTTTGGTTTCCCCGATGTAGAGGAAGCCACAACGGGTACAGCGGATGCAGTATACCACATTGGCAGATGTGCAGGTGAACATCTGCCTGATGTGGAAAGTCTTCTTGGGGCCTGGGATTGGGGTGAGGGAGGAGGTGTGGGGGCAGGTGTAGCACTTCCTGCGGTTGCAGGGAAAAGTGCCGGGTGTGGTGGGGCTGGAGGGGGGTGTGGAGCGGACAAGGGAGTCGCGGAGGGAGTGGTCCCTCCGGAAGGCAGATAAGGGTGGGGAGGGAAAGATGTCTTTGGTGGTGGGGTCTGATTGCAGATGGCGGAAGTGTCGGAGGATGATGCTTTGGATCCGGAGGTTGGTGGGGTGGTACGTGAGGACGAGGGGGATTCTTTTTTGGTTATTATTGTGTGGACAGGGCGTGAGGGATGTGTTACGGGAAATGTGGGAGACACAGTCGAGGGCGTTCTCGACCACTGTGGGGGGGAAGTTGCGGTCCCTGAAGAATGAGGACATCTGAGATGTTATATTGCATTGGTCTTCACTAGCAAGGAGACAGGTAACACCCTGGAAGTAGCTATAAATCAGGAATTTAACGGGAGGGAGAAAATCAAGCAAATTACACATCAGTGAAGTAGAACTGAGTAAATTGTTGGAACCACAAGTTGACAAGTTCCCAGGTCCTGGTAGATTTCATACTTGATGCATTGCATTTAATTTTCCAAAACTCATTAGATTTGGGAAGGTTCCTTTAGATTAAAAAAAAAAATCTATTCTGGCATATTTCCAAGTCTTCACCCATTCTGCCCAGTTCCATAATCTATTGACTGGCATGTGGCTATTTTGCAAATTTGATTTAGGAAGTTTCTGGGTAATCTGAGGTTTGCATCCTGTAGGGTGTGTGCATCTTGCTCTCAATAAACTTTGCATCAACCCAAATTGACTGACTGATGTTTGAGATTTGGCTCGGTTTCTTGGACCTTTCAGTGGAGAATTCTGGTTTACTTGAGGGGTAAACCTTTATTAAACATTTTTAGTGTACTGGTATAGTTATGGTTATCTTATTGTAAAAGGATACAAAGATACTGGAGATTGTACTGTGAAGATTTATAAGGGTGATACCAAAAATATATGTGTCTATATCAGAAAAGAATTGACATGCAGAGACTCTTATCTTTGGAAAACAGAAAGCTGAGGGGTTTACCTAAACCAAATTACGCAAAATTAGGAAACGATTTGAAAGAACGCTTCCTTTTCCCAAAGGGAAACAAGAAATCCACTAAGAAATTCAATAGAAACATCTTTCCCAAAGACTGATGAGGAAATGGAATTTGCCACAAAGTATTGGTTGAAACAAACAATATGGATACCATATTTAGGGAGTAAAGGATTACAATGATAGATTTAGAAGAGCGAAGAAATGTAAAGAAGCTCAAGTAGAGCATGATCACCCACATGGATTGCTTGGGCTGAATGGCCTGTTTCTGTGCTATACATAAACCGGGGTACAAACATTAAAATGGAGTCATGTACTTCCTCATCAGAAGAAGATATACATTTTTACATTGACTTCCTTACTTTCCAATGCACAGATGCTCATTTGGCGAATAATGTCCACATTCATGAAAACAGGCAATTTCTGTGCTTTTGTGTTTGTTTAAGATCAAATCTGCAGAAAATATAAACTTGAATCAGTGTCTTCATTAATTGGACGGAATTTCATTTGTTTGCACTTTGTAAGTTTTATCTGTCATTCTTGTATTATGAGCACCAATTGGTCGATGGCAAACCTTCATCGTTTTTACATACCAATTCCTATGATCCTGCTTGAGTCTAGGAATATCAATGTGCACACGCACTGCAAATTTAGTGATGTTGCGAGTAACTTCAACTTTGTATCAATGCTGTATTTTGTGTAAATACAAAATAAGGCCTTGACTTTCCCTTGTAGTCTCAAATTACTTCAATTTGATATCATCAATTGTGTGGTATCAAACCTGACTTACTATCACTTATGGAGCCTGTTGAACTTCTCTCCTATGTAGTTAAGTATAAACCTGGCAAGAACCAAACAACTGGAACTACAGCTACTGTTCTGAAATTATTAGCAATTTTAACATATATTGAATTGGATTTGTATAGAACAATACTCTTCTCATTAAATCACAATTATGTTTGTTGGAAGTACTTGATGAAGACCTCCACAGATTGAAATTTATTACCTAAGATGTACAAACACAGAATGATGAACATAAGACATAACAAAGCAATATAGGATGTATGAAAGGTAAGCCATGCCAGCTCATTCAAATGCAAAACACTGAGGGTACAAGAAATCTGAGATAATAGCATAATTTGATATAAAATCTGAGAGCGCATTACAAACAACTTTCCGACCAAACTCTGTACCTTATTCCATCAAACAATGTTTGAGTAGTTGAAGTCATGCACCTTTAGCAATATTTTGCTTTCCAGTTTGCAATTCAAAAAACTACTAAACAAGAAATATCAAAGAGAACATGAAACATAAGATTGCTGAATATATATTGTACAAACTCTAGACATAAAAGAGAGGCTTTTAAACAGATAAGGAATTTTTCAGAAAGAAGATTAGATAAATTATATAGATAATTATGTATAGTGCCAGTCAGTAAAAGCAAATTAAGAGGTCACTATGAAAAGGATTACAAAACTATAATCCACTTTTAGGTCATTAACCTACGTACAAAATGTTTGATACTTATAAACTAGAGTTGGAAGTGGAATCCAGGGCAAAAAAGAGACAAAGTTAGGTCAATCACCTTCCCTGAGGAAGTGTAAGTAAGTTGCCTGCTAGAAAATCGACCTTTAAAAAAGGTATAACAGTAGATACAACTAAATATTAAAATGGTTGTGAATGGGTTATCGATAAAATAGAAGGTCTTAAAATAGACAAATTGGACCTTTAAATTACCGAAGTTGGCAATTGCAATATAATTCATGTTTTCAAAGTACTGGAATATGTTATCGATTTCATTTGACATGCACAATGTGTACTGAACTGGATGCTACAGGTTTAAAAGTAAAGATTGAGCAAAACTGCAAGGAACCGTAAGAACTGTGGATGCTGTAAATCAGGACCAAAAACAAAGTTGCTGGAAAAGCTGAGCAGGTCTGGCAGCATCTCTCAAGAAAAAATTAGAGGCAGCACAGTGGCTCAGTGGTTAGCACTGCTGCCTCACAGCACCAGGGACCTGGGTTCAGTTCCACCCTCAGGTGACTGTCTGTGTGGAGTTTGCATGTTCTCCCCATGTCTGCGTGGGTTTTCTCCCACAGTCCAAAGATGTGCATAGTAGGTGGATTGGCCACACTAAATTGCCTGTAGTGTTCAGGGATGTGTAGATGGGGTGGGTCTGGGTGGGATGCTTTGAGGTTTGGTGTGGACTAGTTGGGCCAAAGGGCCTGTTTCCACACTGTAAGGATTCTATGATGATTATAGATTTTACATTTCAGGTCTGGTGACCCTTCCTCGGAACTGTCCTCTGTATTAGCGAATATATAAAACAAACATTATAAATGCATTTGATTAATCTGCACTGTCAAAGGATGTTTTAGTAAACACTGCATTTTTGTTTTTTAACATCTGAAATATCCCTTCTGTTGCCACTGAATTGCTGACCTGTGAATTTTAAGGCGATACCTGTTATAAATTTGGCGTGTGGCACCATAGTGCTGGTGTGAAGCAATTTCATCAACGTATAATATGAGGGTTATAGTCTCAATTGACTCCAAAAACAAACTGGGGTCACACTTCACTGTCAGGTCGACCATGACTCTAGATTCAGAACGCGTTTACATTATAAGTGCAGACTAAGACTGAAGTGATAGTGAGTGAACAATGCAACCCTTTAAAGATGAGAATTATGATGAAACTTGTTCAGTTGCTCGAATGATCAGAAATGAAATGGACACTACAAACTTTAAAAAAATCTTCAATTTGTCCAAAATAGAATCAGCAGCACATACAGTAGGCCTATAACAAGATCTATGTAATGCTGAGACACGCCTTGTTACTCCGTTGAATATAATCTCATAAATGTTTCACAACATCGAAATAACTTCAAGCTGATAAAATTCAAAGTTTCTGAGCAAAGTTCATTTCGAGTATTGGAGTTTCATATGGAGCGTTTATGTGAGTTCGGTTAAATAAAGCAGAGCCATCAAGAATTGCCAGTTGTACCTTGGTTTTGAAATGTCACAATCTTCCAGAAACCTAGCAGATATGCAAGGATTCACCATTGTTGTTTGTAATAGTCCTGACAGTAAAACATTTTCTGTTTGTCGTTGCTCTTTGCCAGTTCCTAATACCACAATGATAGACCAAACCACTAATTAGAATGCCAATGTCTTTATGCATGGATAGCTCAATTGAATAGTGGTGCAGCCAATGTTATTTCTGTTTCTGCTGGGGACTAATTTGTATACTATGGGTGACATCTAGGCAGGCACAATTAGCCACAATCACTAGGGTACAGCAAAAAGCGTTGGAGCCTAGTGTCATTTTGGGATCCTAATGGGCGTGCACTTATGGAAGTCTGCACATATCTTCGAGTGTTTCTGAGGCCTTTTTTGCCTGAAGGTAATCTGTAAAATAGAAGCGCAAAAAAGCAATATCTCAAGACAGCGTGAGAACAAGTATTGGGTAATCAACCAGCATGTCAATGAAGGTTGAGATAATAACACTGATTAGCTATTTCAAGAAGTGGAACAAACGAGAGGTGGCCTGATATTACAGGAAGATCATGAAGGTCATGACACGAAAGACTGCAGCCTAATTTCTGAAGCAGCATTTACCTCATGGAGCACCTAGTCACAATTCTAAGATTTGGCATGCAGCCCAATACATCTACTTATGGCAGTATACATAGGCAGAAGGAAGACAGCATGGAAAGGAAGCGTTGGGCACTGGAAAATTGGACCCTGAAGTGTATGAGAAGGAAGTGAGGATGGTATGGATTTGGATATCCATGGCCCATTCTTAATTATATTTATACATCTTATTTCCTGTTCGAAAGTAATATTGAGTTTCCTTTGAAGTGAAGTCACTGTTGTAGTATAGAGAAATCATTCTGCCAATCAGTAATCCAGTTAATGGCCAGATAACCTGTTTTGCTGAGTGTGGCATTGTCAGGACACCTGGCATTAAATCCTAACAGCAGAGAGACTGGGAGAAAGCGATTCCATTAGATTACATATTGGCAGTGGCACAGAAAGAGGAGAGTCAACACAAATACCTATGCCAGTGCTTATACTCCTCTCAAAACTTTTTCCATCTTTCCTTATCTAAACCTATCATTGTAATCATCTTATCTTCTTCACATGTTTGTCTAGCTTCCCCTTAAATGCATTTATACTATTTGGTTCAACGACTGTCTATGATACTATTTGTATTGTTCGATGTGTTTCATATTCTAATTACTCTTTAGAGAAAGAAATTTCTTCTGAATTCCCTGTTAAATTTCTTGGTGACTGTTTCATATTGATGACCTCTAGGTATGCTCTTTCATACAGGAGGAAACGCTTTGTATGCATTCTATCAAAACTATTCATAATTTCAAGAACGTCTCGTAGATCACCCTTTAGCACCATTCCTTCTAAGCTACATCGCTATGCAACTGCTGTTCAGGTCTGCACACGGTGATCAGTGCTGCGATGAATGGCTCCCACTTCCAAAAGCTGCTTCCATTCATGGACTTCAGAGGTCTATGCAGAAAGTTACATGAAATATTGCCCCATAATCTTCTTTGATCCAAGAGAACCAGATCCAACCTGTCAATCCTTTCCTGCTGAGTACCCATGAATTTCTGGGAACATCCTTGTAAATCTCTGCACAATCTCACGTGCCTCATTATACTTTGCATAATATGTTATAGTCTAAGCATAGTCAAACCAAAGTTTAGCATAAGTTTCCTGCTTTTCAATTTGATTTATTTTGCCCCTGTTATCCTGAGGCAAAACCTTTAGTGATTTAAGCATTTGTACTCCAAGATCCCATTGCTCCTCTACCCCACTATGCATGCACCTTCCAAGTAATAAGTGGCATTCTCCCATCAAAAAATTCCACGTCATATTTATTTGCATTGGACTTCCATTGCTTATTTGCCTATTCTGCAATCTTTTTATGTCCTCCCATAACATATTGCAGTCCTCTTCAATATTGACTGTCAAGTCTTAATTCAGTATCTTATGCAAAGTTAGAGTTGTGTTTTTGATTCCAAAGTCAAAGACTTTAGTATAAATTGTGATCAGTAGTGGCCCAACACTGATTCTTGGAGAACATTATGTTACTCTTTCTGCCACTCTGATTAACTACCCTCGCATATTTTGCATTCTATCGTGAAGCCAGTTAGGAATCCATTCTGCCACTTGTCCCCTGACTACACATTCTCCAGCTTCATTTGTTAGTCTATTATGGTGTATCTTATTGAAGGCTCTTTGAAAATCCACATGAATTACATGCACTGCACTTTGGTTATCTATTCTCTGTTACCTCTTCCAAAATTTAAATAAGGTTCATCATGCAGGATTTTCTCTTTTTTTTGAAGTCTATGCTGACTATTCATTATTGTATATTTATTTTTTCATGCTCTTCAGTTCTGTCCTTCACTAGGGATTCCATTATTTTTTGTACCAGTAATATCAAGATAACTGATCTATAATACTCTGCACAAAATCTATCCCTATTCTTAATTATAGGAATTACATTAACTTTTTGCTATACTTCTAGATCTATATTTTTCCCTAACAGACTATTAAATATTTCTAGCAATGTGTATGTTATCTCTTCTTTAGATTATCTCAAAATATATGTCTGCTTAATCCTCTTTGAGTTTCATTAATGTATTCAATACATCCTTTTCTTTGATTTATTTGCACTTATCTCATTGATAATGTCATCATTAAATGTTTATGGCTACTTGTTCTATCTCCTTGGTACATACAAAATGAAATAGCTATGTAATATTTCTGTCACATCTCTATCATTACATTTGTTATTATCATGACTATCCATTAATGGTCCTGTTCCCATATCACAGTCTTTTTTTTTATTAATGTGCCTATAAAGTATTTTACTATGTCGTTTTATGCTCCTTAATAATTTAGTTTTATAGTTCCTCTTCACATTCAGAATTGTTTTCTTGACTTTACTCATAATATGTTCATATTCTCACACCATACATTCCTCTGCTGCCTATGTATTTAACGTGTGTGTTCCTAGACCTGCAATTCATGTCTTTATTCATCCATGAAAGCCCAATCATGTTTAGTTTGTTTTTTGCTTTCAGGAAAATATATACAGCACTCAGTTGAATGCTGTTTCCAATGTTCTCATTATTGCTCTATGTTGTTGTTTGACAACGATTGGTACCTATTTTGTTTTCCCAAGTTCCATTCGAAGTCTATCAAAAATCAGTGTTCTTCCAATATTTTAATATTTTAACATTATGCTTACCACCTTCAATCATGTTAGGTCATGACCACTATTGCCTCAATGTGCCATCATTTTTACTTCTCTTATCTGTTTGTATTCATTCCCCATTACTAGCAATAGCAATCCAATAGCAAATCTTCACTTGTTGAGGTTTTATATCATGTTAGAAAGAAATCTTGTACACATTTAAGAACTTCACTCACTTTCCTCTTTATATTCTTGTACTATCCAACTGATATCCAGTTTGTTGAAAGCACCCGTTTTTTTGGATTAATTCCCTAATGTGTATGCATATTTCTTCCTCTCTTCCATCCATTAGAAGGATTAGCGTAATTGAGTCTGTATTATCTTTTTATCTCTATCCATATACTTCCTACTTTTCTGTCTTGCTTCTTCTTTTTCTAATGCCATTATGCTTTCTCTAAGTTAAGTAACTCTGCCTCCTCTTTTTTCTCCTAATAATGTTAAACTCTTTAACTTTTATTCCTGTGTTTTTTCTGCACCCCTGTTTTGGTACTATACCTAGCTCCTCTTGATGTATGATTGCCTTCAACTCCCTTGTTTTATTATGGTATTGTATCCATTGCTGTACAGATATTTCAAATTTTAATAGCATTTATTCTCACATTATTTTTAACCATTTTTAGACCTGATCTATAGCTCTATTTATGCCCCTGTCATCAATATCCTCCCTTCCTGTATTATTTCCCATGGTCTTCTTCACTATTTTGTTTACACTTAGGCTAACTAGGAATGGACTGGGCCTATTTTCCCTGGAGTGTCAGAGGCTGAGGGGTGACCTTATAGAGGTTTATAAAATCATGAGGGGCATGGATAGGGTTAAAAGACAAGGCCTTTTCCCCAGGGTGGGGAAGTGCAAAACTAGAGCACATAGGTTTAAGGTGAGAGGGGAAAGATTTAAAAAGGATCTAAGAGGCAACTTTTTCACATAGAGTGTGGTGTGTATATAGAATCAGTTGCCAGAAGAAATGGTGGGGTCTGGTACAAATACAACATTTAAAGGGCATCAGGTCTAACATTAAAGTCCATTCAGCCTCTCCCTATAGCTCAGACACTCCAAACCTTGGCAACATCCTTGTAAATCTTTTCTGAATCCTTTCAAATTTCACAACATCCTTCCTATAGCAGGGAGACCAGAACTGCACACAGTATTCCAATAGTGGCCTAACCAATGTTCTGTACAGACACAACATGACTTCCTAATTCCTACACTCAATGCACTTACCAATAAAGGTAAGCGTACCAAATGCCTTCTTCATTATCAAAAAAATTCAAGCTGTTTCAAATTGTACTTATTGTTGTCCTTATGCTCAGAGATCCAATTTAATCTTTAGGGCCTCCTTAAATGCCAGTAAAGCAGGGCTATTAACAGAAACTCTAATGGGTGATTAATTTATTCTGATCAGCTTTGTGGGTGAGACCTGCTTCTAGTGTGATGTTCACAAACTGACACATAACATGGTAGAAACGTAATTTGCTTTGAATGCAATTTGCACTTAACATTTCACAATCTTTTGTGCCAGTTATACCAAGAGTTATCATTGTCCAGAAATTGAATTGGACTAGCCACATAAATTCTGTGACTGCAAGAGAAGGTTAGAAGCTAGCAAACCTGCACCCATATCCTGATTCAGCAGTGCCTGCTGACCATCTACAAGGGACAAGTAAGGATTGTGATTGAAACCTCCCCACTTGCCTGGCTGAGTGCAGCTCCAATAATATTTAAGAAGCTTATTCCGTTCAGGGCAAAGTAGTCTGCTTGACTGACACCATATTCACAAACATTCACTCCTTTCACCACTGACACAGATTGGCAGTAGTCCATACCATCTATAAATTGCACTGCTGAAATTCACCACTGCTCCTGAGACAGCACCTTCCAAACTCATCAACACTACCATCCAGAGGGATAAGAGTAGTACACGCTTGGGACAATCACCAGTTCCAATTTATTCTACAAGCCATTTGCTATCCTTCGCTCACTAACCTTCCCTATAGCTGTATCACTATATTCTGTTCTATTACCCTGACGAACTTATGTAAGGTATAATTTGTCTGGTTAGGATGCTATACAATACTTTTCACTGTATCTCAGTACATGTGACAATAATAAATCAAATCAAATCAAATCTGGACTGGAAAATATATCTGGTCAAGTCCCGAAACATCAGCTTTCCTGCTCCTCTGATGCTGCTTGGCCTGCTGCGTTCATCCAGCTCTACACCTTGTTATCTCAGATTCTCCAGCATTGGCAGTTCCTACTATCTCTGGAAAATATATCACTGCTCCTTTGCTGTCATTGGGTCAAAGTCCTCCCTAACAGCATTGTATGTGAACCTACACCAAATGAGCTGCAGTGATTCAGGAAACCACTTACCTTTTCAAAGGAAATTAGGCATGGGCAATAAATGCTGGCCCAGCTAGTGGAGCCCACACCTGTCGAATAATAAAACAAAATCAAGCAGACAGCAACTCTGGTTCAATGGAGAATGTAAAACAGCACGCCAGGAATAGCACCAGGCAAAGCTGAAAGTGTACAATCAACTCAGTAAAGCTACAGCACAAGTACATGCACGCTAAACAGTGGAAGTAACCTCTGAACAGCAGGGCTAAGCAATCTCACAACTAACAGATCAGACCAAAGCTGTGCAATCCTCCTACCAGATCCAATCATGAATAGTGGTGGACATTTAAACAGCCAATAGGATGCGGAAGCTCCATGAACACCCCCAACTGCAACAGTGGTATTACTTAGTAAATGAGGGGAAGGGACAAAGCTGAAGTGTTCACAAGCAGAGTCAGACAAAATTGCTGAGTGGATAATCTATCTCAGCTTCCTCTTTAGTATCCTCCCATCGTAGATGCAGATCTTTGTCATGTCCAGTGTGCTCAGCTGTTTCTTGATATCATGTAACATGAATCAAATTAGCCAAAGTCTATGGGTTGTGATTACATTCCAGCTGTAGTACTAAAGGTTTGTATTCCAGAAGTAGCTTTGCCTTTAGACAAGCTGTTCCTATATAACCACAACACTGGCGTCTATTTGATAAAACGAAAAATTGCCAGGTATGTCCTGTGGGTTCTCCAGAATAATGCTCAGGGCTCAACCATTTTCTGTTGCTTTATCAATATCCTTGCTTCCAATATAAGGTCAGAAGTGGAATGTTCACTGATGATTGAAAAGTATTCAGTTCCATCAACAACCCAGCGTATTAAAAATCTGTTTCAAATGAGCAGCAAGACCTGGAAATCCCTAAGGCTTAGGTGGAAATGTGGTTAATAACATTTATGCCAAATGGATCTTAACATCTGTGGTGGGAAAATTGTTGGAGTCTTTAATCAAGGATAGGAAAACTGATCACTTTGAAAAATTTCAGTTAATCAGGGAGAGTCAGCATGGATTCATGAAAGATATGTCATGCCTGTCAAACTTCATAGAGTTTTTTGAAGAGGTGACAAATGTGGTGGACAGAAGTAAATCAATGGATGTTGTTTATATAGACTTCCAGAAGGTGTTTGAAAAACTCCCACACAAGGGTCTGTTAGCTAAGGTGGAAGCCCACAAAATTGAGAACAAATTACTGACATGGATAAGAAACTGACTGAGCGGCAGGAAACAGAGAGTCGCAATAACGGCTAAGTATTCAAGTTGGCAGGACATGACTAGTGTTGTCCCACAGAGATCTGTGTTGAAGCCTCAATTATTCACAACATTCATTAGGAAATTGGATACTGGCATAAAAAAAGTCAAATATCCAAATTTGCTGATGACACAATATGGGACAGCATTGTAGACAATGTTGACAACACCATCAAATTACATGGGATATTGATAGATTAGGTAAATGGGCAAAGCTGTGTAAGATGGACTTCAGTATAAGCAAGTACAAGGTTATCCATTTCAGACTAAAAAGGAAAGATCAGGGCTTTTTTTAGAAAGAATAAAGTTAAATGCAGTGGATGTCCAATGACGTTTGGGTTTCAGGAGTATAGCTCTTTAAAATGCCATTAACAGTTGCTGAAAATAGTCCAGAAGGCTAATAGAATGCTGGTCTCCATATCGAAAAGGGTGGTGGGTAGGGATGCTGATGTTATGCTGCGGTTATACAAAATCCTAGGTAGACTCCACTTATAGCACTATGTGCAGATCTGAACACCACATCTTTGGAAGGATATTTGGCTCTGGAAAGAGTACAACACAGGTTTACAAGAATGATACTTGGACTTTAGGATTAAGTTACGAGAAGGGATGAGACAAATTAGGTCTTTATTCTCCAGGATTTAAGATTAAGGGGTGATCTAATCAAGGTTTTCAGGATATTAATAGGGAAAGACAGGGTAGATAAAGATAAGTTACTTCCACTGGTTAAAGATTCTAGAATTGGGGGTATAGTTTAAGAATTAGGGCAAAGCCATTCAGGAGAGATGTTAGAAAGCACTTCTACGTGCTAAGAGTAATAGAGGTTTGGAACTCTCTTCCTCAAATGGTGTTCAATGCTAATTCAATCGTTAAATTTAAATCTGAGATAAAAAAGTTTTTATTAAGCAAGGGGTATTGGCCCAAGGCGGGCACAGATGCCTCAGATCAACCATGATCTTATTGAATGGCAGAGTAGGCTCAAGGGGCTGAATGATCTACTCTTCTTCATACAGTCCTATGAGTGTCAGGCGATGATCATCTCCAACAAAGTGGTTATAACCAACTCCCCTTGGTAATTAATAGAACTATCATAATCAACTCTCCCCACCATCTACATCCTGGGGATCATCAGTGAACAGAAACTTAACTTTACCCACCACAATTACGGTGTGGCTGCAAGACCAGGTCAGATGCTAGGTATTCTGAGACTGATGATTCATTTCCTGTATCCCAAAGTCTGTTCACTATCTACATAAGTCAGGAGGGTAATGAAAAGCTCCCCATTTGCTGGATAATTAGAGCGCCAGCAAAATTAAAGAAGCTCAGCACCATTCAGCACATGACGATCGTTTTGTTTAGCATTCCATCTATTACCTTCAATGTGTACGGCCTCTACCACTGGCACAAGGTGACTGTATCTATGAAATGTATTTCATTAAGGCTTCATTGATAGCACTTTCTAAAGAGACAATCTACACCCAACTAAAAGCACAAGGGTGATGAGGGAATTGGAATAGTGTCAGAATCTAGGAACACCCTACTAACCAGCAATTCGGTGTATCTACACCACATGGGCTGGCCAGGACTTGGGTTGCCACACCTTCTCAAGACCAACCATGAATAAGCAATAAATATTGGCCTTGCCAGTGATGCCAAGAAGCTAATGAATAAAAATAGCCGATGGGTCATCTGCCTATTGTAAATTGCGGCCAGGAGACGGCGCTCTGTAACTGCAAATGACTAACAGTCTTTTAAAAGCTCTATGTTTATTCTTTCAAACAAAAATGCACCATTTCGCAGGTAAAAGGAGTAGCGTAAATCAGAATTTCAAACAGTACTGAGCCGTTTCCCGGCATTAGAGACTGCGGATATGCTTTTGTTTTCGAATCGAAAAGGTTCCCACACAGTAACCGAAAGCCAACGGACAACAAACATTAGCAGTAATCTTCAGTAATCCCCAACTCAGGGCAGGAGATTGGCGCACGAGATATACTGGAGAGCAAAGAATGAACGGGTTGGAATGTGTTGTCAAAAGGCGGAAGGTCGTGCAGCTTCAGGATTTGTGAGCTGCTCCCCACGGCTGGGAGTTTGATGATTTGTCTGAGCAAAATATCGATACGTCTGGCATTGAAAATACCGCCGCCTCTGACAGCGGAAAGAAAACAAAAACTACATTCGGCACACACAACATAAATCATGACCAGTGTGAGGGAAAGCGCCCGTGAAGATTGATGTTAAACAATAATCCTTGCAGTTCGGGATGAAGGTTCTAAATCAGGGTAAGTGATGGCTGTTCACTTTGATATATAACATTAATCGCGTTTGTAATTATGTCTCACGCTCCAGTTCGTTATTTTGAACAAATGTTTTGTTGTCATTAAGGCATCGGTATTACAAAGTGAATACTATTGACAACATCGAGCGCGGTTATGTAGCAAATTTATTAGGATAGGCTAAACTGATCTATGGGTGCGTCTTGGTAGATTCTGGCTACTACAGGATATAATAGTTACTGTATTGCTGTGTAAATTACATTAGAATTGTGTATCATACAGTTTTTTTTAAACACGTTGTCGCCTATTTCTTTTTCACAGATAAAACGTCCCATTGACCGTTCATCATGACTGGTTATCATGACAATTAACTAGGGCAGTTTCACAGAAAATAAAAGCATACGGTAGATGATCATTTTCAAGTGCCTGCGATACTGCTGCACGAATGATCTGCATTGCCGTAAACAGGACAGGCAGCTTTTCGCCTGGTCAGAAACGGAGCAGAGCGGGCGGTGCGGACTAACTAAGGTACTGGGGGAAACAAAAAAAGACAAGCTAAGAAATTGTCAACATTGCGTTTCATGTTGATTGCACTAATGGGCTGTTTTAAGTCAAAACACAAGTACGCGGTGCAGAATGTCAACACCGCAGAGCTAAAGAACAGTCAGCAGTGTGACGGGGCTGAGACTGTGATGGTCGAACCCAAATCCGTACAAAGACGCGAGGACGCACTGCTGGTGAACGCTGCGCTCCTGGATTATGCACAGCGCCTCTCCGAGGACATAGTCAACACGGCAGTGAAACAGTGGCTAGAAATCGAGAGCCGATACAGTGACATTCCTTACATCGAAAGTGATGTTCCCTGAATCTCCAGCGTTGGCACCTCCCATCAGAGAGAAGGGAGGAGAGAGAGAGAGAGGGTGGGGTGGGTCAGTACTGTTGGAAAACAGGGAGCTCCACTGCATTCGATGGTGAATGGCACCCGCTGGAGAAACTTGTTTTCGTACGCCTGTTTTTTGATCCGTTGAGTGGCGGCCAAAGTACATATTCCCGAAAAGCATTCGGAAACCTGACTTTAATCATTAACAGGAAAAAAAAACAATTTTAGCGCCACAATCTGGATTTGGCTTTTTGCCATGTGTATGAGAACATTCTCCATGCCGCCCTAAACACATACTACACACACACCATCCTGGCTACATCGTTTATGTGCTTAGTTTAGGAGTTGGGCAGATCTTTGAGATTTATGTATAAATAATTTCAATAGCTATAGTTTGAGTTAGGCAAGGCAGATATTCAGAAGTCTAAATTGGTGTAACTGTCGTGGAAGTTTTTAGCAATTTATTTGTTCGCAAAATAAAAATGTGCCTCGGGCTAAACAATTATGTATTTCCAGGCAATTTGTATGAACACGGCCAGCGTTTTAAAACAAGGAAATCAGTAAACATTTTACGTGGAGACGATCCTCTCACATAGGAGAGAGTAGGAATCCTATTGCAGCTCTGTTTAAATATGAATGGGTGCGGCCCTGCAACATTTAGGGAGACTACATGTAGAGCCGAAATGCCACAAATGTCATGCACACTAACATAGATTCTACTGAACGATAATTGATATTTTATTGCATCCATTTTGAAGAAGCAGCCAGTTGCTACGCCAGGAACGTGGTCATTCTTTCAAATTTGGGGGAACTTATTTCAAATAAGTAACTTATTCAAGGACAAAATCTTCTGCCAAGTGTTCTACGCCACGCCATTTTATTTGAGGAGGAACAAATGTACTTCTTCGTACAAGACTAGCTAGAACAAATCAGATTAATTGGTAAAGACCTTTGCGCAAAACCTCAAAATGAAATTAGTGTCGAGCTTACCACATCCATATAATCATTTCAATAATTCACTTATATGAATGTGAACACCAAACAACATATTGCCGAACACGTACTCGTAGGCATCACTATCGTGTTCAGTTATAGGAGGTTAAGGGGTAAGCTTATAGTGGTTTATAAAATTATGAGAGGTAAAGATAAAGTGAATGGCAGGAGTCTTTCCCCCAGGGTGGGGAATTTCAAGATTGGAGGGGGATATTTCTAAAGGTGAAAGAAGAAAGATTTTTAAAATAGTTGTGAGGTGCATTTTTTTTTACACGGAGTGGTTTGTGTGCGGAATGAACTTCCAAAGGGAGGGGTGGATGCTGATACAGTTACAACGTTTAAAAGACATTTAGATTATTCATGTACTTCAGGTTGGAGGGATATAGGCCAAGCGCAGGCAGGTGAGACTAGTTTAATTTGGGACGACTAGTCAGCACGGACTGGTGGGACTGAACGGTCTGTTTTCATGCTGTATAACACTACGACTTTATATTGGGAAAGAAAGCCATACAACTGACGTCTCAAATACGCTAGTCGCGGATTTTTTTTTAAAAGTCAAAACAAAAACGTATCTTTCATTGTACAAGTGTTGTTTTCTTGTAGGACCATTTTGACCTTTGCAGCAAAACTGACCCAAAAAGTTAAACTGACCACTTAATTCCTCTATAGTTTTTTTTTTAAGGCATTGACCTATAGTATATAACAAGAGTATACTTTAGAAAGAAAAATAATTTAGATTTATAGTGAACTACTCCCATCCCTAGGACATTCCCCACATGCTTCATAATTTATTATATTTGAAATGTAGTAGTGTTTTGGGCAGAGGTGGCAGCCAATGTTTGCACAGCAACATTTCACAAATATTAACAGCATACATGGAGTTAGTTTAGTTGGAGGGTGTTAGGGGATAAATGTTGGCCCGGTTGTCTTGCAGAACTCTCAGTTTTGAAATGAAATGTCTATTGAATATACATTCGAAGCTTGGAATAAGGCTAGAATTCATGACCATCTGACTCAGAGTTGAGAATTTACTACCAAGACAAGTTGAGAGTTTGATTTAAATTGAATATTTCAAATGGTTAAGTAGGAGTGGTTAGCACAAGGGAATCAAGTGACGCTGTGGGGGAAGTGGTGGGGAATGTGAAGCAAGAAGCAAATTGGTCAAGGAGACCAAAGACTGTAACAAAGAAGGGGGCAGGTGTGGACAGCAAGTGGCTGGTGGTGAGCTGGATGGTAAGAGTGCAGAGTGTGAAGTGGATAACAAGACAGCAAACAGGTGGTTGTGACAATGGACACACCCCTGGTCCACTGACATGTAGGTGTACAATAGTGATTTCTGTGGCATGGATTTCCTGTTCCCATGCAATGGCAGGAATATCTGTGAAGAAAGAACTCCTTACTTTTATAAAGGAGCAGTCATTCTTGTTTTGGTCTTTGGGGGAAAATATTTATGACTCTCTGCATGGATAATATTATACAGGATAAAGAACAATCTTTACATACATGCTGCAACACAATTTTAGTGACAGCCAAACCATTATGTTCTAGAGTGTCATGGTGCTATTTACCCAAAAAAACAAAATCTATCATGTCTATTGTCTGGTTAATTCAGATATTACAGGCTGGATGCTTATGAAAAGCCACTTTCAACTTTAAAATCATGTTGGCTGTAATTTCATGGTTAACAAATCTGATACTTTTAGACTATTCAAAAATAATTTCAGTCAACACTGGAAGTTGACAAGAAGTTGGTCCTGCCCTCTTCATTATTTATGCATCATCCACACCAATTGCTGATAAATATCAATAAATTGTTTACTAGAACTGAATTAAATAAATTAAACATTTTGTAGAAATTTAAAACCAAAAATGATTTCATTACTTGAACTATTCTCCAAAGAATACAGTCAACTAATGTGCCACAAGTATGGCAATGACTATGTAGTGACGTATTTGCAAACAGCAGAATTTTTCACAATTATTTTTAGTGTACTTTTTACAATGGCTAATGCAACATTTTTAACATGTAAATTTTTAATTAGCTTCTATAAAATTTAGAGATGTTAAAAGTGAAATTTTGATTTGGTCAATTATGATGAAAAGGTATTCACAATCCTTCTAAGGATTGATGTTCTAAACGCTAAAAAAAAAACAAACCGTATACAATAAAAACTATAAATAATTGCAGAAAGCAATGACTAAGTGTCAGTTACATATTGTATTCTAAACAGGTGTGCATCTTAGCGTGTGTACAGGTATTGCAGTGGACCCATTCCAGTTCTAATGACATCTTCTGATTAATGTAGTAGTGCCTAAATTGTTTTTACATTCAATAAACAAACTTATAACTATTTCTGAGAGAAAAAAATCTTTGCTATTTTCAATATACTCTTGCATTAATTGTAAAGCTGGAAAGATACTTTCAAGGTAGCTTTGTTCCAGAAGCACAAATTCGACCATATGTCAGATATAAAAATAGATTGAGTTATTTACACTCATACTGCAGAGGTTAAAACATATTCTTCTGTCCACTGATCAATACATCTTCTTCAAAAATGTTTTATTTGCAATGAAACTTTTGTAGATATGACAATATTTTGATTTTTAATGCTTTGTTCTGTTAAAAAAATTCCATTTGAAAATAATCAATATCTCCAGCCTCCCCATCTGTTAATGTTTCAATTGTCCCTCTTCTCAAAGAGGATTCTTAAAAGTCTGTGGTAGAATAGTTTATTGAAGTTTTATTGTTTGTGCTTTTTGTAAATGCATTCCATGCAATGACTAGCCATTTTAAATTCAATGTGTCTGTTGATGAAAAAGGTGTAAAAAAAGTTTGAACATTCTGTGGTTGAATTCTTTGCTTTAAAATGAAGAAATGATAAATGTCAAAATGTTCTTTTAATTATTTTTAGAACATTAATTCTACTTACCATTGAGTTTCAAATGTGCAATTCAGTTCACAGTTTGAACATTTGGTTGTTTTGTTTTAACCATGTAAATTATTCACTGGTATTTTTGTTCTGGTTTTTTAATATAGAAATTTTAGTCAAACAAGTACTTTTCAAAGTTATTAAAATATATTGCGTGTATTTTACGGTTTCATTTATTTGCTGTTTTGTAATTTATATATCTAGTTTTTCCTTTAGAGCAAATACATCACAGAGTTCTATCTCCAAAACCTGGCAAATTCTAACACCTATATCTGTAATTACTGAGTTTTCTGTACAGATTACTATGAATGACAACTACCAAAATCACTAAATTCCACTGAATAGGCAGAGTAATAAATGCAGAAAGCTAATAAAAAAAAAATGAGGAATTCAACACTTCTAAATGGGGAGTCATTTATAAAGCCTGAATAGGTACATTCCTAATTTTTAAATATGAGAAACTGGAACTTTCACCATTGCTTTTGGGAAATGCATTTTGCATTTATAAAATAACTATTGAATTTAATTTTGATCTCTTGTTTGGGGGAGGAAGAAAAGGAAATGGGGTAAGAACCAAAGTTTAGAAGTAGCTTAATAAAAACCAAACCCCAGTCTCTATAATAATAAACTGTCTGCTTAGATTTGGACTTTCTGGGGAAATGTCAGTGTAGGTCGCCCATGTGACATTATATGGCATTACTTTTGTTGTAACTCTCCACTGAAGATAATTTGCAATGTTGGCTAACTCTGCCCTGTCAAACATCTCCATTCGCAAACATTTTCTTCCCAATGTTATGATCCCAGCTGATGGCACTACCGGACAAGTCAGATTTCAGAATGAAGTCTGGCTTAATAGTCACATACCTTTATTTTAGTTAATGCAGTGGTCATTCACTGAAACATAGTCACACAAAGCTGAAGAGTTTCTTTCATAGCAGAAGTTTACTACACAAAATTCTATTCTATTCTAAAAGACAAAAACGAGAAACAAATACATCTATCCAAATATAGAACAGTTCCAAAAATCTTAAAACACAAAGCAAAACTAAGCCTCATCTTGTTTTCCAACACTATCCATTACAGAGACTGAAATCCAGAGAAACTACCCTTCTATATTAAAGCTTTAAGTTTGAATTCACTGACTCTCTCCAGTCCTTTCCTGTGATCCTCGAAGTCATCTTATATGAATAGTCACAAAACTGAGAACTTCAAATTTCTCAGCTTTTAATAACATGCAGATTTCTAACCAAACACTCCTGATCTGGAAGTTTCACAAACAAAACTTTTCTATTCAGGTCACTGTGCTTTCTTTAACTGCTCTGTACTTTTTTTTAAAATTAGGGAAAAGTACGTTTGCTTCTGATCCCAGTCAGATCTCCTCCAAAAGCCTAAAAGCTTTCAGTCTCTGGGGTAATGAAGCTAAAATCAATCCTCAATTATCTGGAAACAAAATCAAGCTAATGGCCTTCAATGTTACCCCAATTGTCATAAAACCGCACAGTAAAAACAATCTTCCATTTACACTTCAATGGGATATCACCTCTCTGACACAAACTATGGCTTTAATGTTAAGGTGAGATGAGAGTGACAGTCCTTGCCATAAAGCCATGTTTGACAAAGATGGCATCAAGGAACCCTAGCCAAATTAGAATCAATGAGAATCATGAGGAAGACTCTCCGCTATTTGAAATCATACCTGGCACATGGGAAGATGGTTGTTGTTTTTAAGAGGTCAGTCATATTATTGTCAGAATGTTTCTACAGGAGTTCTTGAGGGTGGTATAGATCGAATCATCTTCAGCTGCTTCAGCAATGACCTTTCCTCCATAATAAGGTCAAAAGTGGGAATGTTTGCTAATGGTCGTACAATGTTCAATACCATTCATGATTCTTCAGATACTGAAGCTGTCCATGTTCAAATGCCAACAAGATCTGGACATCATCCAGGCACAGGCTGAAATGTGGGAAGTAACATTTGTGCCACACAAATGCCAGACAATAACCATTTCTAATCAGAGACAACCTAACCATTGCACCTTGACATTCAATGGTGTTACCATCACGGAATCCGCCACTATCAACATCTTGGGTGTTACCATTGTCCATAAACTGGACTCAACATCTAAATACACTGGTTAGAAGAGTAGATTAGAGGCTAGGAATACTGCAGGGAACAATTCACTTCCCAAATCCTCAAAGCCTATCCACTATCTAGAAGACATAAGTCACGAGTGTGATGGAATACTCCCTACTTGCCTGGATGAACCACAACAGCCCTAACAACACTCAAGATGTTTGCCACCATTCAGGACAAAGAAGTCTGCTTGATTGGCAAAGATCCACAAATATTTAGTCACTGCAGCACTCAGTAGAAGCAGTGTGTACTGCCTTCAAGATGCACTACAGACATTTTCTAAAGATTTTTTAGACAGCACCTTCCAAACCCACAACCACTACCATCTAGAAGGACAAGGCAACAGATACATGGGAACACCACCAACTGCACTTCCCCTCCAAGCCACTCATCATCCTAAGTTGGAAATATATTGCTGTTCCTTCACTGTTACTGGATCAAACTTGTGGAATACATGATTTGGCATTGTAGGTCGACCTATGACACATGAAGTGCAGCGGTTCAAGAAGGCAGTTCACCATCATTTTTGCAACGACAACTAGGAATGGGCAATAAATGCCGACCCAGCTAGTGATGCCAATGCTCCATGAGTTAGAAAAAACTGGTTGAGATCACTGTTCTGGAAGGTCTGTCTGACCTTGTTAAATATTTTTGAACTCTCCACGAAAGAAAAGCACGTGTGACTATTTAAAACTCAAACTCTAAAATTATTGATATCAGAAACCCCTCATCACAATTCTGTACGTCAAATTTAAGGTGAATTGTCTGATGTATTTGTCTTAATGCTACGTATAATCATTCATATGTTTGCTTATTTAAACATGACATTTTAATATGAATTCTAAAAAGAAATTATTGATAGTAGTTTGTACACGTCACACTTGAACTAGGCAATCTTCTCCATCCTGAGATTCTGCCTCTCCCTTTCTCACTGTAGACTTGTTTTATAGCCTCCCTTGCAATCCATGAAATGTGTTTAATTGAGAAGATGATCACGATATTGGCACAATGATGGCTTGAAGGCTGATAAGATGGCATTCAAGCCAGGAGAACAGCTGATAACACAGCAGCACAAAATCAAATGTTGCAAGTTTGTATATCTTCTTTTGGTAGATAGGTGGTGATTGATCTTAAATACACAATTTGCATCATGTGAAGTCAACAACCAAATTACCATTGCGTCATGCATCTAACAGGATAGAAACTAGATGGATCATGACTCTTTTTTTCACCTTGCAATACTTATGCTTCTAGGTACTGAAGGTACTTCTCCCCTCCTCTTCTTTCACCTTCAAGAGCAGAAAATCAAAAACCAAAAACTATGGAAATAGTCAAAAACACTCTAAACTTTGTTATAAGGTGAGTGAAGGAAGTAAAGTTAAATTTCCCACAACAGAAATCAAAGAATTAAAAGAGGCACTGGGTACTTAAGAACTTAAACCCATATTCTCTCAGTGCACCTTCTCATCATTACTCAAAGGTACGCTTTAGTGGCAATGTTAATCTGTTCATGGGTACATGGTTTCTCCTTTATAGTATCGTAATATATTTTTAGCTAACATACTGACTGTAAACTCTGCTTCCAGTAACAATTTGTATTTGTGAAATTAATTAAAAATTCCCAAAGATATATCTTATCAATAATACTCATTCTCTGAACGAGAACTTCATCTATACCGTACCCTTGTATCACTAAAGATATTACAAACCAGATCTTTTCACAGTCAATTTGGCATTGGGTACTTGATAAAGGGAACTATATGTAAGATGTCTGACTATTTTAATACCAGTCCAGAAGCCAAATTCCATGATGACCTAGTCAAACCATTTCATTAGCTCAAAACATACAGCAGAAGTCAGAAAATTCTGAACTTCTTGAACTTTTATTTTGGCAAAGCTGTGTCGACACTGGACTCCTAGTGCTATGTAGCAGCTCAGATAGTAACTTTTGTTTGTTGACTTTGGCCTGCCATTTCCCGTAAGCATCAGTAAATTTTATTGTATCCTTTATGGGGTATGAAACTAACTCTTGACTGCCAGGAATTACTGAATAATTTCAATGTTACATAAATAATTCCTCATTGATATATTTCTCACTGAATTACTTCCCTTTTAGAGAATATTCAATTACCAAGCATTTTTTTCTTTAAGCATCTGAATGAGTTTCTTTAAAACTAGATTACTTTTAAGCAAAACTAAATTCTTGCATTTAAATACAGTAGAGCGACCATCTAAGTCATCTGAAGAAGAATTAACTCCTGGCAATGTTCACCAAGTTGGCTTGCCTTTTTCTGCAAATTTTAGCCTATCCAAAGCTCTTTTTACACTATTTCCAGATAGCTGTTTACATCACGTCATGAATGTGTCCTACTCTTCTTTGTTGCTTCTTCCGATCCTGCAGAAAACAACCCTTCCCAAAATCACCATTCTTCTGACTTCAACCTCTCAAATTCCTTGTTGTTCCATCATGGCACACACTCTGACAGCACCTACCCATCACCACAAGTTTTGTCACCATACCATTAACAGCCGTACTTTCAGTTAAACGAGATTGCATGTTCTCAAATCCCCAAATAAAAACTTTTTCCTACCTCAACACTCTCATTAAAAGTTCTCTCTGGCCAAGTTTTTGGCCAGTCCTCCAAATAATGTAATCTTTTGACATGGCAAGAATTTTTATTTTATCTCTGTGAAGTCGGAGCATTTTCTAAAATGAATGACACCAAATAAATACATGAGAGCTGATACCCATGACCCAGCAAAAATTCACAAAGTTAGTGCTTCAGTACATTTATTATATACGTACTACAATATTTTCACTTGATAAATGCGTCAGATGTAAATAAGCCTGTTAATTTCATGAAACGAAAAACAGACTGCAAACTCATGCATAAATTTCTTCTTCACTTCCCAAGTCATTTATCCATTTCCTCATCAGATTCCCAAGGCAATTAGGGATCAGCAACAAATTCCGAGTTACAATTTGAGTTCCTTGCTTCCAAGTGACTGAAAACAACTCTTCAGATACTCCTCTGTCACCTCTTCTAGGGTTGCTGGCTTCCACTTTGGGGACTGATCCTTGTCAATCAGAACTGATTAGACAGAAAAGAAATGTTATCATGAAAAGAACTACAAATACTGTTAAAACAATAGCATAAATACAATGGGAAGAACAGGAGCACAAATATAAAAATGTATTCATTACATTTTATTCTAGTTATACTTCAAGTTATTTGAAGCCATATACTCTTTTAATTGTCTTTCATTATGTTCAATCAATTCATTAGTCACCACCTTGATCACATAATGGTCATTTGATAGCCTTAGCCAACAGTGATGATTACTAGCAGCTCTGTAGTTTTGAGGAAAGTCTACTTCATAGGCACTCTCCTAATGATTATTGATCCTGCACTCTGACTACACTCATACTTTCCTTAATATATATCTATACCACACTACTTAAAATAAAATATGCAGCCAAAGTCCATTCTCACCCAGAAATGTACAATTTCAGTATTGAATATGTTGCAAACCAAAAATGGCTTTTACACTGAAAAAAGTTGCACTGATCTTGCTAATATTGCTTTTATATCTCAAGCATCAGAAGTTTGATATTGGCAATTTAGAGTGCTAATTCCCACCAATTTTTTGTGTCCCAACTGAACTAGAACTAGCTTAACACAGCAACTGACTGAATAACTTTCTTTATATTTATTAAGTGTTAAAATTTTTTAAACAGTGTTGCTTTCTGCCCCTTTATTAATTGATAGTCCACATCGATTTCATCAGATTTGTTAATTTATCACAAAAGTATAGTTTTGCTTCCCTCTCTTGTAAAATAGCAATATATTTTGCTGCATGTTCCAAAATTTATTTAGTATAACTTAAACCCATTCATAAAGAAAATCAAATTTACATTGGACGTGTATCCATGAACATTCTGTGCTAAAATAGGAGAAAAAAAATGAAAATTCCTCAGAAATACCATTGCCCAGTGTCCTTGATATGTGGCTAAAAAGGAGCTGTTTGAATGAGGCTCTAGACTTATCGATACTACTAGATTTAAAATAGATTAATTGAAAGCTCCTAGTTAACACTTATAATTTGGCTTGAAATGTGTAAAGCAATTTTCTTTCCTTGTAATCCATTGTAGATTAGCAACCATCAGATTCAATCCGTTTGTTGTGGAACTCATTACCTTGATTTTTTTTTACGCTACAATATATTCTGCAAAGAATCCTGTGAATTTATACACTCTCTGTGCGTAATACAATTTGCTTAGGTATTGAAACTTCAGTCACAAAGTCCAGGAAGCAATGCAAATGCTGTTACCGTCTAGGTCGGTTGACAAATTATGCATAAATGAAACACAGAGCATTAAACATGTCCCTATAGTCTGTTTCCCCATTTAATTAAGTCATGGCTGATCCGTATCTTAACTCCATTCACCCACCTTTGATCTCTAACCCTTAACATAATTGCCTAACAAAAGTCTCTTAATTTTGGTTTAGGCCCAATCAGTTGAAAATTCCAAAGCTGAGGTCCAGAGTTCCATTACCTCTGTGACCTTTCTGATGTCATCCCTGAATTGCCTAATCTAATTTTAAGATTCTGACTCATATTTTGGACTCTTCCCAACAAAGGAAATAGTTTATCTCTGTCTTCCAGATCAACTCCTTCAATTATCTTAAAGATCTCAATTAGATTATTCCTTAATCTTCTATATTCAAGTCAATAGATGCCTAGTCTATCTAAACTGTCCTCATACTTAAACCTTTCAGCACTGATATCATTCTGGTGAATCAAAACTGTAGTCACTCTGAGCCAGTTTTATCCTAAAGTTTCAATGCTCAGAATTGAAAGCAATATTCCCAATGTATTCCCAGTTTAGCTTTTTATGATTGTAACATAACTTTCATCCTTTGTATTCCAGCTTCCATTAGCCTCTTAAATTAATCTTTGTACTTGTCCAGTTGCTCTTAGTGATTATCGCACATGGTCCCCTAAATTTACCAGTTCCTTATTCCCGTTTAGGAAATCTCATGACCTATCTTAGAGCCAAGGTGGATGACCTCACACTTTCTTCACAATTAACATCAATTTCTACAGTTCTGCCCACTGTTAATATGCTAAAACCCATATGAAACTTTCTGTTCCTTTCTATACACTCTTTAATGCATGACCAACTTAGTGTCATCAAACTTAGATATATGGCTGTCTATTTCATCACTGAAGTCACTTATTAATAAAGTGAAGGGCTGTGCCCCTTGTACTCAACTTCTAATCATTTGAATACAAACCCCTTGATTCTCAATCTCTGACCCCTAATTTAAACAATTATCTTTCCAAGTCAATAAAATGCTCCAATTCCGTGCACTCCCTATTTTGTTAAGTCTATGTCAATCATCCCTGCATGAACATGGCCACAATACTTGTTGCTATATCAAAAAAAAATCCACAGACCACAAAAAAATTTAAAAAGGGACCCGAGTGGCAACTTTTCCCATTCTTGGGTCTGACTCATCCACACCAACCAGACATCCCAATCTGACCCCTTCTTATTTGCCAGTATTTAGCCAATATCCCTCTAAACTTTTCCTATTCATATACCTATACAAATTTCTTTTAAAATTGTTATTGTACCTGTCTCCACCACCTCCTCTGACAGCTCATTCCGTACATGTACCACCCACTCCGTGAAAAAGATGACCCTTATTCCTTTTTAAATCTTTCCCCTCTCACATTAAACCTATGCTCTGTAGTTTTGGACTCTCTCACTCTAGGAAAAAGACCTTGGCTACTTTTTTTCTTTATTCATTCATAGGATGAGGGCGTCACTGGCCAGGCAGCATTTATTGCCCATCTGGCAGATAAGAGTCAACCACATTGCTGTGGGTCTGGATTCACATGTAGGCCAGACCAGGTAAGAATGGCAGTTTCCTTCCCGAAAGGACATTTGTGAACTAGATGGGTTTTTCCTGACAATCTGCAATGGATTTTTGGTCATCATTAGATTCTTAATTCCAGATATTTATTCAATTCAAATTCCACCATCTGCTATGGCAAGATTTGAACCCAGGTCCCCAGCATATTATCTGGGTCTCTGGATTAAAAGTCCAGTGATAATACCACTAGGCCACTGCCTCCCCTATCCATATCCCTCATGATTTTATTAACATCTATAAGGTCATCCCACAGTTTCCAATGCTCCTTGGAAAAAAGCCCCAGCCTATTCAGCATTCTCCTATTGCTCAAACCCTCCAGTCCTGGCAACATCCTTGTAAATCGTTTCCGCATCCTCTCAAGTTTAACAACATCCTTCCTATAGAAAGGTGACCAGAATTGAATGTAGTATTGCAAAAGTGGCCTCACCAATGTCCTGTACAGCCACAACATGATATCCCAACTCCTGTACTCAAAGTTATGACTAATAAAGACAGGTATGCCAAACTTTCTTCACCATCCTATCCACCTGCGAATCCATTTTCAAGGAACTATGCACTTGTACCCCTAGGTATTTTTGTTTGGCAACAATCCCCAGGCCCTACCATTAACTGTATAAGTCCTACCCTGGTTTGCCTTACCAAAATGCAACACCTTACATTTACTTGACTTGAAAACCATCTGCCACTCCTCGAAACCTCTAGTGCATCTGATCACGTCCCATTGTAATAGGAGATAATCATCTTCACTGTTCATGACACCACCTATGTTGGTGTCATCTGCAAACTTAATAACTTTACCTCCTATTATTCACATCCAAATCATTTATTCAAATGATGAAAAGGAGTGGGCACAACACTAACCCATGTGGTGCATCATTGGTCACAGGCCTCCAGTTTGAAAACCAACCCTTCACCACCACCCTTTGTCTCCTGCCTTCAAGCTAATTTTGTATCCAAATGACTAGCTGTCCCTGGATCCCATGTGATCTAGCGTTACTAACCAATCTACCATGCGGAAAGCTTTGTTGAAGTCCATATAGACATCTACTGCTCTGCCTTCATCAATCTTCATTGTTCCCTCTTCAAAAAATTCAATCAAGTTTGTGAGACAGGATTTCCCACGCACACAGTCATGCTAACGATCCCTAATCATTCCTTGCTTTTCCAAATGCATGTAAATCCAAATGCAAAAACCTGATATCAAAGAAATGGCTGAAGGCACTGAATACTGCAAAAACTATGAGCCATGACAACATTCTGGCAGTACTACTCATGACCTTGCGCTCCAGAACTAGCTATGTCTCTAGCCAAGTTGCTTCAGTACAACTACAGCATAGGTATTCAAGTGGCAAAGTTTTAAAATATGCCCTATCCACGAAAAGCCACAAAAATTCAATCCACCTCTTCCAATCTATTCTTGACATCAGAAAACTGCTGTTAAGTGGCACAAACTGAGCAGTAACCTTCTGTCAGGGTCACTCAGATCCTGACCTCATAACAGCCCTGGTCTAAACAAGGACAAAACAGCAAAAGCCAGAGGTGAATGATTATACTTGACAAGGCAGCATTTGACCAAATATGACATCAAGTCACCCCAGCAGAACTGGAGTCAATGGAAATCAAGGAAAATTTTCTGCTGGGTGGATTAATACCTAGCACAACGGAACATGGATGTTGTTGTTGAAGTTCAGTTATCTCTTCCTTAGGATAGAGTCTTCGGCCCAAATATCTTCTGCTGCTTCATCTATTACCACTCTTCCATGATAAAGGTCAGAAGCGGGGATTTTGCTGATGTTTGCACAACACTCAGAACCATTTATGACTCCTCAGATACTAAAGCAATCGAAGTCCAAATACAGCAAGATCTGGACAATATCCAGGTTTTTGGATTGACAAATGGAAAGTAACGTTGATGCCACTGAAATTCTGAGCAATGACTTTATCCAACAAGAGGGAATCTAATCATCACCCCTTGACATTCAACGGCACTACCATCACTCAATTTCCCTTCATTCACATCCTGGGGGTTACCATTGACCAGAAACTGACTGGACTAGCCATATAAATGCTCTGGATACAGCACAGGTCAGAGACTGGGAATCCTGCAGAAAGTCACACACCACTTGACCGCTTAAAGTTTGTTCACCATCTACAAAGATCAAGTGAGGAGTATAATGGGATATTCTATGCTTGCCTGGATAAGTACAACACCTACAACACTTCAGAAGCTTTGACAATATCCAGGACAAAAGAGCTTCATTGGCACCACATCTAAACATTCAGTCTCTTCACTATCAATGCTTATTAGGTGCAGTATGAGGCTGCAGAAATTCACCAAGTCTCCTTAGTCAACAACTTCCAAGGTCACAGCCATTACCATTAATGTGGTCAAGGACAGCCTACATGTGGGAACACAACCATCCTGCAAGATTCCTTCCAAGACACTCATCATCCCAATTTGAAAATATATGCCGAATTTACAATGTCATGAAGTCAAAATCCTGGCGCCAACATTCATGCATGAAACCATCTCCCATTGACATTCCATGGCATTATCATGATGAATCCCCCACTAACAACATTCTGGAGGTTACTAATGCCCAGGATTTGAACTGGCCCAACCATATAAATACTGTCCGAGGCTGTGAATTCTGTGGCAAGTAACTTAGGTGCTGAGTACCCGGTGTTTGCCTACCACCTAAAAGGTAGAAGCCAAAATTGTGATGAAATGCATTCCACTTGCCTGGATGAATGCAACTCCAAAAATACATGTCATCAGGTCAAATATGACTCCACACCATTCATGACACCACAGTCTGCTTGACCGGCACCTAATCCACCACCTTCAACCTACAGTCCCTTCACCACCGATGCACAGTGACAGCATAGTGTACCATGCAACAAGGCATCCAGACTCCTTCAACAGTACCTTCTAAATCTGTAACCATTACCACCTAGAAGCATAATAGGAACAAGTACGTGGGAATATCTGCAATTGCAAGCTCTCCTCCCTGCCTCACACTATCCTTACTGAGAATTTTATCACTGTTCCTTCAATATCATTAGGTTAAAATCCTGGAACTCCCTTCCAACCACTGCTATGGATGCATCTACACACCCAGGTCTGCAGAGATTCAAGGAGGCAGCTCAGCACCAACTTCTTCACTTAGTTCTTAGCAAATGGCAATAAATGCTCAACTAGCCAGCAGCATCGATATCCCAGAAACAAACTGAAGATTTAGAGTAGCAGCCCACATTGAAAGGTTATGGACAGTGGTCAGGAAAGTAGAGTTGAGGCTGAGATGAGATCAGCCATGATTGTATTAAATGAAGAAGCAGGCTCAAGGGGCCGAGTTGCCTGCTCCGAGTTATGTTCTAATATTGACCAACATGTTCTGGAGATTAAGAACTCATGGCATATCTTTGAATGTTTGAACTTGACAGCTGATATGAACATTAATAATGAGGCACATCATTAAACTGCTGTTATTTTTCCAGGAAAATCTAGGTTTGGCCACTATGTATATGACAGAACGTAAGAGTTGGGAGTTAAAAGAATAACAATTAATTTTCAGTGTTTAAAAAGCAATAACTTACTTAGATTATTCAAGTGATTTGTCAGATCATTCAAACCATTTGATCAGATTTTCTTGCAATTACACCCACCCTTTCAATCTATGACTGAAAGGAAATCTCCTCAACACAATACCACTCCAAATCTATTCTGTTTTGGACTGTAATGTACTATAAACTAGAGCAGAAATTCACTTCCATCATATCGCATCTGAATTACATCTGATAGGTGAAATAAATTTGCAATGTTGGCAATTACAGCTGTAAATATATAACAATACGAGATAATAAAGTTTATAAGAATAAGTGTTGCCTAATGAAAAAAAAACTCTAGGGGACACCAGCGGGATTATTTTCGGAACATGACTCATCAGATTTGATTAATGTCATCAATTGGTTTTTGGTTTAATGCCCAGCAGAGTTTCATTTCTCAACTACCCAGTTTGTTTCAGTCTGAATGTTAAAAGGAACACAAATTGAAGCGACTCAAAGGTATAATTTACACAATATTAGAATCAAAAGCATATTGTTTAAGGGTCAGTAAATGCTATAAATGATTGGATCACAAACTCCTAGGCAATACAATCAATTTTGAACTTCAAAATTCCTCAAATTTTTATTTGTTATTGTGCCACAATTTGTACTGCATGATTAGTTACATGGGCATTACACAAATCCAATGGACAATTACTTGATAAATATGACCTTCTCTCCAGCATAAGGTCAGAAGTGGGGATGTTCCGTGATGATTGTACAATGTTCAGTATTGCTGAAGCTGATACTCAACCATTTTTGTTCATATGCAGCAAGACCTGGCCCACCAACTTGGACTGACAAATGGCAAGTAACATTTGCAACACATAATCCTGATGCAGGTAACATACCTCCTGACTCCCCAATGTCTGTTCACTATCCACAAAACATAAGACAATACAACAGAATATTCTCCACACCTGGATGAACGCAGCTCCAACAACACAAGAAGCTTGACACCATTCATGATAAAATAGTCCACTTGATTGGTAACACTATCACCACCTTTAGCACTTATTCCCTTCACCACCAATAAACAGTAGCAGCAGTGTGGAGTGTCTAGATGATGCACTGAAGTAACTCAACAAGGTTCCACCAATGGAACTTTCCAAATGTGTTACCTCTACCACCTAGAAGGGCAGGGGCAGCAGATGCATGTGAACAGGATCACCTGCAACTAAGACCCCCTCCAGGCCATGCCAACTTTCATCCTGAATTGGAACAATTTCACCATTCCTTCACTGTCACCAGGTCTGGATCCAGGAATACCCCTCCAAACAGCACAATGGGTACCGTTACACCACATGGACTGGAGTGGTTCAAGAAGGGAACTCAGCATCACCTTCTTCAAGGCAATTAGGGATGTGCAATAAATGCTTGTCTAGCTAATGATGCTCACAGTATTCTATAAACAAATAAAAAAATTACACAGGGAAGGTGAGCAAATAAAAAATTTGGAATATGATCAGTCACTTAGAGCTTCCAATCAATGTGCTCCGAAATGGTTTAAGTAGGAATTGTCTTTGTAAAAATGTGAAGCCTTTTGAGATCTAAACGCTCTGCCACATTTTTCCTAAGTGGCCAATCTTTTGACTTAAAAATTTGGGATATTTCAGTATGGCTGTTTATTGGTGATCCAATCCTTCTGTATCTCAAAAGGCATATCTGAACAGCAATCAGGAGTGCAAATACTTGTTGATCTTTTCCTCTTACTCTTAGTATCAGCTGTGATTCCATTAGTTGCACTCTTAAGTCAGAAGGTTGAGGGTTCTGACTCCAGGATTTGAACATGAGCACAATAATGAAAGCTGTCATACTACTGCTGTGCTGTGAAAAGTGCCATCTTTTGAGCAAGACATAAAACTGAGGCCCACCTGATCTCTGTCAGGTGAACACAGGAGATCCAATGGTGCTACTTTGAAGAGGAGCAGGGAACTGTCCTTGATTTTGTGGCCAACATTCATCCCTCAACCAACATTGCAAAATTGGATTATCTGATTATTATCACAATACTGCTTTTGGGGGTTCATTATGTACAGATTGGCTGCCCCATTTCTTACATTTCAATGGTGACTGCACCTCAAACGTATTCATTAGCTGGAAAGTGCTTTGAGGTTTTCTGTCATCAAGAAGGATGATCCATAAATGCAACTGCTTTTTCTCCCACCTTCCTAAATCACAGAATAGAGAGCAGTTGGGATGCTCTAATTCTGGCAGCCGAGTCTCTAGGGAGCTGTGATCAAGTCTGAGGTCTCGCTGCTTTATCTCATCTAATAAATACTTAACAGCCCATGTATCTGTTTAGCTACCAAGACAGACCTTGCTTAGCTACAGAGTCAACTTCTTTTTGAAAAGCTGGAGTACAATGAATGAAAATAGCTGATCATGGATAGTAAGCTTACCTGCACGCACACCTTCATAAAAATCATGACCTCTCTGAAAGGGATAAATTGCAAAGTATGAACAGTGTAATAATCTTTCAAATAATATAGTAAAAGCATTTGATGATTATATGAAAGCACCCAAAGTTTATGTTCTAATAAATGTCTGAGGAAACAGTTAATGTCAATGTGATAAATACCCATGGCATTAAGTCCACCAATGTCTCATTCTAATATCACATAACTTAACTCTCAAGGCCATCATTAATATCTCAAATACCAGGAAAAATTGCCTGCAAATTAATGCTTAAGTATTATACTTTATAAAGAATGCACATGGACTCTTGGTTACATCTCTATGTTACAGGTTGTTTTGTTTCCTACGAAGATGTCTTGATTTCCATTTATTATAATGCTGAAGCACTACAGGCTTCTAGGCTCAGTTGCAATTAAACAGATTCTACCTCCAGCATTTTATAGTACAATTTATCAGCATATAGCAGCTACTTGCAGTATCATGCAAAAAACACAATAAATTTATGGCTTAATTGTCCTTTAACAAGAGGTCCTGTTTGTATCTTTGACATGATCTTACCATACAAGATTGGCTAAGTCTGTACTCCATAACTAAAACTTCTGCCAGATTCTTTGTGGCTCCCTCTCGAAGCTGTTGAAAAGTAATCTTCATGGATGTGGGAGACATTTTCTTCAGTGTCTATACAATAAATTAAAATGCATGAAATATAGGGGTCTGTTGAAAGATGATTATTGCATCTGCAGCTATTTTTTTTTGGAGAAAATGACTGTAGCAAAGATTGTAATGCTAGATGCATTTTAGCACAAGATTTTCTTATGCCATACTTCATTCAGGATACTGAAAAAAGATGAAATACTGGATAACTATGAGCACCTATGGAACCAAACTCATCCTAATTACTCAATGTGATACAAGTTGTGTACAAGCATGTTGGCTTGCTCGCCGAGCCAGCTGGTTATTGCACAGACGTTTCGTCACCATGCTAGGTAACATCATCAGTGCAGCCTCCGGTGAAGCAATGTTGTTCTACTCCACTTGGAATTTATACTGTCCGGTTTGTTATGGTGAGTAGTGTCATTTCTGGTTCTGTTCTGCATGGGTTTGTACATGGGGTCTAATTCCACATTATTGTTAATTGCATTACAGGTTGAAAACCATAACGCAATTAACAAACATGTGGAACTAGACCCCAGGTAAAAACCCATGCAGAACAGAACCAGAAATGACACAACCCAACTTAACAGACCGGGCAGTGTAAACTGCAAATGGAGTAGAACAACATTGCATGTTTGGAGGCCATACTAGCATGGTGACGAAACGTCTGTACATTAACCAGCCAGCTCGGCGAGCAAGTCAACAACCTAAGCTACAAATCTTCACAGGAATCTTAAAAAGCTGTGTACAAGGCTAGTTAACAAGTATTAGCAGTCTAATGTCGATGATCATTATTAAACGTGTCCAGTTCGTTTGGGAGACACTACAGAGCAACTAATCAAATTTGATCCTATTCTTGTCCAAAGCTGCTGAGGTCAATTATAATTATAACACCTACCTCTATCTTTCTGCTTTCACTTAACCACAGACCAATTAGGTGTGCAACTGAACCAAACTACATTGCAATTCCTAAGAAAGGAGAGATTACTTATCCACCAGCAACCTCAATTTATTAGGAGGTAGTAGGAAGGAGGTAATGGCTTGCAATGCAGAGATCCAGGCTAATGCTCTGCAATGCAGGTTCAAATCCTACCATGGCAGCTGGTGGAATTTAAATTCTATTAATTAATGAATTTAGAATTAAATAGCAAGTTCCAGTAATGGCAACCATGAAACTGCAGTCAAAACTAATTAAGTAATGTCCCTCAGGGATGCCCTTACCAAGGTCTAGCCTACATGTGAAATCAGATGCACAACAATGTGACCTCTATGAAATGGTTTAGTAAGACACTCAGTTGAACCAATCTGCTACAAAGCTAAAAAGGAATGAAACCATACAGACGATTCCACAATGCCCTAGACACTGGAAACAACAATGGCACACCCAGCCCTGTTGACCTCGCGAAGAGTCCCTCACTAATGTAGTGTCAAAATTGTGAAAGCTGTCCCCCAGACTGATCAACAGTCTGACTTAGTCATATTCACTGTATCGTAACTGACAACTAATGCCTGAGAAACTGTCATCACCATCCCTGGGTCTGTCCTGCCTGTGGGACAGAGCAGAGGTGGTGGCACAGTAGCATTCAATTGGAAGACAACTGCCCTAGAAGTCATCAACATTAACTCTGCACCAGTGAAGTTTCACGGCATCAAATCAAATACAAGCAAAGAACCTTCAATTGATTAACACCTGATGTCAGTTTCAACCAACTTACGTGACGTCAAGAAATGGTTGAAGGCACTGCAAAAGGGTTCTGAAAACATTCCAGCATTTCTACCGAAGATATGTGCTGCAGAACTAATCATGTCACTTGCTAAGCTGTTCCAGTACAACTACAACACTAGTGTTTAACTGACAGTGTCGAAAATTGCCTGGGCATGCCATGTCATTAAAATCAGGGCAAATCCAAGCTGGACAATTACTGCCAAATCAGTCTACACTCAATCATCAGCAATGATCAAAAATTGTTATTGACACTGCTATTAACCAGCAAATACACAGCAATTATGTGCTGACAGACAGTTGGTTGGGGTTCCCCACAGTTACATGGCTCCTGACCTCATTACAGCCTTGGTCTAAACGTGACAAGACAGCTGAACTAAACAGCCAAGGTTAACGTGACTGCCTCTGACATCGAAGCAGCATTCAAGCGAATGAGGTTTCAAGGAGCCCTAACGAAACTGATTTCAATGGAAATTGGGGGAAACCATTGGTTGGAGTCATAACTCGCAAAAAGTGGGTGGTATAGTTGTTGGTCAATCATCTCAGTTCTAGGATATTGCTAGAGGAATTGCTCAGGGTGATGACTCAGCCCAGCCATCTTTAGCAACAACCTTGCCTCCATAAGGTCAGAAATGGGGATGTTTGTTGATGATTTCACAAAGTTCATCATCTTTGCAAGTTCTTAGGTACTGAATCAATCTGCCTCCCTGTGTAGCAACACCTGAGCAATATGTAGGCTTGGGCTGGTAAGTGGGAAATAACATTTGCGCAATAGCACAAGTTCTGAGCAATGACCGTCTTCACAAGAGAAAATTTCACTTTGGCATTCATTGGCATGATCATCACGGAAATCTCCCACTATCAATATCCTGAGTGTTGCTATTGGCCAGAAACTGAATTGGATCAGCATATAAATCCTATGGCTACAAGAGCAGATCAGTCACTCAAGATCCTGTAACTCATCTCCTGAATTCCAAAGTCTGTCCAAAATCAACAAGGCACAATTCAGGATCATGATGCAATGCGCTCCAGTTTCCTTGATAAATGCAGGTCCAGCAACATTCAAAAAGCTTGACATAATCCAAGGCTAAATATGCTGTTTGATTGGCACACCAACCACCAAACACTGAATCCTTCCATCTCTGATGTACAATAGTAGCAACCTGTAATGTCTACAAGCTGCAATACAGGAATTTACCAAGGATGCTTCAACAGCACCTTCCAAACCCCCATCGTCTACCATCTAGAAGGGAAGGGCAGCAGATACATGGAAATATCACTGTCTCCAATTTTCCCTCCAACCCACATCATGTTAACTTTGAATTATAATTGCCACTCCGTCACTGTTGCTGGGTCAAAATCTTGAAAGCCCCTTTGTAACTGTAATTTAGATGTACCTACACCACATGGAAAGGGTTCAAAAAGTGGCCTACCAGAACTTTCCCAAGTGTATTTAGGATCAGACACAAAAGTTGGCCTATCCAATGATGCCAAGATTTGGTCAAAAGGATTAAAAAGCAATTTTTGCATGTTTTGCAGTGGAACAGACTGGGCTATTATTCTCAAGCAAAGATGGTCTGTTAACATTCCAGTTAAAGGTCAAACCACACCAAATAATTACTTCAATGGCGCTTTTTCCATTTTTGTAATACATGTGTGATGCTGTCAGCATTACAGAAGTTGTTTATATATGCAGCACCTGACTTAATATGATCAGTAAATTTGTAAAAGGATTAAATCCCCAAGCATATTTGTGAATCTGGACATTAGTTTTGGCAGCTTTTCAAATCCCTATCTGGTCTTATTCTTTCTTATTTTGATAGCTTGGAAGGTGACAAGGCTGGAGGAAGTTATCAGTACTCTTCCAATTTTGGTCTCTGTATACCTTTAATTGCTGCATCATTATCAACTCAACTTTTACTTGCTGAGACCTTATGCTCTGGAATGCCAACGCCCCCCCACCCCCAAAAGGCTCTTTTTCTCTTTCCATCTTTGAGATGCTCCCTAATACTGTGCTCTCTTTGTCATTTCCTCCAATATCTCCTTATATGGCTCAGTGTCAAATTTTACTTGACAATGTCCTGTGAAAGGCCTTAGATATTGTGCCACATTAAACTTTAGTTGCTGTTGGTTTTTGTTCTACTGTAGCCTTCTTGTAACAGGAAGCTACACTGATCAGAGAAAATGGAAGTGGCAGCTTGCCTGTTGATTACATGGAATTACTGTTTGTGACTCTCCATGTCTGAACAACGACAATATCTATTTCAGAAAAGTCACCACACCCAACGAGAATACAACTGTGGAGAAGAGGTTTAAATGTAACATTAAGTCTCAGAAATATTGACCAGATCATTTTCCTTATCTATCCATAACTTCCCCAAATTGACCTCTTTTTCTGAGGGGGGAAAATATGGGGACGGGGGCAGTGGAGGAGGAGAGACGTTAAGTGTAATTAAAATTACATATTGGTCTGACCAACTATGGTTAGAAGATTCTTTTCCACAAAGAACATCAATGAACCTGTTGGATTTTTACAATAATCCAACATCCTCATGGTTACTTTTTCCAGTGCCAACTGATAAATCATTAGTCGAATTAGATTTAGCTTTACAATTGGTGAAAACATATTAACTAATGAACAACATTCGGTGATGGCCTAGTGGTATTATCACTGGACTATTAATTCAGAGACCTAGATAATGCTCCAGGGACCTGGGTTTGAATCCTGCCACAGCAGATGGTGGAATTTGAATTCAATTTAAAAAAAAAATTGGAATAAATAATCCATTGTCGATTGTCAAAACCCATCTGGCTCACTAATGTCCTTTAGGGAAGGAAACTGCTATCCCTTCCTGGTCTGGCCTACGCATGACTCCAGACCCATAACAATGTGGCTAACTACCCTCTTGAATGGGCAATAAATGCTGGCCTAGCCAGTGAAGCCCAAATTCCGTGAATCCTGCGAAAAAAACTACAACAACAAAAGGAAAACCATTCTGAGGAAGGGTCACCTGACCCGAAACGTTAACTCCGATTTCTCTCGACAAATGCTGCCAGACCTCCTGAGCTTTTCCAGCAATTTCTGTTTTTGTTTCTGATTTACATCAGTTCTTTCAGTTTTTACTAACTAATGAATTCTCTAGTTGCTAGACCAGGACAACAGTCACTATAGTATGCTGGCTAGAATCATTTGATAATTGAATATTGTTGAATGCAAGCGTCAGTACGTTTTTCTCATTATCTTTAAAATGAAACTGTATACCTATATGGGGTTAGGGACCTGGCAGAACGTAATTTTAGTGAAGGCCGGTTTGGTCACAAACATAGGGAATTGTGTGTTAGCAGCGCCATTATTTACTGCATAGTGTTGGTAAATGTTAATAACCAATATGTAAAACTCTAAGTACACCATTAAGATCCTGGTATTTATGAATATCCACCATTTGTTGAAAGACAGCACACATGCACCAATTAAGAATAGATCCAGTTACTGAAGATATTGCATCACAGTGCTAATTCAACCCATTGCTTCTGGCAGTGCAATTGGATTCATCAAATAAGAATGTTATTTTGGCAGCAGATCAGGCAGACTATGTTATGTTGTAGTGGAACTGGTCCAAAGATTATCTATGAAGAAATTCCTTTGCAACGCAGTGCATCAGTGCAGAGGATAGATGGAAGGTGATATACACTTGTACCAAAATCTGATGGCAGCAAATACACATTTGGTCTAGCGGCTAATGGAGGTATGAGAAATGTCATGAATCTAGTCCTTTCAGTGGTATCACTTCAATCATGCTTTAAAAAAGCTGTCTCGCAGAGTCAGGTATGTTTACTTCCCTAGCAGGCTCACCAAATTTCTTCAAAACAAAAATATTGCAGAACATTGGCTTACAGAACCAACGCTAATTGCTGCCCTCCATTTTTCGGTTGCATTTTCTAAGGTAATAGTCAAGTAGGAATAAGTTTATTTTTACATCCCAACCTTATTCTATACTCGTTCTGAAGAAGCCTTATACCAGATTTTAAATCTTAAATCTGTTTCTCTCTCCACAGTTGCTGCCAGATATGCTGTTTTGCCACCATTCGCTATGTTTGTTTCTTAACCTAGACTAATTGTGCTACCAAAAATATTGCATTACCACTGAAGAAAACAGAATGAATTCAAAGAATATGTTAATATTTTTACATTATCTACCAGAGCCAGTTCAGCTCATATCGTATCATTCTCACTTGAGTCAGAGTTGGTCAGAAAGTTCAAGCTCGACTATGAGGTTTAGTACATCACACATGCCAACATGTCAGCATCAAATTCAGGCTGTATTGATGGTTATAAGTACTGTCATTTGGATGGAACATGCAAGCAAAGCTTCATCATCTTAGTCAGTTAGATATAAAAGATCATATTGCACTATTCAAAGAAAAACAGTGAGCAAAATTGTGCCTTTCATTATGCATCAAAAACAGGTTATTCTAGTCTTTAATTATTTACCATTTATGAAACCTCACTGTGCACAAACTGCCATATTTGCTCTTGTAACAATTGTTGACAGCTCTTCAAAAGTATTTTAGAAAGGAAAATTTTCCAGCAGTGGTGTTTAGTCAATTGGGCTTGCCCCTGCAAATCCTCAAACTATCACTGACGTTCATAAAATTTCCTCCCACTTACTCTCAAACAAATAATTGGGAACATTTTACAACATTAAATGTGCTGCAGAAAAGCAAATTGTTAAATCAGTACTTCTCCAAGTCTAACATGAATTGGAGGAACCATGACTGAAGCAAGGGTATACAGTGATTCAGTAATCCCATCAATAACAAGACTAGAACAGGGACATGATCTCAGTATAAGGGGCAGGCCATTTAAGACTGAGATGAGGAGGAATTTCTTAATTCAAAGGACAGTGAATCTTTGGAACTCTCTACCCAAGAGGGCTATGGAAACTCAATCATTGAGAGTGTTCAAGACAGAAGTTGGTAGATTTCTGGAGACTAATGGCAGCAAGAGATATAGAGCTAGCAAGGAAAAATGGTGTTGGGATAGATGATCAATTACGATTTAATTGAATGGTGGAGCAGGGTTGATGGGCTGAATGGCTTTCCTCTGTTCCTATGATTTATCTGAACTTAGGTAACTAAGTTATAAAAAAAATAAGATGACTTTGAATTCTCCACAAAATCAGTAATGCTTCTTATATTTTAAATTCACAATATGCAATGAAACAATTATGGAATACTGTAGGTTCCTATCCAATAATGAATGCTTATCTCCAGAAGGCTGTCCACTGTAACAGCAGGCCATCTGATTAAATGCTTTATAGCTCAATATTAGTTTTAAATTACAAGAGGATTGATATGCATCAATGGCTTTTGCCAACAGCATGCAAGGTTCAAATTCTGTCAATTCTTCATCTAAAAGTACCATACCTCCAAATTCTGAAGTGCAAATGGACTACTGTCTTCCTTCAGATTTTCTAGTATTTCTTCAACACTGTTGGTTTTAAAAAGTCTGTAAAACATAAGCAGATAAAACGTCATATTGGAATCAGTCAATGACCTGAAAATTACCATAATAGAGTTGTTTTGATACCTAAACTTTTAGAGGTTTCTGTTGATAATCTTTAGAAACTATAAAGCCCTGTTATGATTGATTACAATGATTAATTATTAATTACAATAACTGAATACTTCTTCACTAAATCAGGAAACATCTCAAAAACTGCATCAACAAGTTGTGTGGAACAGAAAAGCGTGGCACTCAAATAACATCTAGAACTAATTGTTTATAAGCACTTTTTGATAGCAGAAGGAAAAGTATTTCTGAAAATAAATACAAAATTAAGCAATTTACAAATGTTTAATGACAAAGGGTAAGAAATGGAGTTAAAATCCTATTTTTTGGGTGCTGGGAATGACGTTAGAGCTCAAAAATAATACCTGCAATAAACACATACAGTAAATGCTCGTTAAAGTATGCGGAGCGGGCAGAACATGATGTCAATCAGTACGCAACATAATTTGATGCCACTTTTGAACTGGGCATGCAACCAAGTCTTCTCTTAACCTTGCACAGCTAAACACACATTAAGCAGCATGAAGGACCATTCATCTCCAATAATAAAAGGGTTCATCATCTGCTTACAGGTTTCTTGTTGGTTTATTTCTTTTGGCTATTGCTATTGTTCTACAAGTGTTTGATGCTTGTTGTAGTTGTTTCAGGCTGCAATGGACTATGCGGAGTAGTGTGGCAGGTGCTATAGGAATTACTTGCCGACTACATGCTTCTCAACGAAATAGCTGCTTTCTCACGAGCGTACTCACATATATTCCCCCTTGGATTACATTATGATTTGGAGAATGAATCAAGCTGCACAAGGAACTAAAAGTGAGAAAGAAGATTGCGAGCTATTAAGAAGTGGCCATACCTGTTAAACATGTCAGGAAATAACTTTATTATCTGAACTCTAGTGAAGGACTGAAATCTGCCTCCTCTTCAGCTGCATCTGGAACTTCAGAACTGGATAAGGACCCCATTACTAGTGACTGTGGTCATGGACTTTTAGTACGCCTGGTTACTCCCAGATTGTAACTACAGATATCTGCAACAGCTTTTGGTTTGCCATCCACTATTACAAGAGGAAGATTGCTAAGGCTCTCTCTTCTATGAAAGTTAACTACATTTAATGTTGCCTGCCAGAGACAAGCGTGCAGAGCGACTACACATATTTTCTATGAATGCAGGCTTCTTCATGGTGCAGGGTTCCAATATATGATCACAAGCAATAAATTGTGCAGAATAGTGCCCAGTATCCTGGTATCAGTTATGATGTTTTCATTCTGCAGCAGTCCACTATGACAATTACTTGCAAGCCAACACTGCAGAAATTAAAAGGCGCCTACTGGATGATCCCACTGACAACATGGTTGATGACTCCAGTGTACAACAGACATACTGTGCGCAGCATGCGATCAACAAAAGACATGCTGCCACATGAGAATAGATACAGCCACATGAAAAAAAGAGACAGCAGATTACTGACGTGACAAATCAAAGTTGGCTCAAGTTAAAATTCAGATGGTAAAAAAGCAGTGATAGATTTTCGGGCAGATACTTCATCATTCGACAAAGGTATATTCTAATAAGAAAGTTGCATCTTGTGTGGCTAATGAAGACAGTTTATGGTAGCAAGTTACAATACCGCAAAGATTAGTAATAGGCCAATATATTGGGAAAATTTTAGAAATTAACAAAGAATGACTCTAAAGATAGGCTATTAGAATGACAGTAATCACCCACTGCTTGTAGCTATTGATACCAAGAGATCTGCTGTTGTGATATGTCTGTCCTCTCACATTCCCTGTAGCTTGTCTGCAACCAGTCTCTGATGTTTATTTAAAAAATGAAAGAACTGCGGATGCTGTAAATCGGGAGCAAAAAAAAAGTTGCTGGAAAAGCTCAGCAGGTCTGGCAGCATCTGTGAAGGGAAAAACAGAGTTAACGTTTCAGGTCCAGAGATCTGAAGAAGGGTCACCAGACCCAAAACATGTACTCTGATGCTCATTATTCACCAATGTCTAGGTCAACTCTGGCTCTCCACTCCTGTCCTCTTAAAAAGATCACTGTAGCTTCCAGCTCCAATAAAGTGGCTGAAATACTGGCTTCCTTTTCTGAAAGTCATTTTTTAAAAGTTCCTTTTTGCTCGTGATATAAATGAATAAACTGGTGAAAATCTGAAAAACAGACAGCAAAAGCTTTACAGGTATTATAAAAAGGAAGAGAGTACATAAATCAGTGTAGTCTCTTGGAGAATGAAATTGAGGAATTAATAATGAAAAATAAAAAAACGGCAGTAGCTTTTAACAAGTATTTTGCGTCCGCCTTTATGGTAGGAGACACAAAAAGCATACTGATGTAGATAGAAGAGAAAGTATATCTGCAGAATTCTTGGAATTAAGGGCTAAAACACTAGGGCTTGGGACTCTAAGCATGTGACTACCCTATCGTCATTTATTGAATACCAATAGTGATGAGATACAGCCATTCAAAGGTCTGCTGCCTCAACTTAATCGCGGCAGAAGTGGTAAGTCTGCAGTGCCACCACACAGCACCAACTCATCCAATTCAATGCCCCTGCATGCAAACATGCTGCAGGTGAGGGCATTAAATTCCACCCAGAGAGCCTGTAAAGATAGAGATAGGTTATGTGAGTGGACGAAAACGTGGCTACAGAAAACAATGTAGGAAAATGTGAGGTTGTTCAGTTTGGTGGAAAGAGTAGAAAAGCAAAATATTATTTAAAATAGAGAGATACCGCAGAGTGTAGTCTCTTGGAGAATGAAACTGAGGAATTAACAATGGAACATGGCAGTAGCTTTAAACAAGTAGTTTGCATCTAACTTCACAGTAGAAGACACAAAGGCATAGTGATGTAAATAGAAGAGAATGTAGGGGCAAAAGGAAGGAATATATTTACATTGACGGCTGCTCAGAGAAAGTTCATTAGATTGATCTCTCGGATGAAGGGATTGTGTTATGAGGGAAAGTTGAACAGATTGTATCTATAATCATTGGAATTTAGGAGAATGCAAGGTGACCTTAATGAAACACAAGATTCCAAAATGGCTTGAAATCTTGTTGTGGCAGAAACTAGATACAGGCACACTGTTTCAAAATAAGAAGTCTCCCATTTAAGATGGAAATGAGGAGTAATTTATTTTCTTGAGAAGGTTGTTAACCTTTGGAACTGTATGCTCCATAGAGCTGTGGAGGCTGGGTCATTGAGTATGGTCAAGGCTGGATACACTCATTTCTGATCTGGGAATAGAGGAAAGGAAAATAAGTGGAGTTAAGGCCACAATCCAATCGCTCATCATGTTACTGAATAATGCAGTGGGCCCCAACAGGCCAAATGCCCAATTCATACTCCTATTTATGTTCTTGGGACAGTCCAATTCCACTGCCTAGACCCTCTGGAGTGTCCTGGACTACTCGTTTGAGTGGGCGTTAAAATTTTAGGTGGTCTGCTGCACACTGTATAACTTCACAACCATTAGCAGACAGCCCTGGCCACCAGCTATTAGATACTGTGTCATAGTTGGATCCACACGTGTGCGAATGGAGTTGGCCACCATTTACCTGATGAGAAGAGTGGACTCCAAGTTCAGTGAAAAATTATATGTCAAGTTGATTAAGAACTGCTTCTTGTTCCTTGACATGGAGCCTTTTGGTAGACCGCCCAATGGACCATGCCTCTTTATACGCATCCCTCTCAGTGTACTCTATCTCATCACTACATTTCCCAACACTCCACTATCTCTAACTTATCAGACTATTTGTCCACATCCAGTTCTGGATGAGCAGAAAATCATCCAAATTAAATATTGGGAAGACTGAAGTCACTGCCTTCGATCCCACCGCAAACTTCATTCCTCTCACTCCAATTGTCTGAGCTGTACCATGTCATTTGCAACCTTGGTTTCATATTTTATCCTAACGTGAGCTTCCAACCACATATCCAAAACACCACGAAAACAGCTTATTTCCATTTTGGTGCTATTGCCTGATTCCACAAATACCTTACTTCACTGGCCTGCTCAAACTTTCTCAATGTCTTTATTATTTCTCAACTTAACTACTTCAAAGCATTCCTGTCCAGCCTTCTGCAATCCATCCTCCATAAATTCAACATCATCAAAAGGCTTACTACTTATGCCCTACTTTTCACAAAGTCTCGTTCACTTATCATCCATATCTTCACAGACTTAATTTAGCTTGTGGTGAAGCAATTCCTCAATTTTAAAATGCTGATCTTTACTTTCAAATTCCTCCATAATTTTGTTCCTCCCCATCATGTTAAGTTCCTCCAGTCCCACAATCCTCCAAGGTATATAGACTTATCGAATCCTGGTCTCTTTGCTTCATGACTGGCAGCTGTGCTTCAGTTGCCTTGATCCAAAACTCTAGAATTCCCTGTCAAAGAATGCTTAAAGACACTCCTCAAAACCTTTGATCAATGTTCTGAACATCTATCCCCAATAAGGCCTCACATGGTTCAGTACCATACTTTATAAAGCTCCTGTGATGTGTTTTGACATCTTATTATGTTCAAGGTATTATACAAATTGAAATGATTGTTATTCTATAGGCTGCACCATCAAAGTGCTCATCTGAATTCTCTGTGGTAGAAGCCTAGAACAATCTATGCTATACTTACAACTTCCAGCTGATTCTCCCCACCACAAAACCCTCACTCTCTAGACCCCACTTTAAGCATGGAGCTTCCTGTAGATCCTACTTATAATCTGTCTTCTAAGATATGCACAGTGTCCATATTTAAGCTGTTGGCCAAGAACAAGAGATCAAATGAAGATGTCTTCTTGATGTTCCTCTACTGCCTAGCCAGTCAGTATATTTTAGATATATGAAAAGGTTGTGGGGTAGGGAGAGGGCAGGGAATTATAACAGTGCACACATACATTAGCTGCAGCTTGTAAATCAGACAGTGTGAGACAAAAGGGAAGGGAAAGAGAGGAGCAAGATCAGATATGAGGATACCATCAGCCCAAATAGTTACAGCCCCTCTGAAGTTATGAAATCCCAATAACTGCCAGTGCCATATCCTCCATGAGGTTTAGAAAATGTGGTATGCCTGTCCTCCTCTGGTGTGCTCCCTCTGTTTGCTCCTCCTAGTTGCATACCAGCTAGCCATACAAGAGACAGGCAAGTATGCCAGTGAATGAGGTGCTATCAGCTTGGCTGATGTAGCTGTTATGATTGAATATTTGGCAGTATATAAAATCTGTGGGATATGGAGGTGAAACTTGCAACAATGCTCAGTGAAATACAGCATATGACAGAAAAATCAGTATGATGTTGGGCATGTGGCATCTCCGATTTTAGTTACTTCACTGATTTGAGGAGTAGCTGGTTTGAGTAGGTGAGGTTACTGATACAGTTTTTAGCATGTGTGTTTTGAAAGTGCATACACTGACTTTGACTGGTCATGTGAGGTCACTCAGTTTGTTGCAGTTTATCATCTATGTGCTTGGGGCTTGACCCATAGCATTAATTTCTCTGCCTACTTCCTTGCATTGCCGTTTCAGCATGTGCCTGGCCTCCCAGGCAGAAGGTATTCTCCTACTTTCCAGTTGCACCACCAAGGTCTCCAGTGCAGCATCTGAAAACCTTGGATCCTGTGCTCTTCCATATTATTTCATTCTTCACTGCTTTCCAGATTGGATTCACTTCCCGACCAACTGACAGGACCTCCTCCAGACACAATGCATCTCCCTGTTAAGCAGTCCAGGCTGGCTTTAAGTGTTGTTAGCAAGTTCAATTTTGAGCCACTGCATGCAGTCAAGGATTAGTGTGAATAGCGATGACTATGAGCATTGTTCAAAATAAGCAGTCAATAAAAGGTCAGCATGTTATCCACAATATAGCGAACAGGCACGGATTAATCATATTTGCTCAAAGCTTATACGTTGAACTAATACGCTGTGGATCCTTGAAATCGGCTTCTCACAGTTTTTAATTGGGCAGATTTATTTTAAAGTCAAACACTAAATTCAGCATTGCATGTAATTTTAAAAAGTTAACCAGATACCTTTGCAATCAGAAATGACTTAAGCATTTTGACTAGTTGTGAGATTGGTGGTCAAGCTGTAAAAGTTGGATACTTACATTTCAAGTTTTCAGGGTATAAAGTGTACTCTTCATTGGTTTTTGCAAAGAACAGCTCACCCTTCCCATAAGGAACTTTGGTTTTTCCCATCCTTGCTAAATGGAATGAGACCAAATATAATGCCTCCACAACTGCTCCAGCTAAGAACAGCAACTTCAGGCAAGACCAGGAATTAACTAAGGACTTTCTGAGCTGGATATTTTGTGGAACAATTCAAAGTGCCTTTATTGTAATTAGATCATCAAGACAGCTTTGCTACATTGATTATCTACTTCACTGGTCATCCTAGTTTTCGAAGTAGGTTACTGCAGGGACCTCTGAGTTACTGGAAAGCTTTATCCTTCAAGGGAAGACAGAAAACTTCTATTGTCAACCGTGCCATACAACAGGACACCTTTCATTAGGAAGTTAGGGTAGCACACTGGCTCAGTGGTTAGCACTGCTGTCTCTCAGCGCCAGGGGCCTGGGTTCAATTCCCCCTCAGGCAACTGTCTGTGTGGAGTTTGCACATTTTCCCCATGTCTGTGTGGGTTTCCTCCGGGTGCTCCAGTTTCCTCCCACAAGCCAAAGATGTGCAGGCTAGGTGGATTGACCATGCTAAATTGCCCATAGTGTCCAGGGACATGTAGGTTCGGTGAGTTCGGGAATGGGTATGGGTGGGATGCTCAGAGTCGGTGTGGACTTGTTGGGCCGAAGGGCCTGTTTCCACACTGTAGGGATTTTATGGATAAAAGTTACCAAGAAGCATCAACATTAGGCAGAGAAAGATCTACAATATTTCATAGGTTAAAAAGGATATAATCAAAAAGTATATACAATGAACGAACTCATTAAATTTTGTTGAGATACTGCATTTCCGTACCAACAGGAAGAAAAGCCATTGCTGCTGTTAAAATTCTTACATTTATCTGCACTTGAATTGAATAAACATTGTTTTTCTTTTTGCCCTTATCCCTGAAGAAAGGCTGGAATGCAGTAGAAGACAGAAACCAAAATGCTAAATTATTAGTAAAAATACTGTAACTTTCTCCATGTTGATTCACAAATCAAAAATTAAATACTGCTAACTTTTCCCTAAAATTTAACATTTCTCCAAACAACACTACCTTGGTAGAGCGCTTTGGAATTACTTTTATACGACATACACATAATTGTTTACATTCATAGTAAATATGCTAAAGTTGAATTCAAATTTAAAAACATCTCTGAAGAGCTAGGATAATATCAGCAATAAACATTAGCAGTGGTACACAGTTAAAGCCAATGAGAAGACTAGCATCCATTATTATAAATTACCTATTAATCTTGTCCATGTGCTCTGCCAAGACAAATTTATGATCAGCTTTGCACTGTTGGAAGGAAAAAGCAAAATTAATGTCTCAGCTTCTTCAGTTTTCCCAATCTACCATATCATTAAAGTCATTTGTTCATTTTTTAGGGAAAACAAAATCTGAGATGAAAAGGTCCTTGAATCAGCTTCTCAATGTAGCAGTATTAGGAAAAGCTGAATCATAGGAATACAACTAAACACATTTCACGCAATTTAGATGCCGGAATTTCCCATCATTGTCTGTCATATGAGTATTCCTTTGTCCTTAAAGATCATATTTTCCAGACTTTTATTTGCAACATAAAATTTCCATTTTATGATTCCCTTTGTCATCAGAACAAATGTCACAATATTGTTCATTTCAATGGGGGGAGGTTGCTGCCAGATTGTCATGGTCATGTGGTGAGACAAACTGACTTCGATAATTATTCTTTTAACAAGTGAAAACATTTTTCCAATTCCTTTGATACAAGGATACAGTGCTTACGATACAAACCCTGCGACTAGCAGAGAATGCATACACTTTAATCAAGACCCACAGGAGACATCAGGCATTCTGAAAGACTAATCAATATCTTATTCTATCAATTAACATACTAACATGCAGAGAGCTACTGTTCTCGGAGATCCTACTCTGTTTGCACTCTTAATTCAAAGTCATCAGATTATTTGAAATATGCGTGGGTCAATAAATGGTTTTTGAATTATTAGGAGTAAATTGCTTTAGTTGAGATCTGAAAGGGCTGCAATTGTTAAATCACAAAGAACAACTTATATATGAAAACAAAACTATTTGGAGTCATTAATAATTTTTTTCTGAAGAAGGGCTCCAACCCAAAACTTCAACTTTCCTGCTCCTCTGATGCTGTGTGGCCTGCTGTGTTCCTCCAGCTCCATACTATATTATCTCGGACTCCAGTATCAGCAGTTCTTACTATCTCTATTTGGAGTTGTTAGCTTTTTTATCAAAAAAATGATAGCGAACATCTTATTTATTTGCATTTAAGCATGATTTGCAATTTATATCCCAAACTCCCAACTCCAATTAATGTATTATAGAGTACTACATTAATTTGTTGTATAGTAAATATTAACTACAAATTAATTTGTATTTTCTGAAGAAGGGTCTAGGCCCGAAATGTCAGCCTTCCTGCTCCTCTGATGCTGCTTGGCCTGCTGTGTTCATCCAGCTCTACACCTTGTTATTACAGATTAATTATTGGCTTCAGATTTCTCCATTGGTGTATTATTTTATGTTTTATGTTTTGAAGATGACAGATTTATTACAGTATTTTTGTTACAAAATGCTACTTAATGTTTGCTTCATTTTTAATAGCCACACTAATTTTTGTGTTGTAAATCTCATTTTTGACCCTGAGGAATGTAACATTTACACACAATAGTTGGTTATAATAATTGTCTGTGGGCTAATTCAATACTGCAACATCCGAGTCCAGTTTCTTATATAACGGGGATAATCTAACCTTTGCCAGATCAGGTGAAACTGCCCTGTTGAAGGCAAACTCATGTGCATTTTTCACAGTCAGACCAATTTATGGTACAATTTTTGTAAATCGCTGCAGAAACTGAACACAGTATATGGATGGCAAAATCTGGCCTACAAAAGGTTTCAGTTCAAAATATTTTGCAATTTATGATATTGAAATGCTCCCAGTCGTGGACTGTGAGAAAAATGTAGATATGAACATCCAAACATTAACTGCTACACATCCAAAGAAAATTTGAGAATTTTCCACTAGAATTAGAAGGTTGCTTCAGTTAGATGTGGGCCAGTATAGACACCTGGAAGTGGCCTCCTGATGGAAAGGGTGGGGTCAGCTTTCCTGGCCTCAACGCCCTTTCTGCCTGCCTTAGTGCAGGAGCAGCCAGGGATCTAAAGCGTTTCTCGTTCTTCTTCACTCCATCCACCACTGGACACCTCCAAAGAAAACAGGCGATTAGATTCATTTTAATTTTTAAACACTGGAGACAACTCCTTGTAGTAGCCTCTTGGTTAATTACCTCTAATGCAGCCTAAGGCTCTTTACAAGCTAGAAAGCCTCCGACTGTCACCATAATTTCACAAGCCCACCTGATTGTCAAGCTCATCTCGAGTTTAATTGAGGGTGCATCTCCCGAGAAGATCACCATGAGTGACTTCAGGACACAGAAGCAGTCAGACCTCTGTTTCTCATTCCAGGACGGTAAATCCAACTCCACACCTCTCAAATTAAGCTATGCAGGACACTGTGAGAATGACACTGGCAACAGCCAAAAGTAGAATAAAACCTTGCTGTCTTGTTCACAGGAAATGAGTGTCACAAAATGACCCTCAGAGAGAAAACAGGAGATGAAAATAAGACTACAAGCAAAGTCAAGTGCTAAGTCTTTACATGTGCATAGATCACTGCACCTTGAAATGATATGAATTTAACAAATCTGCAACATCTTCCTTTGAAGGTGATTTTAAAGACACCAAGTCTCTCTCCAGGTCTGGGATCTAAAAAAAGAAATTGAATACCATCAAATTAAGAAAATGATGATGAAATCCAATACAGACTATAGCTCAAAGTTTTAAAAACTAACTAGCTCAAGCTTCAAAACACAACTGAAAGTGTATTATTGTACTTTTGTTTAGTCAGTGTTTTTTACCGATTTGAAGAATGAAAAAGATTTAACAAATTTGACCTTTTTCAGCCATTTATTGATTTAAAAAAGGAAAAGCTGCATTAATAAACATTTTTACTTATTGACAAGAAGGGTTTAAAATGATACAAATTCAGAAAAGCTAGACCAAATGTAGATAGCTGCTTAACAATAAACTGTTGCTTAATACAGTTTCTATGGTTTAGACATTGACATTTACCTGTCAGAATAATCAGGTTTTACCAATCTAGGAAAAAATGTTTCATTCTATAAATAGAGCACACTTCACTGCCGTGTCTGTGCAAAATGTACCTAAAAGCTTTTACTCCTCCTTGCATTTCTGACTTGGCAAACATTTATGTTCCTAGCACAGCAATACAAACAATTTTGACAGGTGAAACATTTCATCACACTATTCAGTGGCTTCTGCAGTGTTTCCAAAACTGAAAATATAGCGCATATTACCCCATGCCGTCAATAACAGCAGGAGAAAATTTGACAGACTATTGCAAAACTAACAATTTTTAATATTTTGGAGAATTCTCTACCTACAACTTGCAGAATTTGAATTTTTAGTCTGTAATTTCAATTGTCTTCATATTATATGTGATACCTGGTTAATAGAGTAGGTAAAAGTAACCAGCTCCTAAAATGTTTACCAATGCTGTTTTGTAACTGGTTATTTAAAGGTTCATGGGAAGAGATCATACTGATTTGAGTTGCAATCTCTGCTTCTTACTGTCTCTAAAAAATTTCTCCACATAAAAACCAATCATTTAAAACCTACATTGGTATCCCTAGGTTTACGATGAAACCAAATTAATGCAAAGTTTCATTTACAAGTTGCTTGTATTTGTATCGGTGAATTAGGTATCAGCTCTGGCTGAATTATAGCAACCTTGAGTCACAAGGTTGTGACTTCAAATCAACTACCAGGACTGGAGGACTAAATCTAGGCTGCCTTTCTAGTGCAGTACTGAGTGAGTGCTCCATTTAGCGACATCTTTCAGAAGAAATTTTACACCAAGACTCAATATACTTTCTCGGGTGGACATAAAACTCCAGGGTACTATTCCAAGAGCAGGGAAGTTCTCAGTGCCCTGGATAATATTTATCCCTCAGTCAAAAATCACTTATTACTAATTTGGAGAAGTGATCAGATTATCTGGCTAGTAAGCCAAAACTTTGCTGGTGGGCAAATTGCGAGATAAAATTCTGAATGACAGTATAAATCATCAATTGGAAAGTTATGAATTAACCAAGGAGAAGCAGCATAGATTTGTCCAGGGAACGTCATCTCTACCAACAACTTAATTTTTCAGGGAGATAACAAGGAGAGTCAAATAGGCAGCACATCTAACAATTCCATATGGCAAATTAACTTGCAAAAGTCAAAGCTTATGGGATCCAAAATTGGTTCAGCAGTACGAAGGTTGATGGTGCTTTTGTTTGCAGTGGGGTCCGACAGGGTGCAATATTAGGTTCCTTGTTTTTTTGTAGTATATACTGATTTAGACTTAAATGTATGTGGCATGATTAAGAAGTTTGCAAATGATACAAAAAATGGATGGGTCGCTATAAGTGAGGAAGACGGGTGTGGATTTCAGGAATAAAACGCTAGACTGGCCTGGTGGGCAGAAAAATGTCAAGTGGAATTCAACCTGGAAAAGTGAAAAGGGCAAAGGGATACGCAATAAGTGGTAGAATACTGAAAACTGCAAAAGACAGGAACCTTGGTGTGAATGCCCACAAATCCCTAATGTAGCAGGACTGATAGAAAAGGTGGTTAAGACGGTGTGCAGCACACTTCTTTTCATTAAATGTAGCACAGAATAAGGAATGTTATTCTAGTTAGCTTGCAAGTAGATTACTACATACAGTTCTGACTATCAGATTACAGGAAAGATATGCTCGCACTGGACATCTGCTATTACTAGAAATTTAAAGAGGAGACTTAGAAGGATGCCACAGGTCAATATTTTAGCTATGAGGAAAGACTGGAACAAAGTGGCTGAAGTGCGATTAAATACAGCTTTATAAAACTATGAGGGGCTTCGATAGAGTCGATAGGAAGAATCTATTTCCTGAACAGGAAGGTCATAGAATGATAGAATCATACAGCACAAAAGAAGCTCTTCAGCCTATCAAGTCTGTACACCAAAGATACACTGCTACATACACTAACACTTTCCTGTACGAGGCGCATAGCCTTCAGTGTTATGACACTTCGTGTTCATCCAAGTACTTTTTAAAGGTTATGAGGTTAACCTCACTCCAAAGAAAACAACCCAAAATTATCCAGACTATCCCCACAATTGAACTGCTCCATTCCAGGCAACTTCCTGGTGAATCTCCACTGCACCACCTCCAGTAAAATCACAGCTCTCAAGAGGAAACATCCTTTCAACATCCACCCAGTCAAGTCCCCTCAGGATTTTACATGTTTCAATTAAGTCACCTCCAATTTTTCTAATCTCCAGATGATACAGGCGTAGTCCACCTAGCCTTTCCTCATAAGGCAATCAGCTCATTCCAGCTTTTAGTCTATCAAACATTCTCTGAACTGCTTCCAACACATTAAACCTTCTGTAAGTACAGTGTGCAGTTCTGCACACAGTACTCCAGATGCAGTCTCACCAATGCTCTGTATAGCTGAAGCATAAATTCCCTACTCTTGTATTCGATTCCATGTAGCTTTCCTGTTTATTTGCTATATTCTTGTGTACTAATCTTCAAATTTTTTTTAAAAATACTTGGATGTGAAACTGAAGCGCTGTGACCTACAGGACCACAGGTTAAGAGCTGAAAACTGGGATTAGTCTGGAAGGCTAATTTTTGGATACCACAGACAAAATGAGCCAAATTGGGTCTTCCAGTGATAGAGAATCTTTGATTATCTTTATATGGATCTTGCCATGCACAAATTGTCTACTGCATTTCCTAACATACAACATTTTAAGGAGGAAGGTCTTTGGCACATTCTGAGGTTATATTCTCTCTTTAGAGAGATTGGTTGTTTAAGAATGACCCCAGATTTTTAACATTAAGACTACATGTTAGATTCTACCATATTTAAAGTTGTTGCTCAGTTTGAATTAGTTAAAAAATGTCAAAGTCACGTGTCACTAGAGTTGTGTGTTCTGTTAATATACAAACAATTTTACTGCCAACATAAACACAGATCCCATGATCCATTATTCTGCAGTCAAGGACCATTAAATCCAGTGAAGTTGTTTCAAAGTTTACAAATAAAGAAAAACTGAAGACTAAATTTCAGATTTTGAGACAAAAGTTGTGGTTGTTTTATCTTTGTAAAATTTAGTATGTTGAGTGAACTCTACTCCATAACAGTGCTTATTGTAGACACTGAGTCAAAGCTGCTTAATTTCCCTCAAGCAATGTGTGTGAATTGCCAACTTTGATGACTGAACTGCAGTTATTATTACTGTCGTTATTCAAAGAAAATAAGATGACCACTATCCAATAGCATTAGCTAACTTTAGCCAGTTATTGCTGTGTGCAATAGTCTATAGATGCAGCATAGAAACAAGGATACCTTCTCAGATTTCACAAAATGAGTAGCAATTCCAGCTTGATGCACATCTCGTCCTTTAATTCTAAATCCTGTTAAGGCAAGGTACAATCCAAGTTTCCCCTCCAGTCTTGGCAAGAAGAAACCTCCTCCTACATCTGGAAACAGACCTGTTTACAAATACATGTTACTTGAACTTGCAGTCAACTTGGCAATCATATAATTAAAGAAAATTCCAGAGTTACTTTGAAAACTTTGGAATGTTATGCAACTGAAGCTAAAATTATACAGCTTATTAATCTTAAAGCAAAGAGGTTCAACTTCAACATTCTGATTTTTATCATAAAAACTTTTCTTTCCTGTTTTGTGATTGGGTCCATCAATCCACTGACTTTGCTGTTTCCCCTCGCCTTCCCTATCCACCATGTAAAACCTCTCCACAGTCTCCCCCTTACCCTCTTCTCTCTGAATTCAAGAGTCTGTCTAATTTCTCTCCCGTATAATATATGCAAATTCCAAGTTCATCTCATCCATGAAGCCAGTCTCCTGCTCTCTTAACCCTATTTCCATTAAATCTCTGACCAACTAACTCACATTCCTAATATTCATGACAGTTAACTCTGAAAGTGATTTCTTCCTTGGATGTTATCCTTTATTCTTTTAAAACCACCATCATTAACTTTCTTCTGAAAAAGCTCATACTTTCCCACTCTTTCGTTTTACAAACTATTGCTGGATCTCCAATATCTCACTCTCCTCTAAATTCCTTGATTGTGTTGTCAGCTCCCAAGTACGTGCTGACCCTATCCTTTTGGTATGTTCTAATCAAGTTACTGCCACAGCATCAAAACGGTCCGAAACAAAGTCATAACCGATGGAGTCTGTTGACTATGACTGCGCTGAATTATTCCTACTTGTTTTTTATGCAGTTTTGGTCACAACTGACCACAGCATCCTCTTTTAATGGTTTTCTTCCAGTGAGAGCACGCTCATTTGGTTCCAGTCATAGTCAGAACACGTCTATCAATAATATTTCCACAAGGATCCTTAGCCTCTACTTCACGGTTATTTGATGATTTCATTCATATACATAGGGATAGATTCCACATGTACTGTGGCGACAGTCACTTCCACTTCTGCACCAGCTCTTTTCATCTCTCCTAACGCCGGTGTTGTTAGATATTCATGTGACACCTAGGCCTGCATCAGCTGTAATTTCCTCCTCTGTTGTTGTCGTCTTATTCTTGCCATCTTCATCTCTCTGCTCAGCCACCGTTCAGAATAGTCCATATATTTTCAACCTCAGAATCCAATCAACACACTATTGCCTGCCGACAAGATACTCATTTACAAAGATTGTCCATTTCCAACCTCATGACATAATGTGCTTCTGCCTAATTACCACTGAACCACTCATTCCGCCTCCTCCCGTACCCATGCACATTCTTCCTTTTCAGCTAACTATCTAATTTCCTGCTAAATGTGTTGATTGACCTTGCTCTCACTATACTTTCAGGCAAAGCATTCCAGATCCTAACCACTCATTGTGAAACAGTTATTCCTTATTTCATTTTTGCTCCTTTTGCTACTTATTTAAATCTGTCTGCTCATTCACGATCTGAAACAGTTTCTCCAAACCTACCCTGCTCATACCCCTCATGATTTTGAATGCCTCTACCAAATCTCCTCTCAGCCTTCTCTCCTCAAAAGGAAAATAGTCCTAACTTTTCCAAACTATCTTTATAAATGAAATTTCTCATCGCTGGAATCATTGTTGTGAATCTTTTGTGTACCTACACTAATATGTTCATGTCCTTCCTACAGTTTGGCACTCAGAATTAGACAAAATACTCCAGCTGAAGCTGAAATGGTGACTAAGACAAATTCAACATGATCTCCTTTCTTTTATATTCTGCTTTCATCAGTGAAGCTCAGGGTACTGTATGCTTTATTAACCATTCTATCAACCTATCCCTCCATCTTTAATGCCCTTTACACATATTCACCCAGGTACCTCTGTTCCTTAATCTCTAAGAGTTGTACCGATTATATTATACAATCTCTCCATGTCCTTCCTATCAAAATTAATAACTTCACAATTTGTTGCATTGCACTTCACGTGCCATCTGTCCACCCATTCCACTAACTTATCTATGTCCATTTAAATAGAACATACAGTTATATCATAAGCCCATGTGAACACAGGTATTTTTGGTGTTTCACACACAGAAAGTACAAGTAGCTACAAAACAATGTTAAACTACAAGAAACTTAAGAAATCTACATCATTAAAATTCTATTGTACTTGATAGGAAAATATTGAAAGAAGTTTATGGCACATAAAAACACCACACATTGTTACTTTCTTGACGTCAGACAGTCCAAACAATTTAACTTAAATTTTTTGGCTAAGGTTGTATGTAAATTAGTGTCATTTATAGCTGTTTTGACATTTAAGAGACACAATTTGAATACTCTTCACACTGGAAGAAAATAGATGACAGTAAACTTGCAAGAAATAAAAAAAATAGGATTTAATTATGGACAGCACAGTGGCTCAATGGTTAGCACTGCTGCCTCACAGCACCAGAGACCCTGGTTCGATTCCACCCTCAGGCGACTGTCTGCGTGGGTTTCCTCCGGGTACTCTGGTTTCCTCCCACGGTCCAAAGATGCGCAGGTTAGGTGAATTGGCCATGCTAAATTGCCCAGAGTGTTCAGGGATGTGTAGATTAGGTGGGTTCTAGAGGGATGGGTCTGGGTGGAATGCTTGAGGGGCAGCGTGGACTTGTTGGGCCGAAGGGCCTGTTTTCACACTGTAGGGATTCTAAGAGACTATTTAAATAATTTAAAAGGAAGAGTTTAGTTAAAGTAAATAAAAATCCCTTAGAATTGTGAATGGAAAACAAGGAATTGTCAAAGAGTTTGAACAAATATCCTGCACTCTTTTTCTTGATAGAAGCTACGAGGGCTCTTGCGGTGTGGAGAAGCATCCCTACTTGAGAGCCGGGAAGCCTTGGTTCAAGTCCACTTGTGCCAGAAGCGTGTAATAACATCTTTGAATGGGTTGGTTAAAAAAATAACTGAGAAGACACTAAAATGCATCCCAGTAATAGTTGAAAAGCCAGGAGTTAAAGGGAGAGAGGGACTTCTAACAACCTTTATCATTAAAAAAAGTACCAGGCAAACTTGTGGGACTAAATGCTGACAAGTACTAGGGTGCTAAAACAAGTGGCTTCAGAGATAACAGTTACATTGGTTGTAATCTTTAAAAATTCCTTCAATTCTGGAAAAATTCCAATGGATTGGAATACCCCTATTTCAGAAAGGAATAAGACAGAAAGCACAAAATCGTTGGCTGTTAGCCTAACAACTGTCATTGGGAAAATGTTGCACTTCATTATGAAGATAGGAGCAGCAAGTCAAAATCATAATACAATCACGTTGACAGCATTTGATTGCACGAAAAGAAAGTCATGTTTGATAGTTTTGCAGAGTATTTTTTTGGCAGTAACAAGTAGTCGAGATGAAGGGGAATCAGAAGACATTGTGACATTAGGATTTCCAAAAAAGCATTTAATAACGTGCCACACAAAAGGTTACGACATAAAGAGCCCAGGTTGCTTGTGGTAACATAAGAGCATGTAGTGGATTGATTAGGTTACAGAAAACGGAAAGTAATGATAAATGAGTCATCTTCAAGTTGGCAAACTGTAAATATTGATGTGCCACAGGAGTCAATGCTGGGACCTCAACTGTTTACAAACTATACTAAACCGTACTAATGACCAAAGTGAAGAGACTGAGAATGCTGTAGTCAAATTTACTGACAGCACAAATAAACGTAGAGAAGCAAATTGTGATGAGGACACAAAGGTGGGATTTACCAGGGCTGACACGGGTCATAACAACCAGTGGAACCAGTGACACCTGACCATGACCCCAGAGAGAAGCCTAGGATTGCTGAAGGTTCCAGGACAGAGGAATGAGAGGATGGGATGGGGCTCAGAAATTGAGGGGGACAGGGTTAACATCCAGAGCAGGAGGCTTTCTCACTTCATGATCCCAGGTGCCCCAATTAGGTGCTGAGTGCCTTTTGAAGAGAAACCTTGCCTGGGAGCCGAAAGCAAGTCTGCTATGTTTTGCTTTTAAGACTAGTCATGATCTTCCTAAATGGTTGAACAGGATTGTGGAGCCAAATGGCGTACTCCTGGTCTCATGTCTTATTTTTTATGGAGATGAAGTCTGAGAAGCAGAGAAAATTATTGATATGAAAGATGAGTAACAACAATCTTGCATTTATATAATTGACTTTTACATAAAAAACATTCCAAAAGAATTAGTAGAGGATAAGAAAAAGATAGACACCAACTCAAAAAAATTTAGTATGGATAACCAAAACGTAGATGTAAGTGGGTTATAAGAAAAGTCTTAAAAGGAACAGAAAGAGTTGGAAAGCCACAGGGCTGAAGGAGATAATTCTGGTGCATGACCATTATCCACTGAAGGCAACTAATGTGCCAAATACACTCGGATGAAGAGCTCAATCACAGAGCTTTTAGTTTCTTTTAAAAATTTTTTTTTTTATCTTGCTAATCCTGCAATTGTCAATATCTTAGGCTGGAAAATGAAACTTGCAGGCTATTCTGTAAACTCTTAGCAGTTTAACATTTGCTCGTACTTAAAATATTTTAGATCTTCATTGTTATCACAGAAATAGTGCGTTTTACATCTCCAGTACAAGTAGAACTGAAACTGGTGATTCCGTAATATTGTTGCTACGTTGTACTTTTAGCCAACAAACATTCCAATCTTGAAGATCTGTATCAGCCAGTTGTCTAAGATTGCCTATCAACACACAAAAGACGTAATATATTTCAGTTAAAAATACAGGGGAACCCAGCATGGTCATATCACATCCAGCAAGTAAGTGCCCATTCATTGCCCTGAAATGGCAGTAGCCCCAATATTTTTGCTCGCACAGAGTTTACATTCAGTTACTGCTACATGCAAAAGCATTACGAAATGCAGTCCATATTTTCCGTATTTCTTCATGCCCATCTAAGGCATATTTATAATAATATAAATCCTAACTTGATGCATTTCGCCACCTCCAGGTGCATATCAGGGTTTTGATCCTGGGAAACATGCCATAAGTTAATGGTAAGGTACGCTTGCCTCCACTTTCCTTTTGTTTTTTATTCCTTATCCTTTAGTAAGTTTCTTTGTTTTCAGATTATAAAATAAGTTACATCAGGAGTCAATTCTTTTGGATTTTAAAATGTTCTTTGAACAAGTCTTTGCTGTGTCCACCATCATTGTTGTTATCACCAACAAAAGAACAGGAAATCCAACTAAATGCAAGGACAAATAGAATATTCGCTAAAACAGAAATGAAGAGAGACATATCACCGTGTAAGCATTTTCAAAATTTAAAAAAAAAGACAATGGCAATAAAATTGGAATTTAATTTCAGGATTTTAGTAAATTCACTCTTATCCTCCACTTTATCCCCTTCCTGGGGAGATTTGGAACTTGGCCAATCTCATGCAGTGGGTAGCACATGAGGATTTAAAAATTGTATTTCACTTGATAAATTGTTACACACAGAGATCTTCATTGTATGTGCTGATGAAAGGTCACTCTCTTTCTCTCTTCACAGATACTGCCTTATCTGAGCATTTCCAGTATGTTGTTTCAATTTTACATTAGAGAACTTCATTGTTGCTTACAGACACCTCTTCTTAAAAACTGAAAAAGATATCTATAACAGATATCTTGGTCAAAACCAAAACCATACACGAGCAGTCATACTATAAGTGATAAGCAGTTATTGACATTGAGAAATTCACACTGGGAACTAACTCTCAAATTACTGAAAATTTGATAGTTACTGAGAAATAGTGTGCATTATAATTAACTTAGACCCTGACTGCAGCCAAACATTGGCTAATAACAGTCATTATGAATCTTGCCATACATAACACACGCACATGCCATAGCCGCCAAGCAGAATTTCAATATCTTTTATTTTGAAAACGCCAATCTCCTGACCTAGAGAAGATTAGATTTCAGTGACTTTTTAAAAATTGAAGTCTTTTTAAACTAAAGTTTAAAAGCGATCAGATGATCTAACAGTTTCACAAAGTGTACCCCTTAATGTAGAAACTCAAACTGATGCCTTCTCAACTAAACAATTCAAGAGTTAATTCAAAAGTTATGCATTATTTCTCAGCTGAATCAGAAAGTTCCAGTTGGAACGGCGCTTTTACATTCTAAAAGACTGGAACACTTTCCTTCTGTTATTTGAGATTAAAATCCCAGGAACTGCAGGACAGCCCCAAACATTATCATAAACTCACTTTTTGATTTATACACAAGGTTCCAAATTTAAGAGTGGTCATCATTTAAAACATCCAACTTTTAAATGGCAGTCACATTCTAAAATCAAATGTGACTCTTACTTAGAGCTAAAGGAGGGTAGGAAAGTGATGGCTTATTTGCTGTCGAATGGAGACGGGGAAGGAAGAATGTAAGAGGAAGGTCTGGGATAGGGTAAAAGGCTGGAGAGATTAAATAGTAAAGATATGGAACGAAAGAAAGTCCAAGTTTGTTTGCACATTACTCTTTATTTTCCGAAAACTCGGGAAATCCCGGAGGTTTGGAAATGCTTTACTCTTCTTGTGCCTTCCCAGGTCACACTGCCCTCTTGGCCAGGCTGAGAGAGGTCTGCAGACTGGGGAGAAGTCTCCTGGAATCACCTGTATCATCCTGAAAGCTATAACCATTATATATTTTCATTAAAGTTGATGGCTGTAGGTCTGGTTATCTTCTACAAGTCTTTAACGTGTATTTTGAACGGAAACAGTTGTATTAAGGAAATGCAATTTAGCCAAAGGTTAAAACAGAAGCTAACGGGATGTTGTGCTATCAGCTGCTTGAAAGTGCAGTTTTTAGCAGGTAATTTTTGAAGCTTTTATAGCTTGCATGGATATGTGTCAGCATGGATGTGTCCCGTGGTCAATGGCTTATCAGTGTGGAAAGCGCTTACAACTAATTCTGATATATTTAGGATTACTCGTTTAAGTTTTAGACTTGCTTCAACTGAAATGAACAAATTCTGCTGAACATCTACTCTCTGGAGCTCTGGGTCTTCATACATCATATTGCATTGGGCTCTCACCTCAATTTGTCTTCTTGGCACAAGGTTCTTCCATCAGGTAGCCTCACGCTCAGTTTCAAGGGATTCGTTTTCAGGTCACCACCTTGAGGTACTTCACACAGGTCTGTGAAGCTCATACTGTTTCATGACATAGATGTCTATCTGAAGCTTCACATTTACTTGATTGTCTCCTTTGTAGGTCTCCTCTAACAGTAACAAAGCACTTATCAATTTTAGACCTGATGATACCAACCTGTTGAATGATGTCACAATCATTGGCTGACATCTCCCCAGCAACCAACTTTATAGACTAGGTGTGCTTATTTCTAGCTAAGTACTTGCATGCAGAGTGATTCAACATTTTGCAGTTAGAGTGCTGTCTTCCCCATACTAGACACGTTTCTTTTCCTTTTATGTGATGATCTCTGCAATATTTAAATCATACCCTCTGGCCTTGCCCTTTCTGCTGGTTTCTATGCAATTTTTTTTAACCTTTTGCAATATGCTGTTTTCATTCAGCCTGGAATGTCTTTCAGCATGATGGAAAGCCACATCTGCTCTACCATCGATATGCTGCAGCTGATGGCTGACTACCTCAGAATTTATTTAGGTGCAACAGAGGAAGACATTTTGTTTCCAGTCAGTGCCGAGCGGAATAACATCAGATAAGACTTTCCATTTGCGTGGTAACTTAATAAATCAACATGGGATTATCTAGTCACAATTTTCTGGCATCTGCCCTGTTGGCACAAAGTCACACGCAGAGGAATGATGGAAGAGAGACACACATCACAGGAGTCCCAAAATGATGAGAATGCATTGCCCTATACATAGAAAAGCATTCTTTGCCAAAAATATGCCCATCAACTTGAAGCAGGTGCTAGACAATGCTATGAGGATAATAAATTTTATAAACGTTCAACCTGTGGATTGCAGAATTCTTTCCACTCTATCTTGGAAGCATGAAGCAAGCATGTTGATCAACTGTCCCACGTGAAGACTGAACATCTGTCTCATGGATAGGTCTCAACACATATTCTTGGAGTGAAATTCAAAGATAAGTTATTCTTAGCAGACTGTTAATTTCCATTTTCTCACTTACTGTATGACATGGCATGGCCCTCTCAGCTAGGCAAACTCTGGCCTTCAAGAGCTCAGACCAGCCATCTTCAATGTCCAACACAAAATTGAGTCAAACATGAAAACAAACCTGGAATCTTAGATGCATGTTTTGAGGAAAACAACATCACCTGAAGGAGCAAGGCTCCGAAAGCTTGTGTTTTAAAATAAACCTGTAGGATTATAACCTGGTGTCGTGTTATTTCTGACCTTGCCCATCCCAGTCCAACATCTCCACATGACAGGAAAGATGTTCCAATTGCACAGTAGCTTAATAAATCAACACAGGATTATCTAGTCACAATGTACTGACATATGCCCTGTTGGCGAAAAGTCATAAATTTTCCATAACATTCTTGATAATGAATGAACCACAGTTGCAGGACGATGTTAAAGGGGAGACTGAGCAACAACTAACTGAACTGCTGAGGCAATTACATGAGTACTTTCTCATGTGGGAAAGCTAGAGATGGCTCTGCTTCCCTTGCACAAATTTCTCTACAGTTCACAAACACAAAGATTTCTCAATAAAAGAATCAGTGAACTTCCTGTATGCCTCAACAGCTGGCAGATTCAAGATTGAGTTCCAATGGAAGCAATTAGCAGTGTTTTCAGTACAAATATGGCCAGAATTACCAAACATGTCAGCCAGGGCTGTCAGGATTTCAATAACATTTGCTCGAACTTACCTTTGTGGAAGTGGAACTTCATTGCTCAGTAGAATTAAATCGAAGTTTTACAAACATACAACTTAGAAGCAGAAGTGCATCATTTGGCCCCTCAAGCCTGCTCCACCATTCAATAAGATCATGGCTGATTTGATTGTCAAATGAACTTCACCTTGCCACCTACCCCCTAGAGTCTCTGACTCACTTGTTAGCAAAGAATCTATTTACCTCTACTGCCGTCTCTGTCTCCACCACTATCGGGGATACAGACTTCCAAAAACTCTCAGCCCTCTGAAACACAAAATTTCTCCTAATTTCTTTTTGAAAGGAAGACCCATTCTTTTTAAACAGTGACCCCTACTTCTAGTCTCTTTTACAAGATGAACCATCCTTTTAGCATCCCTCCTGTTAAATCTTCTGTGCTTGTCTCAATAAGTTCATCGCAAACTCCAATGAATACAGGCTGCGCCTGTCCAACTTTTCCTCTTAACATAAAACCCCATACAAAGTATCATTCAAGCAAACTTCTCTGAATTGATCCTAACACATTTATATAATTTCTTAAATATGGAAACCAATTTTTACAAAGTACTCCAGACATGGTCTCACAAACACTCTGCACAATTGTAGCATGCCATCTCTACTTTTTACACTGAATTCCCCTTACAATAACATTCCATTTGCCTTCCTAATCACCTGCTCTAAGTGCATACTAACTTTGTTTCAGGAAGCCCAAATCCTTCTCCACCTCAAAACTCTGCAATCTCTCTCCATTTCAATAATATGCTGCTTTTCTGCTCTTACTGCTAAACTGAACAATTTTGTAGTTTCCTACAGTATACTTCATCTGCCAATTTTTTGCCCACTCCCTTAATCGTCATTATTTACAGCCATTTATACCTTGTCTACACATCTGACTTGCTACACATCCTGGTGGAATGAGATGATTTTACTTTCAATTTGATACTACTGTAACTTTAACTTCCTTACTGCTCACAGATGGTACATTCTATACTTGGAGTCTTTCTTTCCCACTGGAATGCGCCTATTCTGAGCATCCTGAAATCTCTCATCAAATGCCTGATCTAAATCTTTACTGACTTATTCCATGAACAAATTTCCCAGTTCACTTTAGTCAGCCCTGCCTTCATGCTCTTATAATTGCCCTTAGCTAAGTCTAAAATACTATTCATCAATGCACTTTGTTCTCCCTCAAACTGACTCAAAGTCAATCATATTATAATCACTGTTGTCTCAAGATGGCTTCACTGTGAGGTAATGACCACATGGAGTATAACTGCTCTGAGTGGCTTCAAAACATGCTGCTCTAAGAAACTGTCCCAAGAACACTTCATGGACTCACCAATCTACATTTGCCAATCTGATTCGTCCAATCTACATTAATTGAAATCATGTTTATCAACATTCCTTTATGATTAGCCCCTGTTATCTCTTTCTGTGTACACTGTCCTACTGTTTGGAGGCCTATATGCCACACACACAAGCAACTTCCTATCTTTACTATTTATAATCTATACTCAAGTTTGCAGCCACATCTGTATTATGGCTACCTGATCATACATATTTATTTCTTTCTGCACAGTCAACTCAACTGTTTTGTTACAAATGCTACATGCATTCAGATAAAGAGCAATTTGTTATGTTCTTCTACTATCTTTGTACCCTCCAGATTAATCTCATTTAAAAAAAACTCATAGGATGTGGGCATTGCTGGCTGGCCGGCCAGCACTGATTGCCCATCCCTAGTTGCCTTTCAGAAGGTGGTGGTGAGCTGCCTTCTTGAACCGCTGCAGTCCACATGCTGTAGGTTGATCCACAATGCCCTGAGGGAGGGAATTCCAGGATTTTGACCCAACAGTGAAGGACCAGCGACATATTTTGAAGTCAGGATGGTGACTGGCTTAGAAGGGAGCTTGCAGGTGATAGTATTCCTAGTTTCTGCTGCCCTTGTCCTTCACGGTGGAAGAGGTCGTGGGTTGGGAAGGTAGCACCTAAGGATGTTTGTTGAATTTCTGCAGCGCATCTTGTAGATACAACACATTGCTGCTACTGAGTGTTGGTGGAGGGAGTGGATGCTTGTGGATGGGTTGCCAATCAAAAGGACACCAAATCAAAGTACACCAACCCAGCCAATTACTGCCCCATTTGTCTGCTTTTGGTCATCAGTAAAGTGATGGAAGGTGTCATCAACCTATTAAGCAGCACAGCACCTGCTCAGCGATGCCCAGCTTGGGTTCCACCATGGCCACTAAGAGTCCCGGATGGTGTAGAGCTTTCCGAGTATTGTTGGAACTGCAACCATCCAAACAAATGGTGAAGTATTCCACTGCAGTCCAGACTTGTGCCTTGTAGATGGTAGACAGGCTTTGGGAGCCAGGAGGTCAATTACTAGCTACAGTATTCCTAACCTCTGGCCTGCTCTTGTAGCCATTGTGTTTCTGTGGTGAGCCCATTTGAGTTTTTGGTCAATAGTAACCCCCAGGATATTGATAGTGGGGAATTCAGTGACATTAACACCATTCAATGTCAAAAAGCAGTGATTAGATGGTCTCTTACTGGTGACGGTCATTGCCTGGCATTTGTGTGGTGTGAATGTTACTTGCCACTTGTCAGCCCAAGCCTAGACATTGTCCAGAGCTTGTGGCATTTGAACTTGGACTGCATCAGTATCTAAAGAGTTGCAAATGGTGTTGAACATTGCGCAATCAATGGCAAACATCCCTACTTCTGACTTTACAATGGGGACGAAGCAGCGAAAGTTGTTTGGGCCGAGGATATTATCCTGAGGAACTCTTACAGAGATGTCCTAGAGCTGAATGATTGACCTCCAACAGCCAAATCCATCTTCTCATGTGCCAGGTATGGTTCTAACCACTCGAGAGTTTGCCTCTGATGCCCATTGATTCTAGTTTTGCTAGGGCTTGTTGATCCCACACTCAGTCAAATGCAGCTTTGATGTCAAGGACCGTCACTTTCACCTCACTTCTGGAATTCAGGTCTTTTGCCCATGTTTGAACCAAGGCTGTAATAAGAGCAGGAACTAAGTGGCCATGGTGGAACCAAAGCTGGGCATCACTGAGCAGGTGCTGTGCTGCTTTACAGGTTGAGGACACCTTCCATCACTTTACCGATGACCAAAAGCAGACAAATGGGGCAGTAATTGGCTGGATTGGTGTACTTTGATTTGCAAATTTTGACCCTTCCTCACAGGCTATGATCATCATCGTCCTGATTATCACCTTGTTTTCTCTACTCAATTTATCTCATTTTCCCAAACTTGATCCCTCACCCCATTATTTAATTTAGAACAGTCTTTACTGCCCTAGATATACAATGTACCAGAATACTAGTCCTAGCATAGTACAGATGTAAACCACACCAAACTCACTAACCCTGCTTACCATTTTTGTCAATGCTTTTGTGCAGAAAACAATTCAAATAATTACCAACATTTCTAAAAATTGGCACACAGTCTAAAAAGCAAATTATCCATCAAATGAATGATGAGTAACACTTTTACATAAATAGTTTGCGTATGTCTATTATTTGTAAAATTTGTATGATATTTGGTCACTTAAAGGGGTCAAAGTATTAAACTAGCATGCTACAAAGGATGCACTGAATAAAGTCTGGAGACCATTGACTTATAAAGTTAATAGCATTTTGCAATGTTTAGAATTCAGATGTAACTTACAAGATGCACAGTTACACTTATCTAAGTGAAGCACTAAAGACCCTGCCAAACACATCTTAGAAGACAGAATGTGAAATAAATCCACTCAGCTGTGTGCACCAAAACGGAGCTGAAATTTCAATTTCATTTTTAGGTGAAAACTCTTCAGTGAGTTCAAACTAGGTCACTTAATGTCAAAGGGTCGATATCACAATTGAAAACATAATTGAGAAAGGATCAGGATCAAGAAGAAACTGACAACCTCGATTAAAATGAGTCATGCAGCAAAATCAAATAAGCTTTTGTTAATACCAGAGTCCATAAAAGTGGAAAAATTGTGTAATGGACCACAAGTAGCTTATTTCCTATCTCCATTCTCCACAGTTGGAAAAATTGTAAGACATAAGCATTTACTTATGAAGGCTGCAGATTATTATTTGTTGTTAGTACAGAATAGAACTTAGTTTTCCATTAAACAAATTACATTTTAATTTGCAGAAATGTTGGCATTTTTGACATTTTTTTTGAAAGGAGCTTAACTAAAATGGAATTTCTTCAAATTCTAATATTGAATGCTTTCATTTAAAAAAAAACTATAAATTAGGCCTAAACCACAAATTTTAATTCATTGAGTTCTCCGAGTACAACGTAATCTTTTGTAGATGAGGTGGTTGTGTTGGAATTCAATCTAAAATTCTTACCAGTGCTTAAATGTTTCAGTATTATTGTATCTCAGTTTCATTGCATTAATTTCACAATAGTCTTGTCTCTCTCAAAGTGGAGATAATACAACAGACAAGTGCAGCAGGTACTTCACTGTATCACCTAATCAATGAATTAGAGAGAGTGAAAAAGGATCGTCTGGAAACCAAAACAGAGACTCTGAAAATAAAAAACAAAGTACCCCTTCAGAAAATGTCAAGGGGCGCTCTGGATAAAAATCATTCAATCTCTGCTCTTTCATCTCAATATTAACACCTTATGTTGGATGTTCACATACTTGCTGGGGGAGGCCTGGTTGAGAATTTTGATCTGGCTATTGTCGAGCCACAGACAAACCTCTTTGTAGAGGTTAAGAAACAGAGGTTGGGTCTGAATTTGCTTGCAGTGTGGGTCATAACCACACAGTTGTCAGCATACTTTAAGTCTTGAATATGTTGGAGCTCAGCTGAGTCTTGGTTCTCAGCCAATTTAAGTTGAAAAGCGTCCTGTTAAGTCAAAACTCAATTATGGTTCCTTGTAGAAGTTTGGCCACAAATGAATTCCAAAAGTCGGTTGAAGCCTGTCCAGATATGAAAGAGCTAAGTCTGCAATCCATTGCAAAAAAAGGTTGGTGACATACTGTCATTGAAGAGATGCAGGTTACAAATAGCCTTTACTGGACAACCACAGAGGACTTTTTGAAGAGCTTTGTGGTTAATAGAGTCAAAGGCCTCTTACAGATCCATGAAGACAATGTAAAACTCGTCGTGCTGTTCTCGATCTTCCTCTTAGATTTGCGGTAGACAAATATAATGGCTTTGGATCCCCTGCATGGCTATAAACTGCATTGGATCTTTGGAAGTCTATCTTCATTGACAACTAGGAGACAGTTCAGGAGGATTTTCACTTGAGAATCTTCCCCAAAGTGGACCGAAAGACATAGTTCCCACAAATTGATATATCCCTTCGAACAGACTGATAACAAATGATGATCCCATGAGACGGTTCAGGACAGGCTGGGGTGGTGGGGGTTTGAACAGTGAGTTTTGCACATATGGTGGCAGCTGCAGTGTGGTTAGTGTGGCATATTGTTGCGAAGAGGTGGAACAATTCACTTGCATATTTAAATTAGGGTCGTAGAAGGGTAGTTGGGAACCTGATTTAAATTTAACAGCTGGAACCAAAGGATAATGGTTGATGGTTACCCTTGCAAATGGAAAGCAATTTCAAGTGATGTTTTGCAGGGCTTGGTTTTGGGACCCCTGCTGTTTATTTTATACATTAATGATTTGGACTTGAATGTGGGACACAATTGGGAAATTTGCAGATGACACAAATATTAGCCATATAGTTGATAGTGTAGAGGATAGCTGTATGCTTCAAAATGATATATATGAATTGGTGGACTGGGCAGGCAAGTCACAGATGGAGTTCAATTCTAATAAGTGTGAGGTAATGAATACACAGAGTTCAAACAATAAATGTGAAATAAACTAAGACGACGAATGAAGTGAGAGATCCTCGTGTGCAAGTGCACAGTCTTCTAAAAGTAACTGTTCAGACTGGAGGCCTTTGACCAGCGGTGTACTGCAGTTAGTGCTCTGCAGCTTACAGCACTTAAGAGCTATAGGCTGTGCGCAGGAAGAAGGGAATATAAAGGGCATGTGGATGTGTTTGCGTCAACATGGACAAAATGGGCCAAATGACCCCCTCTGCTCTGTAACATTTCTATGCTTTGAGGTACATATGAAATTTTAAACATGTGTTTTTAAATTTATTTCTATTTAGACTTTTATCTACTAAAATAAATGTATGAGCAGACAGGAAACTTTGATATATTAAACATTCTGAAAAGTTTAAAAGTTTTACCTATTCCTGTCTCTGGCATAGCAAACAGTGTTTTCTCTGTTGCAACCTGGAAGTGTCCATGCACTGACAAGCCAACACCCTGAAAAGAAAGTGAAAATAGTCATTAGTGGAAAACAGAAGCACAATGCCATTACCAAACTGTGCAAAGGCAACAACTCTAGCTCTGACATATTTCAAAGAGAACAAAAAATCCAAGAATTCTTCCCATGTTATTGATTTTTAATAGGAATTTGAACAGCTAGGACCTTGTGTCAATACAGGCAAGCATAATTCCATCATTATTCATTATTCAAGTCCAGACATTTAAGACAACAGTGGTGTCAGGAAATTTTTGCAGACAGTGATCAAACCTTGTAATGGACTGACAAATAAAGGTCAACCCTAACAATTAAAAGGTGGTAGTTTTAGAGCAGTGAGGGTATGAGTGCACAGTCTCCACAGTCTTTCCTATATAACAAACTACAATGAGCCATATTTTGTTCTCATCTATAGAGATCCAGTAGAGAGTCAGAGTCATACAACACAGGAATAAACCCTTTGGTCCAATCAGTCCATGCCAAATATAATTCCAAAATAAACTAGTCCCACCTGCCCACTCCTGGTGCATATCCCTCCAAACCTTTCCTCAGAGAGTCATACTGAATGGAAACACACCCTTCGGTCCTTCCCAAAGCAGGGCAACCAAAATTGCCCACAGTACTTCAAATACGGCTTTACCAATGTCTTGTACAGCTGTAACATGATATTTCATCTCTCGTACTCAATGCTCCGACCAATGAAGGCAAGTGTGCCAAACATCTTTCTCACCACGCTGTCCACCTGTGGCACGACCCTTCAAGAAACAACAATACTCCCTAAAGTCCTGCCATTAACTGTGTAAGTCCTGCCCTGGTTTGTCTTATCAAAATGCAAACCTCACATGTATTCAATTTAACTCCATCCGCCGTTCCTCAGCCCACTGGTCCAGTTGGTCAAGGTCCCACTGTACTCTTAGATAACTTTCTTCACTTTACCCCCAATTTTGGTGTCAGCTCCAAACCTACTAACCATGCCTTTATCCTCATCCAAATCATTTATATAAATGACAGAGGACTAATCCTTGCAGTACACTGCTGGTCAACGGCCTCCAGTCTGAACAACAACCTCCTACCAGCACCCTCTGACTCCTACCATCAAACCAATTTTGTATCCAACTGGCTAGATCTCCATGAAACCTATGCAATCTAACCTAAGCAGTCTACCATGCAGAACCATATCAAAGGCCTTACTAAAACCCATGTAGACAACACCTACAGCTCTGCCATCATCTATCTTCTTGATTATCTCTTCAAAAAACTCAATCAAGATCCCTGAAGTCGTTAGCACAGGTAGACAGAGTGGTGAAGGGAGTATATATGATGCTAATCTTCATTAGCTGGGGCCTGGGATGCAAGAGCAACGGCATCTTGCTACAGCTTTATGAAACTGCTTAGGCCACAGATGTAACCCTGAACGCAGTTCTGGTTGCCACACTATCAGGACATGGTTGCATTAGAGTGGGTGCAGAGGAGATGTGAGGAAACATTTATTCATCCATATGGTGGTAGGTGTATAGACCCTGCTCCCTGAGGGGGTGGTGGAAACATGTAGTCTTGCAACATTTAAGAAGCATTTGGATAAATACTTAAAATGCCAGAGCATAGTAGGCTATGGACCAAGAGTAGATAAAAGGGATTAGTGCAGTTTGTTTGTTGGTCAGCACAGACATGGTGACCAAAGGGTCTGTTTCAATGCTGTATATTGTTATTTACAGTGATGTAGCAGAATCGGTACTAAGTATGTGCCCTCAGTAAGTTTTCTTCTTCCTCCCACTACGCCTAAGTGGAAGCCTAGTTTCTGCACTTGGGATATAGATGTGGATGGGCCTGTTGAATTGTGAGAATTGGGCAACTGCCCCCTGGGACATTTGAGCCTAGAGGGCTCCTGTGTCTAATCTAAATAGAGTACCCACTAAGGTGAAAGTCTCTGAGCTGGGAGACCAGGCGTCATGGATCTCACTTTGACAAAATCCTAACTGAAAATGGGAGATCAGCTTTAAAGGTCTAGCATGTTTCTGCCAAAACTGCTTTTGTTCAACAAGGAAAACAGGCAAATGACTAAGTTTCTTGTAACTATATACTTTGCACAATATACTCAACAGTGTCACTTTTCAACAGCCCATTTGTAATCAAAATATTTGTTGGTTTAAAGTCAATAAAACACTCACCTTTGTAGTACAGTTTTGCATACATTTTGTACATTTAGTGGTATTTTCATGAAGAATAGTTAAACCCACAAAATGTGCATTTTGTAATACATTCAAACAACAATGCGACATAGACAACCTGCTTGCTAAGAGTAAGGAGACATGCTACTTACTGACAGCCGCCTTCCAAAAATTATTTGCGGCTTGGGAGAAAACTGGCTATTCATCAGAATTCAAAGCACTTAGGAAGGTTACCATTTTTACGAGCAGGTAGGGAATAGGAGAAGTGGAGGGTAGAATAAACACACAAGATTTGTGACAGGGTGGAATGCAGGAGAGATTAAATGAAAACAGTAATGAAAATGAAAGCAAAGTGAGATGGTAGCAGAACAAGTAAAGGACATAAGATGTGTCTAGAGGTATAAATAGCAAAGCAGCATCACCAAGAGAGAAGCTAAAAAGACATCTCCTGCGCCTTCATATGAAGGTAGCAGAGGGAGTGTAGAAGGTTGATTGAGAAGTGGAGTGCTGTAGTCCCTTCAGAGGCTGACAGAGGACTGGAGGGGGAAGAATATTTGGTGGCGGCAACAGTCTGGATCTTTGTTGTTCTGTTAGATCAACTCCCTGGTTAGTCTTTGTTAAGTGACCAGAACTGACGAATTCATTCTGGTCTACTTGCCACTCAAAAGTTGGTTTCAAATTTGCAAGAGTATAAACCTGCCTCACCTCAATAATTAATTTCATTCCAAGACTCTCATTTTATTTCAAAATTGGTCGATTTTTAATCTGCACCTAAATCCTTAAAAATAGATTCCAGCACTATCCAGGGAATCCTCTCTTTTGCATTCTTCCACAACTTTGCGCTGAGATACCCAGACCAAAACCAATGCCTCATTTTCACAACAGCTGAACCTGACTGAAGAAGTGCCTTAAATCCTCAAAAATATACCAGAGGGGAAAAAAAAATCCTCAGAGCTCTTGTGACACAGTGGTAGTGTCCTCACCTCTGAGCCATGAGGTCCAGATTCAAGTGCCATCAGCTTCAGATGTGTGCCAGAACATCTCTGAACAGGTTAGTAAGGAAATATGTATCCTCAGAACATGTCAAAGAACTTTAGAAATTACAAAATTTTGAACTGAAGTCATTGTTGTTGACTAGATAAAGGCAACAACCAATGTGATTTATGAGAATGAATGCGAGTGGGCGAGTGGATGTGAGAATGACTGAGGAAATGAATGAACAACCAATTAAGTTGAATTTGGTGCAGTCTGAGAGTGGGAGAGTGAACGAGTTATTGAGTGGTTGAGTGGGTGAGTGGGTGAGTGAACACATGATGAATGAATGAACAAACAGAAACTGATTTTGGTGGCGTTAGTTGTTGATAGAAACACAAGATGAATGGTGCCATGAAAGCTTTTGCCTTAATAACATATCAACCCCTCTAACAATGCAGTAACTCATGTAATGCACACTAACATAACAATGCAAAAACTTGGCTCGAATGTTTTATGCCTGTGGGGTCGTTTTGAATCAGTGACATTTCATCCAGTTTTGCCATAAGGGATGCTTTATTGCTTCAATCCACAGGGATAGGGTTAAGGTTTGGGTTATTATGAGTTAATAGCATAATTTTCAGTTGTAGTAGCAGCGAAATCAGGACACCTCACTTAACTAATCATCCTGATGAACTGAAATGACATCCAATAGTCCCATCTAGTTTTCCCAGCCCAACTCCATTACCAGTGGTGAGACTCAGCTATCTGATGTGCTGGTAAGAAAAGCAGAGTCTCTCAGTGGACTGAATTTTTGGTCCTTTGAGGAGATCACCATGTAGGAGAAGCTTGAAACAAAGTGTTGAGTGATGACATTTGGTTGTTATGTTGATAAGCAAATACAGCAGAGTTGCACAGCTAATTGAAATGTCACCAACTGTATCAGTTTATCAGATGGATGGAATTCCACAATCCCACTAAACCCGTGGCCAATCTATGGGAAATCAAAAAAGGGGAGGACATAACTACTTCCCTCGTGGATGTTCCTGTTTGCCTTTATTCTTGCTTCCCCATTTTCCTTCTGTGAACTGAGTGGGAAGTTCCATAACACTCAGAAGATCCCCATTACTTCACCAAAGGTTAATTTTCATGTGTAAGCTGAGGTCCTGATTGCTGTTCATTCACCTAATGGATTATGAAACAGTAGGGTGAACAGGTTCAGAAATCCTAAGTGAAAGAGAAAAAAGGGAAATAACAACCTAGCCTGATGATGTTCTCAATGGCCGGCCATACATACATACATACATACATACATACATACACACACACACACACACACACACCCCAACAGAAATTGCTGAAAAAGCTTAGCAGGTTTGGCAGCACCTGTGGAGAGAAATCAGAGTCAATGTTTTGGGTTGACTGACCCTCCCTCAGACCACATTTAAGTGTATGCTCTAATAACATGCGTATCCCTGACTGGGAACAAAGACTCAGGAAACAGGCAGAATTTATTCAAGCAACAAACAGTTAATGCAGGGACAGGGCCAAATGTTCTTCCCCAAATCTGGCCTCAACTTGAGAACCCAGTCGTTTCCTTAATCTACAGCTCAGATCAGAAGCGAGACCAATGAAACTCTCTGATTTTTATAGTGAAATACAACATTTTTATGCATTTTTTGTTACAATAATCACACACAATGTGGTCACTGTGTCCTTCCCCCTATTCCATACACCTAAAGTGAAACACCTAATCAATGATGGACACTCCTATGGACAATCTCAAGTTTCCATGATCTCATGGTGTTTTGACAGACTTTGTAATCAACTGGCCTGAGGATCTTTCTATGCAGCCTATTGATGTGCATTCAAAAGTTACTGGTTATACTCCTTCAGGTCTGTTCCAGACTTGCTTATCTCTAAGGACTGCTTGAATTCCGTTATTCATTGTATTCCGTGTGTTATCTCTGTCAAATTCTGTTATTCCTTTTATATTTTCCACTGTCCCAATTCTATATATGTATAAAAATACAAAAGACAGTTGGTTTTACCTAACTGCTATAAGATACATTGTATTGTAGAGTTTTAGAGCTACTCCTACAGTTAGCACTTGTTAACTATGAAATTGATTGTTCACAACTTATTTCAGGATATGCCAGGCATCCATTTAAAGATAAGGAAAGTATTTCCCGAGGCTAATTAACTTTCGCATCTATGTTTAAATGTTTTTCCCCAATACATCTATTATACTTTGGTTATATAGATGTATCTATAATTATGTTGAAATTTATGATTATCTGAAGAATCTTTAACTAGAACCTATTTCTTAATATTGTACATCACTTCCAGGAATCAACTGATTACTACAAAATAACTTTAGCTGTTGTTTTCATAGCTGCTTAATGAGTTAGGCTGACTTGTTCATGGACTGAGATTTACACTCGTTGTTCTAACTGGCATTGTTCACCTAATGGAACAACATCCTTTCATTAATGAGGCTGGATTCGATGACTTATCATATTTTAATGAACTTGTGTTTATCCTTAGATATCCTCTTATCAAACTGTCTTGGATGGTTGCTTCCTGTTCACCTTGGAGTAGCCCTGTTCAAAAGGTACCATTCTGTTTCAATTAAATGCTGGAGCAGGCTGTTTTAATTCTATTGATCCCTTGTCAGCTATTTTCTGTCTTTCAAAGATGGGCAGCCTTTACACGTGTCACAGCATAATGACTTTGTCAATTCTTCTACAGTCAAATTTTTATGGAATCTTTTGCAGTATGTCCACTTCCCTAAGCATACAAAGTAGGGATTAAACCAGATTCATTGAGCTCATTATCTCACCAGTTATCATCCATTGATAACTGTGGCACATACACTGTTAAACATCCCTCCATTTGACCATAATATGTAGGAGCAGAATTAGGCCATTTGGGCAATCAAGTCTATCTGCCTGTCAATGAGATATTATTTGATCGGATCATCCACATCCCCATTTTCCTGCCTTATTCCCATAACCTTATATTTTCAGTCAGTAAGAGAATCAATCTTAGCCTCGAAAATACTTACTAACCAATCTTGACAGCCTTCAGTGGTAATCAATCCCACTAGTTTAAGAGAAAAATTTCATCCTCATCTCTGTCTTAAATGGGTGATGCCTTATTCTGAGATTATGTCTTCTTATCTTAGACTTTCTCACAAGGGGAAAACAATTTCTCCGCATACAGCCTGTCAAGCCCCAAAAAATCTTGTGCATTTCAGTAAGACCACCTCTCATTCTCCTAAATTCCAAGGGGTACAAGCCCTACCATTTGATCTCTACTCAGAAGGAATTCCTTCCATACTCAGACACAATCTAATGAGCCCTCTCTAGGCTACCTCCAACGGAAGTATACCTTTACTTAAAGGACTACAACTAATCACATTTATTAGGTGTGGCCTGACTGGTGCCCTGTACAGTTTTAGCAAGACCTCCCTACTTTCATACTCCATTCCTTTGAAATAAAGGTCAACAGTCCATTTGCCTTCCCTTTCACGCCTGAACCCATATGCTAGCCTTTTGCAATTCATGCTCAAGAATCCCCAAATCTCCCACGGTGCAACTTTCTTCAATCCTTCTTTATTTAAATAATAGTCAGCTCTTCTTTACTTCCTGCCAAAGTGCATAACCTCACGCTACTATATTCAGTACCTCACATTTTTACTATTATATACACAAGAATATATTATTACATTGCATTATATTCCATCTGTCAAGGTTTTCTTCCCACCTAGTTTTGTATCATCCACAAAATCAGCAACGGTATATTCATTTCCATCTTCTACCCATTATCCCAACTCTCTATCTCCATTAATTTATTCTGGAAAATATTCTTAAATGGTCATTCAGGAATCTAAGAATGGAACTAGAAAAACTGTAAAAATGTCAACTCTCTCAGATTTCTCCATGATAGCAATAATGCAGATACAAGAACTCAAATAATAGGAGTCGGGGTGGACCTTATGGCCAGACCAGCTTCTTCGTAATTCAGTATAATCGTGGATGATTTTCGTTTTCAATTCCATTTTCACATCCCCAAAAGTGAAATTTGTAGAACTCAGCCTGAAATGTGGTACCCATAATGTAGACCCAGTGCACTGTTGCATATAACCCATCAACAATGACCTGAAGGCAGCATAGTAGATTTTCTAGGAAAAAAAGCAATAGAAAATGGTCTAAATATTATTCTGGTACGACTGCCAAATGTCCTCTTCCTTTCTAAATAAACGTTTAGTTTGAGAGTTCACATGACTTTCAAATAATGCTGCTGGCTCCCATTTCTAAAAACTTGTCAGATTGCTTCAGAATAATCATAAAATTATGAAACTTGCACATGAAGATCCCTAAATGAATTATCTTGGAGCATTTATGTTATTAGAAGATAAATCTTGTGAAATCAAAACAAGCAATCTCATTGTCAGATCACAGATTATGGTTTGCAAGTGTTCTGGTGGATGGCAGCCATTTATATTTGGTATATGTTTCGTATTGCTGAGAAAACACATTATGCAAATGTTGAGGATAACAGTCTATTAAACAACTTCAGTTGACACAGTGTCAATGGTTAGGATGTCACCTGGCATGCGTCTCTGAGAACACAAATTCAGTGTACAGGTGATGGTCTGACTTGAGTGGAAATGGAATTTGACCAGGTCCCTCATGTTTCACTTGTGGAGCCAAGTGACTACATCCTCCCTGGCTGGTCCTCAAGTGTTGCAAGCTGTCTAGATTTTCTGTGAAAGCTTAGAACTCACCATTCAAGTAAGATAGCAGATTATGACCAAGTCAATTGAGGCATACTGCTGTCATCAGTTCATAACATGCAGAGAATGTTTTCCAGTATGGCCTACAGGACAGTAACCTTCATGTGGTCCTGCTATTAAAACAAATTTTGTAACATGAATCAGTACAATGATCGATCTCAGTGACCTTTAGTGTGAGAAAGGAAACGAGACTATTTGTAACAAGGAAATACCATGGTCAATCAAATCAGAGAGATTAAACCAAACAGCAGTTGACATTTTAAACTTGAATGACAAAGTCCAACACGAACAAGAAGGACACATTGCAATTTTCCTGAAGCTGTTTCTAAATTAAACTGAAATATAGTCCAGTCTCTAATTGTTTCTGCTGTCAAGTTTAATATAGCCCTTGTGCAAATTGACAAAAAGAGAAACTACAGAAAAGAGCACGAGCACGGGCTAATTAGAAATTGCTGGTCACTGAAAAGGTACAATGTTTTGCATAATACTGAAAATATTTATAAAACATACTATAGGATTTAACACAGAACCGAATGCATAACATTGATTTGTTGTTACAAATTGAAGCAAGGTAAAACCAAACAGGCAGAAGGCAGAGATAACAAGCATGGGGCTGGATGAACACAGCAGGTCAAGCAGCATCATAGGAGCAGGAAAACTTGACGTTTTGGGCCTAGACCCTTCATCAGAAATGGGGGAGGGGAAGAGGGTTCTGAAATAAATAGGGAGAGAGGGGGAGGCGGATAGAGGATGGATAGAGGAGAGGATAGGTGGAGAGGAGGCAGACAAGTCGAAGAGGCGGGGATGGAGCCAGTAAAGGTGAGTGTAGGTAGGGCGGTAGGGAGGAGATAGGTCAGTCCAGGGAGGACGGACAGGTCAAGGGGGCGGGATGATGTTAGTAGATAGGAGATGGGGGTGTGGCTTGAGGTGAGAGGAAAAACAGGTTAGGGAGGTGGAGATGAGCTGGGCTGGTTTTGGGATGCGACTGGGAGGTGCAGTTGTTTGTTGCGAACTGAGCGCAGGTGTTCTGCAAAGCGGTCCCCAAGCCTCCGCTTGGTTTCCCCGATGTAGAGGAAGCCACAACGGGTACAGCGGATGCAGTATACCACATTGGCAGATGTGCAGGTGAACCTCTGCCTGATGTGGAAAGTCTTCTTGGGGCCTGGGATTGGGGTGAGGGAGGAGGTGTGGGGGCAGGTGTAGCACTTCCTGCGGTTACAAGGAAAAGTGCCGGGTGTGGTGGGGCTGGAGGGGAGTGTGG
>JAHRHZ010000145.1:28095935-28133736 GCA_024137785.1 Ginglymostoma cirratum | reverse complement strand
CCTGAGGTGATGAGGTTGTGGATGGTTTGGGAGATGATGGTTTGGTGCTCGGGGGTGGGGTCATGATCCAGGGGGCGGTAGGAGGAGGTGTCAGAGAGTTGGCGCCTGGCCTCAGCAATGTAGAGGTCAGTGCGCCATACTACGACTGCCCCTCCCTTGTCCGCGGGTTTTATGGTGAGGTTGGGATTGGAGCGGAGGGAGTGGAGGGCTGCACGTTCTGCGGGGGAGAGGTTGGAGTGTTTGAGGGGGGTGGAGAGGTTGAGACGATTGATGTCTCGACGGCAGTTGGAGATGAAGAGGTCGAGGGAGGGGAGGAGGCCTTGGGGTGGTGTCCAGGAGGAGGGACTGTGTTGGAGGCGGGAGAAGGGGTCAGTAGAGGGAGGGTTAGATTCGCGGTTGGAGAAGTAAGCGTGGAGGCGGAGGCGGCGGAAAAACTGCTCAATATCCAAGCGTGAGCGGTATTCGTTGATATGTGGGTGGAGGGGGACAAAGGTGAGCCCTTTACTGAGGACTGACCGTTCGTCCTCAGTAAGGGGGAGGTCTGGGGGGATGGTGAACACTCGGCAGGGCTCAGTGCTGCTGTCTCCTCTGGAGCTGCTGGCTGTGGAGGCAGTGGGCGGAGTTGTGTTACCCTTTTTTTAAAAAGCTCTTGCTCACTGTATCGTGCCCAATACTGAATGCAACTAAGTGTATGTTTGCAACAGATACACACTCAGAACATCTCTGTCTAAGAAGGCAACAGTGCATATTTGGCAGGATAGATCAATGTTTTGTCTTGCTGGTCTGAAGCAGTTTCAGTATTAAATTTCTACCTGCAGTATAAAAGGGGCATAAGAAGTCAGGGCAATAAAGCTGACCTGTCAAAATCAATATCTGATTAGCTGTCAGCACATCAAGTCCAAGGATTCTTATCCCTCTGGGAGGAGAGTTTTTTATCCCTTTATTTTTTCACGGATATGGACATCACTGGTAAGATCCGAATATTTCACCCATCACAATTGCCTCTGGACTGAATGTTTTGCTAAACCAGTCCACAGCACAAGGAAAGTTAACCACATTGCTGTAGGTCAAGAGTCGCACGTAGGCCGGACTGGGTAAGAATGGCTGACTTCATATCCAAAAGAATTTTAATGAGCCAAGTGGGGCTTTCACAATCATTAACGATAATACTGACCAAGAAACTACCGAGAATAGCTTTATATTCCAGATTCATTAATGAATTCAAACATCACCAGCTGGCATGGCAGGATCTGCACAGGTCTGGGCTTCTGAATTACAAGTGTACTACTACAACTGCACCATCACTTCATTCTCAGTTAAGACTGTTAGTCAAATGTGCATCTTCTGATTAGGATTGTGAGATAGCTATTTGCACAACAACACGCTGCGTGTAGAGATCATTGACCATTTACTAGCTGGATTATCACAGCTAGTGCAAGCTTCACTTACAGTTTATTTTCTTACATACATTTCTCATATGAATGACACAACAAAATCTGTATCGTAATGGATGGTCAATTGAACAAACTAGTTGTAGAAAGCATATCGTGCCACATTGGATGCATCCACATTATGCAAACGCTCAGCTGTAACCATGTGACACCACGCACCTACCCAATTGATCCTAAAAGTCTAAACCAGAAACATAAATTAGTGCATTCAATTAAATGAAAAGTCATGCACATAACTCAAGTAAAGAGAAAGAAAACATTGTATTAACAGAGGGAAATCTCTAATTGTAATTAAAATTTAATGGAATGAGATGCCAACTTCTAAAATTACGCTTACAGTGTGAAAGAGATTATTTGATAGCAATTAAGGATAACCACACTATTAAAATTTCACTTACACCTGAATGTACAAACATCAAGTATTTTTGCTGTATTTAGTACGTAACAGTTGGACTGTATTTTAATGCACAAAACTCTCAATAAAGTATTAATATAATCAAGCTTCAGAATGAGCAGGACAGAAATGGCACCAACTTTCTCAATTCCACTTCTAACAGCACATATATAATAATTTACAGCATGGAAACGGACCCTTCAGTCCAACTCATCCATGCTGACCCAATATCCTAGATAAATCTAGTCCCATTTGCCAGCATTTGGCCCTTATCCCTCTAAAACATTCCTATTCACATACCTATCTTGATGCCAGTTAAATGTAGTAATTGTACCAGCTTCCACCACTTCCTCTAGCAGCTTATTCTATACATGCACCACTCTCTGCATGAAAAAGTTGCCCATGAGGTCCTTCTTAAATCTTTTCCCCTCTCACCTTAAACCTATGCCCTCTAGTTTTGGACACCCCAACCACGGGGAAAAGATCTTGTCTATTTACCCTATCCATGTCCCTCATGATCTTGTAAACCTCTATAAGGTCATCCTTCAGCACCCAACACTCCAGGGAAAATAGCCCCAACATATTCAGCATTCTCACTATAGCTCAAATCCTCCAACGCTGCCACACCCTTATAAATCTTCTCTGAACCCTTTCAAGTTTCACAACATCCCTCCTATAGTAGGGAGACCAGAATTGCACACAGTATTCCAAACATTGGATAGGAAATGTCCTGTACAGCCGCAACACGACCTCCCAATTCTTAAACTTATTGCACTGACTAATAAAGGCAAGCAAACCAAATACTTGTTCACTATCCTATCCACCTGCGACTCCACTTTCAAGGAACTATGAACCTGCTCTCCAAGGTCTCTTTGATCAGCAATACTCCCCAGGACTTTACCATTAAGTGTATACGTCCTGCCCTGATTTATCTTTCCAAGATGCAGCACCATACACATTTATCTAATTAAACTCCATGTGTCACTCCTTGGCCCATCTGATCATGATCACATTGTACTCTCAGGTAACAAAAAAAATGTGCATATGGGAAGTTGTCTGATTTGCTTATTAATAAAAGGTGAATGCTGAGACCCTCACCATCACTTCTACTGCAAATTGTTTCCAGCAAGGAAAAATACCAGAAGTAGATACCATGGATATGCTGACAAATCTCATGTCACAATCAATCATTCACAACCAGCAGAAACAGTCAAAGAATCACTTCGAGACAACTATTCTGGCTCAAATTTTTAAATTCAGATTTTAGAACCAAAGGCTAATAGCAATATTATTGTATTTGCAGCCTTGAGACATAAATAACTTTTTCTTCAGTCTTTGTTCATAACAACTTAGTAATTTAGAAACAACATTTTTCTTGAAATGTTTTTGCTTCTAGAATCAATAGTCAAGGGCTATGTTGCAATAATAAGTCTACTCAGTTTTACTGACAAGGACTTTTTTTAAATTCTAAAGTGTTCCAATAAAATGACCTTGACAATGTCAGAATCTTCTTGCTTCTTATAAATAATTATCATAAATGTTTCAGATCCATACACATAAAGCAATATACTGGGGATGCTGGAAAACTGAAGCAAACAAAAAACGCAATAGAAACTCAGGACTGGCAGCATCTTTGCAAAGAGGAATGTGAAAGACTAAGTATCAAACATTTTTAAATACATTAAAACATACATACAAAACCTGCCCATTCACACCACAAGAACGATAAAGGGATTTCTCTCAAGCTGCAGATAAACAAAACACTTTTGGCCAATAGCTAGTTCTTGAAGGGACAAGATAAGATGTGGAATGTTCAGATGGCTGTCTGTCTCATACATCAGCATATGTAGAAAGGTGTCATCAAACACGGGTAGTTGCCTCAGATCTTTACAAATGGAAACACAGCTTTGTAGATTCTTCCAGATGTTTATGTTGGATGGTCTCAAGGGCACTGGCTATGAGCAAAGGTTAAAAAGACTAGGATTGTTTTCATTGGAAAAACAGTGGCTGAGAAGAGATCTGATAGAGGTCTACAAAATTACGAGAGGCATAGATAGGATGGATAGTCAGAGGCTTTTTCCCAGGGTTGAAGTTGCAATTACAAGGGGGCACAGGTTCAAGGTGAGAGAGGAAAGTTTTTCTCACAGAGAACGGTAGGAGCCTGGAACACAGTGCCAGAGGTGGTGGTGGAAGCAGGCACGTTGGTGACATTTAAGAGGAATCTGGATGGTTACATGAATAAAGAGGGAATAGAGGGACATGGACGAAATAAGGGCAGAGAGTTTGATTTTGGTTCAGTCAGGGCATGATGATCGGCACAGGCTTGGAGGTCCAAAGGACCTGTTCCTGTGTTAGATTTCTCTTTTGTTCTCTTTGTTCTTTGAGAGGAAAGCTAGGCTTCAGACTAGGTTCACAATAAAGATTTTTCTGAAGGCAGCAGAGATAGACCGGTAGACACTTTTCTTTCAGCTGGCTGATCAACAACTACTCCAAACAATATTCAAAGCAGACACAGAGACCTGACAGTTGACAATCCAGGCAGGAAATAAACAGTTATCACAAGATGCGTGATTACCAAGGAATATTTTGTTATAAAATATTTCAATATATTTTAATTAACCTTTACTTTAAAATATCCAAGCATCATCACAAACTTGAAATAAGTATCTTTTCCACAATCCTGCAAAACTCAAGTCCTCAACAAATATTAAATATCAAGTTTTCGTAACACATTTTGGTGCATGGGAATTAGTTGAGCAATTTTGCTTCTTTATAAAGAATTAATATGTGCCAAATGTAGAGGATTTCAGCCTAATTCTAGGAAATTATACCAATTACCAAACTCCAGGAATTATGTCACAAAAAGGGCAACTTTCTTGTGGAAAATTATCCACAAGAGAACAAAACTTATCAGTGAAATCTAAGGGTAAAATTACCATTTCAATTAAATGGAACAGATATTGTATAGATGCTTGAAAAGATGTTGCATGTTAAGTAAAACCATTGGAATTTCAGAAAATAAAAATGAACTGAATTAAAAACAATCTGCGTTTTTAAACTGCCTTTTGCATTGTAAAATGTCCTACAATGCTTAAGAAGTATGCTATCTTTCGAAATTTGACTCTTAATAATGAAATATTAAGCAAAAATGTACTGGCACAATGAACAGTTTAATGCACACAGCATTATTAGTGTAAGTAATCCAATAATTTGTCACAAGCAAGCAATCTTTTCATTTGCGAATCATTGTAAGCTGCTATACGATTTGCATTCTTCAATGTTAGCCTCGTACAAGTGGCAACGCGCTGCAAACCATCCCAAAGGAGTAAAGAGATTTCATATATTAATTATATATCGTATTAAATTTTCTGCAGAAAGTCATGGCTCTTACCTAACAATGCAAGTACTATTTCATTCATTAGAGAAACTTTCCTGCAATGACGGTTCAGCCTCCCCAGCCCAGGAAAGAAACGATTATAAACATGGAATGCCATTCCTGCAGATATCCTTAGAGATTTAAACCAAAAAGAATTCTTATTTTTCCTTTATGTAATTTTGTTTTCATTCTTCTAAACTAATCAACCATACTAACAATGCAGTTAGCTTAGTACTGCATTGGATTGTCAGCACAGATTATGTGACCAAGTCCTAGAATGGAGCTTGTATTCAACTCCATCACAAGAGTGACACAATCCTATTCAGAGCTTCTGCACTATTTTCTTGATATTGGAAAGACAAAATACAATTCTATTGATATGATTTTACAGGGGATATTTCGAAATCAATGCAGTTTTGAAGTTGCATTTTGAATGCAACATTTAATTTTATATAAGGACATGGACACTATGTGCTGCAAAAACAATGCTAAAACACAATGAAAATTTTTGAAATGATCAGGTTGATTTATTGCAAGACGGAAAAATAACTTGACATTCCTAGTGCAGAAGGTGCTTTGGCATTTGATTTGTATCTTATTGAATGATTACACTTTAAATGCCACCTTTTCCTTTCAAACACTGGCCTTATGCTATGTCCTTTCAGTAAAAATCAGTTCAAAACATTTGTCACTCAGACAGACTACAATCAATCGAATTTATGTGGTTTAAGACATATCATTATCAGAGGCTACTGCCTGAATTTTGCTGCGATCTTCCGTTGAACATATTTTCTGCAAATTGTGGTAAACTGCTTATGCACCAGTCACGTTTGGGTAGGGAGGATTTTTTAAAAATTCTTTCAAGAGATGCGAGGGCCTCTGGCATGGCCAGCATTGAGTAACCCATTCCAAACTGTCCCTTAGAAGGTGGTAGTGAGTTGCATTCTTGAACTGCTGCAGTTTACCTGGCATAAGTACACCTGCAGCATTGTTCAGAGACAAGTTCTAGGTTTTCAACCTAGTTAGAGTAAAGGAATGATGATAAAATTACTGGTCAAGATGGTGTATCACTTGGATAGGAACCTGGAGGTAATGTTGTGCCCATATGTAGGGTGCTCTTGTTCATCCAGGTGGTAGAGGTTGCAAAATTAGCAAGTGCTGTTGAAAGAGGCTTACTGCAGTTCCTCTTTTCTCTTGCATCTAATGCTGCCATTATGTTCCTGTAGCAAAGGAGTAAATTGAAGTGGTGGACTCAGTGCAAACCAAATAGCTTGCTTTGCCCTGGATGGCATTCAGTTTTAAGTGTCAGAGCAGCATTTATCCAAGCCATTGAAGAGTATTCCATTACATTCTGCAATTGGTAGACACACCTTCGAGAGATAGGTGTCGAGGCACATCCCTCGTCCAGCCTATGATCTGCTCTTATAGTCACAATGTTTATACAGCTGGTCAAGTTCAGTTTCTGATCATGGGTAACCCCAAGGATGATGATAGTAGGCTATTCAGTGATGACAATGCCAGTGATTGCCAAGGGAAGATGGTTAGATTGCCACGTCCGAGATGGTCATTGCATTGCACTTGAGTGTCGCAAGTGCAATTTACCAGCACAAACCTGGATGTAGTTCAAGTCTTACTGTATATCTACACAGATTGCTTCTGAGCAGGTGCTGAACAGTTGCAAATCATACAGAACACTGTTATCATCAGGGAACATATCCACATCTGACAATATGATAATATGATGGTTATTGATGAAGCAGTTAACAATAGTTGGGTCTAAGACACTATCCAGAAGAACTCCTCAGACTGAGATGACTGACCTCCATCAACTACTTCCTTTGTTTGTGCTAGGCAACAGTAACTTGTGGAGAGCTTTCTCACAATTTAGTTTTGCTAGGGTCCTTGATGCCATATTCAGTCAAAAGATGCTTTGATATCCATGGCAGTCACTCTCAACTCATCGCTAGAATTAATCCTTTTGCCCATGTCTGAACCAAAGTTATAAAGAAGTCAGGAACAGACCCGCAAGAACCTGAATGGAGCATCAGTAAGTGGACTGTCGTAACAAATGCTACATGAAAGCACTTTTGACAGCCCTTTCCAACACTTTGCTGATGACCAAGAATAGACTTATTGCATAACAACTGGCTGGATTAGAATTGTCCAGCTTTTTGTGGACAGTACACACTTGGGCAATTTTACACAATATCAGATAAATGGTAATGGAATGGTTTGTCTAGAGGTACTACTAGTTCTGAACCACAAGCCTTCATACTATTCCTGGAATCTTGTCAATGCCTTGTGTCTTCAGCCACTTTTTAACATCAGGTGGAGTGAATAAAATTAGTTGATTTCTGACATGTATGTTGGAGATCTCTGGAGCAGGGTGAGATGGATCATCAACTTGGCACTTTTACCTGAAAATGGATATGAATGCTTCAGCCTCGTCTTGTGCATTGATGTGCAAAGCTCCCCAATCAGTAAGATATTTGTGGAGCCTCCATTGTGATTCATGACTGAATATGACAGTTGATCTGAATGTGGCTGATCTGTTGGGTGTGGGATCACTTAGCCCTGTCTAACTGATTGCTCTTTTCACAGTTAGGCATTCGAGTAATTCTGTCTTGTAGCTTCATCAGATTGACACCTCAATTTTAGGTATGTATGCAGATGATCTTGGCATGCCCTCCTGCACTATTCATCAAACCAGGTTGCTCCCCATGGCTTGATGGAAATGGTGGAGTGGCAGATATGCTAGGCTGTAAAGTAACAGAGAATACAATTCAGCTCTGCTGTTGGACCACAGAACTTCACAGATGACCAGCTTTGAATTGCTGGATCTATTCAAAATCTACTTAATTTAGTATTGTAGCCACACAACACAATAGAGGGAATCTTCAATGTGAAGATGGGACTCCACAATGGCTATATGGTTGTCACACATGCCAATATTGTCATGGACAGATATGTGACAGATATTGTTGAGAACAATGCCCAGTAGGATTTTCCTTCTTCCCTAACCACATAGCTGAGGACTCACAAGGCAACTTCCTCCTAAAAGTATACCATTGTACCACCACTTCAGATAGGTCTATTATGCAAGTGGGAAAGCACATACTTAGGAATGAGGCTGGGAGTGTCTGGGTCATCTTCTGTAAGTTATGATTTGGTGAGTATGATTATCTAAGTCTGTTGCTTGATTAGTCTGTGGGACAGCTCTCCCAATTTTGGCACTAGTCCCCATATGTTAGTCAGAATGTTTTTTGTACTGTTGACAGGATTGGGTTGGCCATTGTAATTTCTGGTCCCTAGGTTGCCGCCCTTGGTCCAACCAGCTTTATTACTTTGGATTTCACAGAGATTTGATACACAAAGTAGCTTTTGACTTTCAAGACTGACATTTAAAACTGAATCATACTGCATCAAGTCTGATGTCACATGTAAGCCAGGCTAGATAAGGGTGGCTGCTTTCCTTCTCAAAAAGGAGTGAACCACAGATTTTTTAACACATGTAATAATGGGTTCATAATCACCATTAATGAATTGCTTTTAACTCTATACTTATTAATTGAATTTAAATTCCACCAACTCCCATGGTTGTATTTGAACTCATGATTCCAAAGCATTAACCTGGGGCTCTGGATTTCTAGACCAATTACATTGCACTAAGCAACTGTTTCCGATGATGGCTAGTTTTGAGCTGCTGGGTCTGTAATGATTCTTCCTATTTAGCACAGCGATAATGTCCACATGATCGATTATGTCCTCAGTGTGAAAATGGGACTTAGTCCTCAAAAGAACTGGATGGCGGTCACTCCTACTATTATTTTCATGGACAGATATATCTGCAACAGGTAAGTTGATGAAAACAAGGTCCAATCTGGCTCTGGAGTCATTCAGGACCCAGCCATTGCTATGATGCCACACCTGTGGCATACATTCTGTGCCCTTATCTCTTCCAAGTGGTATTCAATATGGAAGAGAATCAATTTGGCAGCTTAGAGGAGGAGGATGGTCATCAGAAGTAGGTTCTTTGGTCATGTTTGGGGTCGACATCATGAGACTTCATAGGGTCCACAAACAAATTTGAGGTCTCCCAGTGGGATTTTACTGCACTAAACGTTTTTCTGGGTACTGCCTTTTAGAAGTCATTTTTCTGTAAAAGAAAATAACAAATTTTTTTGTCCCAATCAATATATCCAAATGTGCCATATGGATTAACAACACTGTTCATTCATTTGTTATAAGCTGACTTCATGTACCCACATTTGTTTGGTTCATCATTTATTACCATATACGTTGCGTGCCATTAGGAAATGAGGGAGGAAGATGTTATAATCTCTCCAAACAATCTCAATTTTCCACTCTTCATCCTTTAATTCATCATGACAATCACATATATTATATATATATAACCCACATTTCATATCAGCACAGATGTAAAGCACTAACAGAGATCTTGAAAACGTCACTAAGAAACAGTGGGGAAAAGTTATTTGAACAGTTTAATAAAAATTCCTGGGTGCATTTTATTTAATATCATTATGATCTTGCCAGAATTTCCTTTACATATAAATCAGAAACAAACAGAGTGCACGAGGAATGAAACTTAGGTTATAATGCTTTCAAAGTGTTGCACCAATAACCAGAATAAGCAGATTAAGCTAGCTTTTGCTTTCTAATGGATCCCATGTGACAATTCCATTATACACCTTGCAAAATTATCTGTGCCATTAATGTATCACAACAATCTACATAATGCTTTAGACATTTGCAATTCTGACTATAATGCAACAAAAGCATTTACTGCTCAGTCAGAATATTACCTCATTTCCATTTCAGTGGCAATCTTAGCTATTTTACCACAGTGTAACGGCTTAACAACATTTTATTCATCATTTGGATTACCTTTAGACAATCAGTATTAAATGCAAACCAATTCACAAAGGTACTTTTCACCACCATCACCAATTCTCCTGTATTCATATACATGAGCAGTTCTCATCTCATGCGCCAATCAGTTGCTATCATTTAAAATAAAAATCAGATTTCTGGTTGTTTTGCAGAAATATTACAAACACAGAAGCACAATCATCATGTCTGACTTCCAATACCTATTAGCTGTGCCAGATTTGCAAACCATACAAGAAAGAGGTACAAAAAGCAGATGCGATTTACGCAGGTGGTACAGTTGGGGAAAGTAATCAACCAGTATATGATGAAAATGCTACGAAATTGCCGTTGGTGGATTCATTTACAATTTACATATCAGCATCATTGAAAGCCATAGGTGTGTGTAATTTCATTAGTTTATTTCCCCCTTCTGATAGGTTCTTTGCTATTGATAATGAATATCTCACTGGTAAAACTTGGGACACATCTTGTGTCCTCTCTAGTAGGTTGGATCAGACAGACATCAGAACATTAAACAATCAGTTTACTGAAATTAGTGCTTTTTGATGTTCATTATTAGATTTCCCTGTAGTATCATCAAGTGTACGTGACCAGTTCCATACTAAGCTGCTCAGGATAAGCTTAGGTTGCTTGGTTAATGAGAATGGTACCAGGAATCAGGGATCTTAGCCAAGCAGAGACGCTGAAGCTGAAGCTGTTCTCTGTAGAAGAGAGGTGATCAAGAAGACAACTGATTTTATTTCAAAATCACGGATAGTTTTGAAACAGTAAATAAAGTAAAACTATTTCTAGTGGCAGAGATATGACTTTAAGATAGTAGGCAAAATAATCTGAGTAATATAATGCTTTAGAGTGGAAAGAGAAGGGTAGTGGAGAGGGACTCACGGTTATTTTCAAAAGGAAAATCGGATCATACTTGAATCATTAGGGCTCTGGGAAAATTGGACAGCATTCTCAAAGAGCTGCAAACAAGCCAAATGGCCTTCTGTGCATCATTCTTTAACACTGGCAATCAATCCTTTGTCATTAGATAAGCCCAGTAGAGCAAGTAAAACAACAGCATTTCAGAAGGCTAAAAAGCAAATTAGAATTTCATACAATACAGTACTTAATGATCCCCACAGAGACCAATAACATTTTTAAAAAGGATACGAACTTGCAGCAACCTACAGAAAGAACTGCATGACATGATTTCATTTTTAAGACTTTTACTGCAACAAATCAACTAAAATCAACATTGACTAAATATTCCTCATTAGGTAATACACCAAACTACTGAAAAAGTATGAACAAAAACAAAGTTGCTCGAAAAGCTCAGCAGGTCTGGCAGCATCTGTGAAGAAAAAAAAATCAGAGTTAATGTTTCGGCTCTGGTGACTCTTCCTCAGCACTGCTGCCTCACAGTGCTAGGTTCCTCGGTTCTGAGAAAGGGTCACCGGACATGAAACATTAACTCTGATTTTTTTTTCCCTCAGACGTTGCCAGACCTGCTGGCCTTTTCCAGTAACTTCTGTTCTTGTTCCTGATTTACAGCATCTGCAGTTCTCTTGGTTTTTACTGAAAAAGTATCTCATCCATTTAAGTTCTTAACATAATGGCAAACCCACAGTGTATTAAGACATTATACTGGCCTTTCCACAGACATGTAGCATTAAGTTTGAGATCTAACTCACCTCAGCATTAACAGGATCCCTGTTTTGTCACAATGAACCTTCCAATGCTATTTTAAACCAATGCTTTGAATATATTTGATTGGACTTCTTGTTTTATGTTGGCAATTCAGTGGTCTCTAACTTTTCACAATCCTTGTGAATAGGCTCCATCTTCACCAGCCTTTAAATGGTAATTAAGCTAAAAGCAAACATTTTCTTCTGTTTGGCAAAGCAGCAATTATTGTGGATTCTCTTTCCTCACAAATCTTTCAGTCTGACTGCCTTGGAATCTGAGTGCCTGGAGCAGTTGCTGCTTCTTCCCTTGTATCCAGGTATAAAAGCTGACACTTGAGATTCAACAGTGCCCTCTTCCCATGGAAATGAATCACATGGATTTGTCGCCTGGGAGAACTAGTAGGAACTCACATGCCCATTACCATTACTCCATTTATGTTGAATTAAAGGAGATGCTTTATAAGATGGCTATTTTAAAACTATTATGCTTATAAGGACCTTAATAAATAGTTAATTTATTGATATGACCATTTAAAATTGTTGAAATAAAATTACTTTTAGAGCTATAGGCCAAGATTTAGAGACCCCACCATGTAATCAAAATGATGCATTAATAATAGATCTGAAGGTCTTGGCCCCATGTGTCGAAATCATTTTTGCTGGGGCCAAAGAGTGAGTGAGTGCGTAAGTGGGTGTAGGTGAGCATGCGCGAGAGACAGCGCAAGCGAGAGAGGGCAAGAAAGAGAGAAACTGAACGAATGAACGAACGAATGGATGGATATGGCTCCTACATGTGTGAAACCCAAGCTTAATCATTTTTAATCAATGCTGAGTTCAAACAGACTCAATGCTTGCTGCAACAAGATTCTTATTGCACATTGTAGGAGTTATGAATCGCTAAACAAGTTGTAAATACTTATGAAGTATGGATAAAGACTATAGAACTATCAAGTTATTTAAATACACAGCCATTAAAAACTGAAACTAAAAGTTGCCTTCCTTTATTTCAGCAGGTTGTAAGGTATCAATTCTAGCAGATTCAATACCTACAGCACAATTAATACTTTTTTTAACACAACCTATCACAAGCATAGGAGGAGGAGGGGATTAGTAAATTCAATGTTGACTTACAGCTCAGAGGGATTAGTAAAGGATTAGTTGCTTTCAATGAATACAAATGGTTGTTTTTACAAGGGGCGAAGTAAATAGAGATTGAAACGGTGTATGGTGTATTATGGAATATTGTGTTCTGTTCTGGGCACCTTATTTAAGGAAGGATGCTAAAACCCTGGAGAGGGTTCAAACGAGATTTAATACAATGATGCCAGGAATGAAAATTCTAGAAACTGGAAGAATTAGAGATTGACCTTATTCTCCTTGGAATACATTGGTTTAGCACTGCTGCCTCACAGCACCAGGGATCCGCGTTTGATTCCAGCCTCAGGTGACTGTTTGCATGGAGCTTGCACATTTTCCCCCTGTCTGCGTGGGTTTCCTCTGGGTGCTCCAGTTTCCTCCCTCAGTCCAAAGATGTGCAGGCTAGGTGGATTGGACCTGCTAAATTACCCACAGTGTCCAGGGATGTGCAGGCTAGTAGGGTTAGTCAAAGGAAATGCATGGTTACAGGGATCAGTTGGGGGCCGAGTCAGGGTGGGATGTTCTTTGCAGGGTTGGTGTAGACTTGATGGGCTGAATGGCCATGCTTCTAAGCTGTGGGGATTCTATGAAGATTAAGAGATCACCTTATTGAGGTGTTCAGACTTATGAACAATTTTGACAGGGTAAAACAGTATGTTCTACTAGGTGGTACATATGTAATTAGGGGTCACAATTTCAAGATTGTCAGAAAGAGAGTGTTAAGAGTGAGGTGAGGAGAAACTTTACTCAGACAATTGTTAGGATTTGGGATGCACTGCCTGGGAGAGCAGTGGTGGCAGGTCCTATAGGAAGTTTCAGAAGATACCTGGATATATATTTGATAGTGATGAAGTTGAAGGGCGAGGGAGATAGAGTAAAACTAGCGCTTTTGGGAGCTGGTACCGAAACAATGGGTCAAATGGCCTCCACGTGTACTGTAAAATTCTATGATTCTAAATTAAATGGGCTTTCATGAATGTGCATGACATTCATATAACAAGGTCTATACTAGATATTTTGACTTTTGTTATATTTTTTCTAAGCATACCTCCTGAAATTTGTCTAAGATGGATATTAAGTTGACATGATAGGTGAAGGGTAAAGAGTAGATTGGGACACAGGCATGATTTGGAATGTATAGGTATTGGGTGAAGGATAGGGATTAATGTTTAAGAAAATAACTATAATGATGTACCAGAGAACCCAGGCAAGCCTTTTAAACAGCCCACCTCAATCCTCAGCAGTGTCCATGGCCAGTTCTAATTTGCAGCCAGAGTTGGTAAGCTCATCCTCTTTCCCCTGCCCTCCCACACCTCCATTGCAGAGATGGCACATTAGGGTCAATTTCTTCTGAGGCAGGTATGCTGTGCTGGGAAATACATTAGTTTGGTCTGTACCTCAAGCAAAAGTCCACTTCATTATAGGCCTGGAAGCCAGTCGGCCCAACCAGTTTATCATGGCTGATTGTAGAACAAACCAGTCCGTCTCACTCTTCTGTTCTATCCCCATTGCCCTGCAAATGTATTTCCTTCAAATGCACAACCAATCTTCTGAGAATAATTGAAAATCTGGGTTTCCCGCACCTTTGTGGGTGGCAAATTCCAGGTTGCCACTACGTGTTTTATAAAATGATTCTTCATCAGATCTTTTCAGCATCTGTTGCCCATAACCTTAAATCTGTATTACTTTACTCTTTTACCATCAGATAATTGCAATTGTTGTCCTTCTCCACTATATCTAATACTTCACCAAAGGGGCAGCACCTCGAAAGCTTGTGATTTCAAATAAACCTGTTGGACTACAACCTGGTGTCATCTGATTTCTGACCTTGTCCACACCGGTCTAACGCCAGCACCTCCACATCATGGTATTAAATACTACCATAATCCTGTATATCTCTATTAAATGATGAAAGGTTGCGGCCCGAAACATTAACTCCGTAGATGCTGCCAGATCTGTTAAATATTTCCAGCATTCTGCTTTAATTTCAGGTTTCCAATATCCGGTGTATTGTGCTTTTGTATTAACATCTTCCTAGTTCAGTTGAGAACATGGGGTAAAGAAATCCTCTTGTACACGTTTAATTAATACCTCCCCTCTCCTTATCCTTTGCCCTAAAACAATCCTAAACAATATCTGGACAACTGGTATTCTACACTTCTTCTGTATCTCTGACTTCCCTGCAGACTTGCCTCTTTATCTCTTGCACTACATGAAGGCCTATAGAGTATGCTTCCAGCAGCATGACTGAATCATGACATTCTCATTAACTTTAACTTTCCAGACAATCAAAGTCAGGAGAGGTGTGAATCGAGTAAATAGGGAGGAAAAAGTGTTCCCACTGGTGAAAGGATCAAGAATGAGAGGAAACATATTTAATTGACAAAAGACAATGGCAATATGAGGAGAAATGTTTGCATGCAGTGTGTGGTTAAAGTTTAGAACGCACTCCAAGTGGAAGCAGATTCAACTAAGGCATTTCGAAGGGAGCTAGATTGTTATCTGATAAGGATGAATGTGCGAGGTAATGGGGAAAAGATGGGGGAATGGCACGAGGAGAAATGCTCGGAGAACTAGTGCAGACGCAATAGATTGAATGGCGTCTATGATAGTAATGACGCAATCTTATTACTGCTCTGCTGTCTGGATCACAAGCTGACTATCAAGTTCAATACTTAGAAAAGATTATGTAATCAGTAATCTTTTATACCCCCCGGGATAACATGTTACCTTCTTATCAAAGCATCAGTTCCTACAAATTTCTAATCAAGAACACATGTCCTGTAAATTTTAAGGTTGTTGGTCTCCCTTTTGTCATTACACAAGATTCTAGCCAACTCTTAGGCCTCAAATCAAGGTAAATTTCACATTGTAATTGGAAAATAAAATTGGGCAGTGTTTAAAAGCAGGCTTTAGCCTTCGATAAATTCAGGGCCAATAACCAAATGAACTCTTTTCAGAGCTCATATATGCCCATAGCATCAGGGCATGAATTCCTAGAGGAACCAGAGATATGTGATTGAACTTTCTATTCTCTCTAAGTTCCTGCATTTTAAAAATCAAGTGCAATGGCGCAAAACCAATTATTTACATGTCATTTCTATTGTTAAAAATCATTGATTGTAAATATTGAAACAAAAAAATTCCTTCAGGGTTCCACAGTTTTGAATTGCAATTGCATTGCTTTGTGATTTGGTTGCTCAACCACTGTTGGCTTGTTTTGATCAAAATTAGCACAAATGAGCTAAAATGGCTTGCAAACAGCAGTTGTTACTCAATAGACAGGATGTTGTGCAATCATTATCCTTCTTCATTAACCATTTTGCTACAGCATATAAATTCAAGCAGATTGTTCAGCCAACTTAGTACTGACACACTGATTTAGTTACAGCTTACTTTCAAAAAGAACTTCAGCATCAAAAATATTGATTCAAGTGAGCTTTGCTCCTGTGTCATAACAATTGGAAAAGCACTACCAAATGAAGCAGAAGAATATAATTCAGACCAGAAGGATATAAGAAAATAATGAATCAGACTTTGAAACTGCTAAAACATGCTAGCATCATCTGTGAAAATACAAGAAGCATCTGTTGTGTACCAGCTTTGCAAACGTTCAAAACAGTAACTTGATTACAGATAATGATGAAACACTTTCAAGATATGCATCATTAATCAGAATTACAGTCACGATCAAGTTACATTAGAAACGTAAGCAGTTCCATCAGTTTTTCTCTCTGCATTGCATCATCTACTTGCAGAGGTCTCTATTTTCATTCAGTTTTAAATTATCCATTTGAAGACTTTTAAACACAGTGATTACTTCGGAATAATCAGTGAGACATTAAGAGCCACTTCCTCCAAGTAAGCAATAAAACAAGACAGCTAAAAAAATCCTGCTGACTTGAATCTCTTCTCCCCTTTCATTTGAAGCTCTTAAGGCATTTTTTTCTTACAACAAACATCTAATTTAAATGCAAGTTGACGTGCCACATAGTAGATAACAGCAAAGACCAAACAGTAGCTCAGATATCTATCTTCTTGGCTAGATATTTACCCAAACTATGCTTGGAGAATACCAACAACAGTTTACTGGGATGGATAACTTTCCACACAGTTTACATGATTAACCGTCATATAACTGAAAACTATGGTGATGGTGATGGTGATGATGTGCATGCTCAACACAAAAATACTTAAGTACAACAAATGAACAAAAACAAAATAACTCGTACAGTCTAGTCAAAATAGAAATAAGGAGCACTAATTGAATTAATTAAGAAACACAAACATGATCAGAAAAGTTGCTTTGTCTGTGAATCCCATTCACAATTTCCAAAATGTTGGTTCTGAGCTACAGTGGATTTTCGACAAGCTTCTGAAATGTACATCTGAAAATTGATATGGGTAATTCCTCAAACCAGTCTTGTGAATTGTACCAACTTTGTTTTTTTTCAGATTGCTATCAATGATCCTGCATGCATTCGATGCAACAACATCTCAAAATCTATTTTCTGAAAACATCAACAGCTGAAGTGCACTATAATACCGCGATACTTTATCTGCCACAAGTTTTTACTCAAGTCTACCACACTATGAACCCGAAGTCAACAAGACATTCGCAACAAATTCAAGAATACAATGAAATTTGGAAGTTACATTCCTTATACTGAGGCATGTAACATGACTATACGTACAGATGTGTTAGCACACTCATGGATTCATACACGGATAGAAGATTTGAAGTCTAGAGGTCAGGTGAGTGTGACTGTACTTGAAGTCAAGGCAGCATTTAACCAAATGTGGCAAAGGAGCCTTAACAAACCTGGAGTCAATGTGAATCAAGGGAAAACTCTCCATTGTTTGGAGTTATACTTAGCACCAAAGAAGGTGGTGGTGGTTGTTGGAGATCAATTATCCGAGTTAAAGGACATCACTGCAGGAGTTCCTCTGGTTAAATATTCTGTAAATCAACCTGTTCAGTGATATTATAATCGATTTCTGGAGTAAGTGGGACTTGAACCTAGGTCTCCTAGTCCAGAGGTAGGCCACTACAACTGTGTCACAAGACCCCTAGTTCCTCGGGGTAGATATTAGATATTTTTTAATCAACCTGTTCAGAAGAATTACTACACACTTCCTGAGCAGATGGGACTTGACCCCAAGACTTCTGGTCCAGGTCTAGGAACACTACCAAACTATCATAAGAATCCTAATTCCTCAGGGTAATTTTCCAATCAACCCGTTCAGAGGCGTTATTACACATCGCTGAAGCATGCAGGACTTGAAACTGGACCCCCTGGTCTAGATGTGGGGACACTACTACTGCTTGACAACAGCCCTATTTCCGCAGGGTATTGTCCAACACCCAAGCATCTTCAGCTGTTTTAATGACCTTCTCTCCATCATGAGCTCAGAAGTGGAGATGTTCACTGATGATTGCATAATGCTCAAAACCACCCTCAACTCCTCAGATACTGAGGCAGTTCATGTCCACATGCAGCAAGACCTGGGCCACACCAAGGCTCGGGCAAGGAACCAGTCAAAGAATCTCTCTTGTTGGAGATGGTCAAATTATTGTCCCTTGATGTTCACTGGCATCACCATCATTCAATCCTCCACTATTAACATCCTGTGGATTACTAGGTTTTGTTGTATGGGTTTTATGTTCACATCTATGAGTTTGGTTCCAGACAGACCGGTCAAGAACTACTCTAGGTTAAGAACGTCTTCAGGTTTGGGCTTCTTTATAACACTGTCTTATTACATATTGTGACTAAATATTCCAATCCATGGCACTCAAAGGTATACGAAGCTGTAATCTTAATGTTCAACTGTCAAAACACTACTCCATTATCTCTAAGACGACTTCAGGCTACTGTCTGCTCTGCATGCGTTTCTTTATTTCCTATCTTAAAAATCCACACTGCTACTTATGCCCAGTGAGAAGTACATCTGTGACACTGTACGAGGTTACTCAAACGTACTTAATGCCTTTACACAATATTATTGAGCAGAATCTGAACTGGACCAACTGTATTAATAATGTGGTCACAAAAGCAGGTCAGAGGCTAGGAATTCTGAGGTGAGTAACTCAGCATCCGCAGTTCTTTCCGTTTTAATTTTGTGAATAAGTCACCTTCTGTCTCTCCAATGTTCATCCACTATCCTTCGGGATCAAGTCAGAGTGTGATGGAAAACGCTTCACTTTTCCGGGTAGGTGTAGCTCCTAATAACACTATGTCTGACAATATCTAGGGAAAGTATCCCATTTCACTGTCACCCATCCACCATTCAAATATTTACTCTTTTCACAACCAATGCATTGTGGCAGCAGTGGGCACTATCTACAAGATGGACTGTATTGCACTAAAACTCCTTTTTTTAGCATCTTCCAAATCTGTGACTTTCACCACCATGAAAGAAAAGGGAAGCTGATACATGGGAATGCTACCACTTGTAAGTTTCCCTACAAGCCACACAACATCCTGACTCGGAAGTAAATTACTGGTCCTTCACTGTCATTGTGTCAACGTCCTGGAACTTCCATGCTCACTGCACTTTGGGTGTTCCGATGCCACATGGATTATAGTGGTGCAAGGAAGCTTGCCACCACCTTCACCAGAGCAATTAGAGTTGGGTAATACATGCTGGTTAGTCAGCAATGCTTACAGCCCATGAGGAAGAAGAAATAAAAATCAAGACCTACATGTTGGTTTTAGGTGCCAAATTTAGGCTTGCATTCCATTGGAATATAGGACAACAAATCACTAGATGTCTGAGGTGATGCCATTTTTATGAGACTTTAAGCTAGAATTGTGGTTGCAGCAAGGTTTGGGGACAGGGCCATTTTCCAACATTGCAATCCTACCTCTTAAGCAGCTGTACCCAACCACCATTTTTCACACGGCTGAGGTCAGACTGGTATCAGGTCACTGCCTCCCAAGCCAGCACTGAGATGCACTGGGGAAGAAACGTCAGCATGGAGACACGTCCGTCCTGGCAATGTGATGCCCAGAGTGACCTCCAACAATCAAAACCATCTTGCTTTCTGCTAGCTATGAGGCCAACCAGCAGATTGTGATTCCATTGGGAAAACAGTTTTGCTGCTATTCGATGTGATATTCAGTAAGATGCTGCCTTAATGTCAGGAGCAGTTACACTCAACTCAAATCTAGCATTCAGCTCTTCTGTCTGTGTTTGAACCAAGCCCGTCACCAGATCAAGAGCCAAGAGGAACTGGCAGAAGCCAAACTGGAGATCCGTAAGCAGATTACATCTTTGCAAAACGCATCACTCTGCACATATGCAGCAGGGAAAGGTATATTCATATGCAGACACGTAAGCCAGGGAATGTGCACCACTCTGCAACCACGCAGTGGTAGAATGGGCACTGCTCTGCAACCGGTAAACTGCAGAACGGGCACCACTCTGTGACTGGGCAATAGGGAAATAGGGAAATGAGTGCCACTGCACACAGTAAGCCATGAAAACAAAGCAATGTTCTAGTGGTATCATCACTAACATATTATTCCAGAGTCCCTGGCAATGCATTGGGGACCAAGGTTTGAATCCCACATGGGAGATAGTGAAAACTGAATTCAATTTTAAAAAAATCTGGAAGCATTTAATGAGGTTGGAAAAACCATATTTCGTTCACTTGTACCTGGTCTGACCGACACATGATTTGAGACCCACAGCAATGATTTTTAACTGCCCTCTGAAATGGCCTGGCAAGTTGTAACAATCATGACAAAGTCTCAAAAGAGAAATGCAACTGGACAGCCCAAATGGCATTGACCTTGGCACGTGAAAGGACATTGACAGAGCTATTGTTGCTAATGTTGCAGAATCCTCCATATGGACATCTGGGGGCTTGTGCCAAAATTGGAAGTGCTATCTCACAGGCTAGTCAACCAACAGCCTGATGTCATCATATGCATGGAATCATATTGTAGCAGCCTCCTGGCTGCTAAAATACAGACAGATTGCTAACTTGGCCAAACAGCAAGGGATGTTGGGTACATTAGCCATGTAAAACTCTGAAATCACAAACCCCACATGCTAGACACAGTTCAAACACAGCAGCCAGGTGTTCATAATATTAGCATTATGTAAAAGACAACAGTCATTCCAGACAGACATATGCCAACGACTTATCCACTAAATGAGGGAGAGCCCAGACAGAGGCGCACTGGGTCCTGCTACATAAAGAAACTAACAGTAGCATGCCATCTAAATGATTGGCTCTTTATTTGACAGAACTACAGAAAGTTCCAGAAAACCACCTAAACAGTATAAAAACAGGGTTTGCCTGCAAACCTCTCTCTTAGAACTGCTCTTGAAATCTCTGAAGGCCTTCCGAGGAGTCCAGCATGATAAGAGGCAGTGACCAGCTGACCATCCAGGAAAAGAGACAGAGAGAGAGAGAGAGAGAGAGAGAGAGAGAGCGCGAGCACGAGAGAGAGAGAAAGGGGGTAAGAATGCAGCTTTGCAGGCCCAGAGACAAAACCACAGAGACAGTGATTGTGTAAATCTACAGGAGACTCGACAAGTATTGTAACCTCAAGGGGCCAAATAGGTAGAGGGATGGTATGTTGAGTATTAAAGATTATCATAACTTTGTTCCTAATAAAGTGGGGCTATTTTGCTCTGGTACCGGCTTGTGTTCATATTGATTTGACCGCTGCAGTATTGTGGAGCACGTGGGAAAATTCATTCATAATAGTCTGGTTGGAGTTGTCTAAATTACTTTAAGGAGAGACCAGACAACAATACCTTACAGAAAATGTGCCAGACATCACCGTCACAATGCCTGGATATATCCTGTCCCACCAGCAGAACAGACCTAACAGAGGTGGCAGCACAGTGTTACATAGTCTAGAGAGAATTGCCCTGGGAGTCCTCAACATTGAGTCCAGATCCCATGAACTTTCAAGGCAACAGGTTACACACGGGCAAGGAGATTTCTTGATTATCACGTACTGTCCTCCCTCAGCTGACGATTCAGTGTTCCTCCATGTTGAGCAACACTTGGAGGAAAGCACTGAGGATGGCAACGATGCAGAATAATCTGGGTGGGAGATTTCAATGCAGCAGCACTACTGATAGAGCTGGTCAGGTCCTAAAGGTCAGAGCTGCAAAGCTATGCAAAGGTCTGCAGTAGGTGGTGAGGAAACCAGAAAGATCGATAACATAATCCACTTCATCCTCATCAATCTGCTTATTGCCGATGCATTTGTCCTGGGCAACATCAGTTAGAGTGACAGTGTAGTCCTGCCTTCACACTGAGAATATGCTCTATTGTGTTGTGTACCCACTATGCTAAATGGGACAGACTTCAAACAGATCCAGCAATTCAAGACTGGGTATCCACTCCAGCAAAATCTGCAACAAACATCCCTCACTTGTCATTACCATCAAGCCAGGGGATCAACCCTGGTTCGATGGACAGTGCAGGAGGGTATGATAGGAGCAACACTAAAAAATGAGGTGTCAACCTGGTGAGGCTACCTAACAGGACTATTTGCAAGGCAACAACATAAGCAGAAAGTGATAGACAGAGCCAAGTAATCCCACAACTGATTGATCAAATCGGAGCTCTGCAGTCCTGCCACATCAAGTTGTGAATGGTGGAGGACAATTCAACAACTCACTGGAGGAAGAGGCTCCACAAATATCCCCACTTAATGATGTAAGTGCACAAAACATCAGTGTAAAAGTTAAAGTTGATGCATTCGCAATAATCTTAAACCAGAAGTGCCAAGCAGGTGATCCACCTTGGCCTCTTCCAGTGGTCCCCAGCATCACAGATACCAGTCTTTAGCCAATTCAATATCAAGAAAGAATCGGAGGCACTGCAATCTACAAAGGATATGGCCCCCGACAATTGAAAATCAATAGAGCTGAAGATTTGCACTCCTTAACTTGCCTCATCCCTAGGCAAGCAATGCCAGCACAGTTACAACACTGGTATCTACTTGACAATGTGGAATATGGCCTAGGTATGTCTTGTACACAAAAAGCAGGCAAAATCCAACCCAGCCAATTACTGTCCCATTAGTCTACTTGCAATCATCAGAAAAATGAAGGTGTTGTCAATTATGTTGCTATAAAGCTGTACACCTGTTTAGCAACAACCTGCTCAAAGACTCCTAATTTCAGTTCCACTAGGGACACTCAGCTCTTGATCTTATTACAGCTTTGGTTCAAACATGGACAAAAGAACTGAATTCCAGATGTGAGAGAGAGTGACAGCTTTTGACAACAAGGTTACTTTTGACCAAATATAGCATCAAAGAGCCCTAGCAATACTAGAATCAGCAGGAATTGTCTTTGCAGGTTGTAGTCATACCTGGAACATAGGAGGATGATTATGGTTTTTGGAGGTCAGTCAACTCAGCTCCAGGACATCTCTGCAGGCATTCCTTAGGGTAGTGTCCTTGGCGGAGCCATCTTCAGCTGCCTCAACAATGACTTTCTCTTCTTCATAAAGTCAGAAGTGAGGATATTTCCTGATGATTGCATAACATTCAGCATCACACACGACTCTTCAGACACAAGCAGTTCATGTTCAAATGCAGCAACACCTTGTATTCACAATATTCAGGCTTGGGCTGAAAAATGGCAAGTAAGATTCACACCCCACAAATGCTAGGCAATGGGCAACACCAATGATCGTCGAATTGTAATCATCATTGACATTCAATGGGTGTTACCATAACTGAATCTTCCACTATCAACAAAGGGGTTACCACCACTGGACTAGTCACATAAAAAAAGTGATTTCAAGAGCAGGTCAGAGCCTGAGAATCCTGGAAGGTTTATCACCATGGACTCTCCATTTTTTAAAAAATGTTACTTTATAATTGAGTTTAAGATTACTTTAGTAGCTACTTTATTTATTCTGTCTATCTCAGCACAGATGTTAATTTGTACAATTGGGTCTCAAGTTTTCATCATGGTAGTTTTACATACATAACTATTAATCTTCCAGTATAAATTACTGATTCATAAATTATTTCATCCAATCTGATTGGGAATGGCAATTTATAAAGAAAACAAGTCAAACAGAAAGACAGGAAAGTTAAAATGCAGCAAATATTATTTGCGACACATTGACTCCAATTTCATTTTTGTTAAATTGAATGTTTTAAATGAGTTACCTCACCCCTTATATTTAATGAAATAAGATCATGTTATCAAAACAGAGATGAATCAAGCTTTCTTTTTTGTTGCTAAAATCATCCTTCAGAAGGTTATGAATTAGGACAGAAATGCAATTATTGGAAAACCAATTCCTGCCTGTAAACTGGTCTGAAAATTTCCAGAAGTGACTGTCTTCCCATTTGTGATAGTTTATATTCTGTAACCCAAAGCATTTTGATATAGGCACCTGCTAAAATTTAAAACAATATCTTTATTATAGCATGACATAAATATGTACTTTTTTTTAACAAATAAAAACTTTTTGGGCTTTTGCATTCACGTAGTTTTCTCCAGGTCACTGCACTCACTGACAGGATATGTTATCAAGTGGCTGAGTTATCCACATCATCTACTACTTCAGGCACAGCTCCTTACTTTGTCTGTTCACACAGTTTGCTTAAACATCTGTGTCAAACATTACAAGACACAAAGCTAAAAGATTTCATACACACAGTCAAAGTGAAAACCTGGCATGCGTAAACCATGTACTTCTGCAGCTGTGTTCTGCTGCAACAAAATTTAAAATGGCAGCTGAAGTGAGATACAAAGCAAAGTAGCACCTGTGCACTTGAAAAAAATGCTGAATTGCTGAAAACTACAAGCAGCTAGTGATATCAAGGATTACAGTCAAACACATTTTGTTTTACTCACAATCCATCATTCTGACAGTTCGATGCATTAACTGCCTAAACAGGTGTTACTATAAACACTGTTTTTCCCACCCTCCTTTATGGTCACCTTGATTAATAGATATTTGTCTCAATACTTTTGTCCAAGCCTTGTAACATCATTTATTAAAACCTGAAGTTACCAAGCACTCTCCAGTACCTTGTCTGGATACCATTCTTTATCTGTGTTTTGACACTAAGTCTCAGTCAACTATTCAACTGCAAGGGAATAGAAAAAAAAGGAACAACTAAAAATAAAAAAAAACAAATCACAGCTGTTCCCAATTTTGCCTTCAGCTATCACAGCCAGGGATCAAACCTGTGACCTTCTTGGCATTTGTAGTTCTGCTACTCTTCAAAAATCTATTGAGCCGTGAGGAAAGCCATGTTGGTATTATATAAACAAAATGGATTAGCTCCATCTCCCATGGCTCTGTATTATGAAACTTTGTTAAAATACAATGAAATAAACTGTGATGAGAAACATCTTGCGGCCAGGAATTTGAGATAACTTAATTTGCTTGTTGCACTTAATGGAGTCAGCATGGCTGACCAATTCAAACGTCTTAAATCTCAATGAAGTATTCAAGGATGGTATCAGCTTGCATTTCCCACCACAAATCTCTTGCTCTTAACAATTAACAAAATTAATAGCCTTGTAGAAATCAGTGAATGGAACAAAGTTGATGCCAATCAATAAGAACACACAAAGAATTTGATAAACAACAACTGCAAACCATCGTCCTAGTCAACACAAAAACGTGCAATTAAAGAGAGCATAAATATTGTTACCTTTGACAGAGCTGTTCTCATATTGTTGACAACTTCTGAGTGGATTCCCACACTTTACTGTCTATAAACTTGACATCAAAGAGTCTACTGCCCGTCTTATCTCATATCCAGTCATGCATCTCGCCTGTACTTGGTGATAATCATTGGGTCCCAATCAAGGAACAGGGTCTTTAAAATTCTTATCCTTGCGTTGAAACCTTTCTGCAGCTTAACTGCTCATAGTGTTGTAATCAACTCCAGCCCTATAATCCTTTAGGATTTCTGTGCTTCTCCAATTCTGATCTCTTCAGCTTGCCCAACTTTAATCACTGCAGCATTGGTGGTTGTGCTTTGAGTTGTCTAGGACCTAATCTCTGGAACACCCTCTCAACCTTGCTTTTCTTCTTTAAGACACACTTTAAAACCTATCTTTTTGACCAAGACTTTGGTCATCTCACCTAATATTTCATAAAAACTGAAAGAACTGCAGATGCTGTAAATCAGGAACAAGAACAAAGTTGCTGGAAAAGGTCAGCAAGTCTGGCAGCATCTGTGAAGGAAAAAACAGAGTTAATGTTTCGGGTCTGGTGACCCTTCCTCAGGGTCCCTTCTGAGGAAGGGTCACCGGACCCAAAGTGTTACCTCTGTTTTTCCCTTCACAGACGCTGCCAGACCTGCTGAGCTTTTCCCCAGCAACTTTGTTTTTGTCACCTAATATTTCATTTGGTTATAAATGTAATTTGTTGGTGATTGTAGGTTGTCTTTATCTCAGTTAATCTTTTTGAATGATTACTCACTTCCAACTGATCAAAGCAAAAAACGTTTGCAAGCAGAAAGGGCTATTATGGCAACAGAAACAGCCTCCTAGCTAAATAACAAACACAGAAAATGACACAAATCTGATGAACTAATGGAACCTCATTGCAAATCTCTTACAAGTCAATGACAGTGCTTCCCAAACGTTTAGTAATCATGGTCTTAAATTGGTGCTTGAAAACTGACTTATGAACGAAACAAATAACTTATCACATATTTAAGCTAAATCTCGTCTCAAATATTCATTGCTAATTGCATGGTCTTTTTTTGCAATTTGTACTAAGTGAAGTTCTCGGTGGGAAAAAAAGTCTGACTTTATGTCCTTAGTCATATACTGCACAATTAGCCTTCTAAACTGACAGGCAATCCATATCCAAGCATTAGGCATCGTTAACTTCAGAGACTAAATTGAGTGATTCATAAATTTCCTTCGTAACCTGAAAAGATGTACCTTGCCTCATTTCTTCATCTCTAATAGCAAAACCAAGATAGAGAGATCTCCATATGATATGGATACAAACTAAATTCTAAAGACAGAATGTTCCATATTAATTTATTTCACCACCATGCCTACTTTCACTTTAGAGTTTAATTTCACTTTAAATTCTGGCTCAAATCTACTATATACTACAAAAAAAAAATACACAATACTTTGTGTTACTCTTACATTTGATCTACCAAAACATGGGATTAAGATTTCAAAGTTTTCTTTGAAGTAGAAGTTCCTTTTCATATTAATCTGTAGTTTTCTGAAGCCAGTAGTCACTCAGATATACGTCAGAGCTCTCACTCTGCTAACTTGTATTGGTGCACAGTTCTGCAGTGCTAATATTCAACTATGTTCTGAGCATTTAGTGATGCGAGGTGTTAGCATGCAGCCTTTCCAACTCTAGGACTCGGCTTTAGATCCAGCTTGAATCAAATGAAATAGCAAACAAGAAGGTTTGAAGCCAAAATTACAAGATGCTACTTAGTATCTAATAAAAGCAAGGCCAACAAAATTGAGATTGTAAATCAACGCAAATTAATCATATCACGAGACAGGTAATGGGGATGGTCGATGTGAAAATGAAAATAGTTTTATACAGTTCGGACTAATTGCTAAGAGCTTTAGCTACTAGACATCAAAAATGCATCAGGAATTCCAAAATACTGATATTGTTCTGTTAAAAAAGAAAATTGGGAATAAAACTTAAGAGTTAAGGAAATCAAGAAACTATTTGCTACTGATTCATAGACCTGGTACAGATTCTTGAGCTGCCATAACATTAAGTTAGTATTATTTTAAAATGCCATGTTGGGATGAGCAAAAACACTCAAAAATAAAAAGAAGTCCAACAACTCAGGATGAATGCTGAGGAAACTGAATTTACCCACTTCCACCACAAATCCTGTGAAACTAATGCAGCTTTGTAAAAAGAAAGGATTCAATATTAATGCTTCCACATCATCAAGCATGATTGTGTCATTTTTCATCCTTTGAAATCTCTGGACCTTAGTTAACAATGTCAAACTTGGAATGTTTTTGATTTGCATGACATAGAAACACATACGCTAAAAATGCAAATGAAAGTTTTCCATTCAAATGAACTAACAGGTTATTTTAACAGCCTTGCTAACTTATCCCTGAAAGTTCATTTTTAAATTCTGCTCTAACACAGTAAATCTTCACTTAACATTGTAGTTGCATTTCTGATAAGTGCAATTTTAAATGAAACAACTTTAAGTGGACCAGATTTTCCCATTACAACCATTAAGAATTACTTAAGTTCTGTAGATTTCCTGCCAGAATGAAACATCATGCCCAAAAAGTTTAAGCACCGTACAGTGTTACATTACTATACTTGTAAAACAAAATAAGTGAAACAAAAATAAATTTTAGAATATTAAAGAACTATGCTAACTCTTTCTACTCACTTTCCCTTCCTACTCCACATTTCTTCACCTTTCTGCCAATCATTCTCCCTGGATTCCCACTCATCAAATATAGTCCCTGACCCCTCCTGCTGAAGGATCAGCAAGGGTGAAGGTCAGAGAATGGGAGAAGTGACCAGAAGGGAAGGTTGGCAACAACCAAAAGGGTCAGCTAGGAAGGAAAGCTGCTGAAAGATGTCACCAATTTGGTCATGTGATCCTACATCGCATCTGCACAATGAACAACATTTCCAGCCCGAGTGCAAACACAACGCCAAATCAAAATAACTTAACATTGGCAACTCGACAGAAGGACTTACCTCTGCAGATATTTTCTTGAGGATCACTAAAATGTGCAGATAAATGCTGAAAGTAAACAGTTCTTCATCCCAATAATCCCAAACCTACAGTACAGAATACATGAACTGGTGCTGGTGTCTATTTTTCCTCTAGTCTTGGTTCCACTTTAAACATAACACCCACACTTAGAGAAACTTCGTACAAAAGGACAATGCAGGCAGATGGGATTAGTTAAGAATGGCATCATGGTCAGCACAGACATAGTGGGCTGAAGGTCCTGTAATATACTGTTCTACATATTCTCTAAAATTACCCAATATCTCCACCTGCTGGTTATAAAAAGTCCATCACAGTGTTAGATTCAAAATAACAGTAATAACATATTATTCACAACCACACCTTTAAGGTCCAAATATTGTGAAGCACCTTAGAAATCAAATAAGATTTGACACTGAACTAAATGAGGAAATGTCAGGACCAAAGACCAGAAGTTTAATTCAAAAAGGTAGGTTTTAAGGAACATTTATAAGGTTGAAAGAGAAAAAAAATGAATACGGGGTTTATGAAGCAAAAATGTAGTTATTAGGGCGTAGGTACCTGAAAGCAGAGATCTTATCAAACAGTTGAAGAGGCTCAACAGAGTGAATGGCGAATTCCACTCCTGTTCCTTATGACCTTATGAAAACTATGGATGCCCAAATGGCCAAAATAAATGGATGGAGATATTTCGGAGAGTTGCAAGGCTGAATGCAATTGCACAGAGAGAGAGGAGTGAGGGCTGGAGGAATTTTAAATCAAAGACAAATGTTTTAAAATCAAGCTGTGGTTGACTGGGATCCAACGTAAGTCAGCAAATACAAGGATAAGAGGTAAAACTAGACATGCTGTAGACTGGCAATACAGAAGGCAGACTTATGATCTGAACTTGACGGAGGGTAGAATGAAGGAGACCAAGAACGAGATAGTCAAGTCTAGAGATAACAAGAATGATGAGCATTTCAGAAACACAGGCAACATTGCACAATATTTTCAATGTGGAAACGGGCAGCCTTAATAAAGGGATGAATGCGTGGTCATAAAATTACCTCAGGATCAAGTATAATATCAATGTCAGGAACAGTACGATTTATGATTTAGCATCGAAAAGCTGCCTAGCAGAGGGATGGGGCTAGAAGTTGACACATGAAATTTACAGCAGTGACCGAAAATGTTGGGTTCAATCTTCCACACATTTAATTGGTGGAAATTTTGTTTCATTCAGAACTGAATGTCAAATAAGCAATCAGACAATGTAACAACAGAGGAGTCAAGAGAAGTGGTGGTGAAGTAGAGCTGGGTGTTGAGTGTGGATGTTAAAAGTGACACTACGTTTTCAGATGATAGGGGCAGCAAATTGATGAGCGAAATATGAAGTGACCAGGAGTAGAGTCTTGGGGTCACCAGGGATAACAATGCAGGAAGTGGAAGAGAAGCCTTGAAAAACTCGAACACATTATCTTTCGCCAATGCACAATTATTTAACATTACCTTTCGTTACAAATATGCAGAGTAGGATGAATGATGCAAGGATGCTTGAAAACACATTTACAATGTATATACATGTAATATATTAAGAAAGTACAGGGACAGCACTTGAGTTTGGACTAATTGCTTTTAATACAAGAATACAGGTGCTGGAAATCTCACAATGTCGTCTCCTTTACATTGGCAAGACCCAACGTAATAACGGGGCGACCACTTTGTGGATCTCCTCCGCTCGGTCTGTATGAATGATCCTGACCTTTTCAGCTGCCTGCTTTTTCAACAAAGCACACTTGTATCATGCTAACAATTCTGGGGCCTCTGCAATGTTCAAACGAAGCACAACGCCAGTTCAAATAACACCTCATTTTCCACTTAGGCACTTGACAGCCTTAGAACTCAACACTGAATGCCACAACTTCACAGTGTGACCACATGATATCTGTTCTTTATTTTGCCTACATTCTCTCTTCTCACCTCTCACCACTTTGACAGCCTTATCTTGTTTGTGTTTGTTTAGAACACAAAACTGTACAGCACAGGTACAAGCCCTTCAGCCCACCACATCTGCACTGACCATGATGTCAAAACTGAACACATCTGCTTGCACAAGGTCCATATCCCTCTATTCCCTGCCAGTACATGCATCTGTCTAAATCTTATTAAATATTGCTCCCATGTCTGCTTCTATCATCTCTCCTGGCACCTAATTCCCTCTGTATAAAGAAAATCTTGACTCGCATATCTCCTTTAAACATTCCGCCCAAACCTTAAACCTATGCTCCCAACTATTTGGCATTTCCATCCTGGGAAAAAGACTCCCACTATCCATGCCTCTCAATTTTATATACTTGTGTCAGGTCTCCCCTCAGCCTCTGATGCTTAAGCAAAACAATCCAAGTTTGCCCAACCTATCCTTACAGCTAATGCACTTCAATTCAGACAACATCCTCTTTTGCACCCACTCCAAACCCTCCACATCCTTCCTATTGTGTAGCAATCCAAATGTGGTCTAATTAGAAAGTTTTATACAGCTGCAACATGATTTGCCGACTTTTATTCTTAATGTCCTGACCAATGAAGGCACGATGAGCTTTCTTTACTACTTTATCCACTTGTGTTACAATTTTCAGGGAGCTATAGACTTGGATCCCAAGATCCCGCTGTATATCAATGCTCCTAAGGGTCCTGCCAGTTACTGTGCACTTTGCTCTTGCATTTGGCCTTCCAAAATGCATCAAATCACACATTTGTTTGGATTGAACTCCTGCTATTACTCCACCTAACTCTCCAACTGATCTAACATTCTGCTCTATCTTGACGACCTCCTCACTATTCACAACTCCACCAATTTTCATGTCATGTACAAACTTGCTGGTCAGACCAACTCCATTTTTACTCAAATCATTTATACCTGCTACAAACAACAAAGGTCACAGCACTGATCCTTGGAGAATACCGCTGGTCACAGGTTTCCAGTCTGAAAACACCTCTCCAAAACAACATTCTGTCTTCTATGACCAAGCCAATTTTGTACCCAACTTGCTAACTCACTGTGGATTCTACGTGTCTTAATCTTCTGGACAAGGATACCAGGAAGGCCCTTGTCAAAATGTTTTAGTAACGTCCATGTAATCAATATCCATTGCCCTACCCTCAATAACAGTCATCATTTCCTCAAAAACCCAATCAAGTTTGTGGGACAAGACCTTCCCTGCACAAAACCATGCTGACAATACTGAAATGAAATAATTCTAGAGACCCATCATCCTTGACCATAGTACTGCCTCATACAGAGTCAGTCATCGGAGTGTCAGTGTCCCTGACACTCAAACTTTTTATGTCAGCCAGGACTCCTTGATTGGGGCTGTTAATCTGGTCCAATCAGGGAACTCATATTCTGTAATTCCAGCTGGCTGAACTCGTTACCATCACCACACTAAGTAGTCCATTAGCAAGACTCACCAGCCTATAATTCCCTGGATTATCCCCATTGCCGTTCTTAAACAAAAGGCTATATTGGCTATTCTTTAGTATTCTAGGACTTTGCCTTTGGCTAAAGTGGATACAAAGATCTCTGTCAAGGCCCCAACAATCTCCTTACTTGCCTCCCTTAGTATCCTGGGATAAATCCCATCAGGACCTGGGGACTTATCTACATTAAATGTTTTTCAAGACACCCAACATCACCACCTTCATAATATCAACATACCCCTCCCTAATTTTATCACCTATGTCCTTCACCTTGTTGAATACCACTGCAAAGTACTCATTAAGGTCTGCATCCACTTCCTTTGGCTCCATGCCATTAATTCCCTCCTTTGACCCTGAGTAAACCTACCTTTCCCTAGCTACCCTCTTGCTCCTAATATATTGAGAAAATGCCTCACAATTCTCCTTAATCTTACTTGCCAAGGACATTTAATGGCCTCTTTTAGCCCTCCTAATTCAAGTTCTTTCCTGCTTCCTTGATATTCCTCAAAGGCCTGTCTGATTTCAGTTTCCTGAACCTTACGTGTGCTTCCTTTTTCATTTTGACAAACGTTTAATATCACTCAGTATAGAGGATGCAGTGCGTCACTTTCAAACCTTAATTTACATCCATTTAGATTTCTTTATTCCTTTCACACGGAACAACAGCCTCTTTGTATTTTGTAACAAGCCTCCTCACTCGCAATTCCCTCTTACTTTTGCACCTCTGTCAAAAGTATATAAGAAAACCAATTTTCCAACCCTTTTCCATTCTGAAGAGGAGTTATACTGGACTCAAAACATTAACTCGTTTCTCTCTCCACAGATGCCGAGAGACCTGCTGAGTTTCTCCAGTATTTTGTGTATTGGCTTGCATGGTTGGCTTAGGTTAATAACATGTTTCTACGTTTTAACTTCTACATACTTAGAAATCTTTGCACATGACAGAGACTACAAGCTTGAAGTTTGAAGTACATATCAAACTAACCAAGACAGAAGAGAAAGTACTTACCCCACCCATTGTTATTCCATCAATAAGGGCTACATATGGAATCTGGCAGTTTCCTAAAGAAAACATTTTAACTGTTTACATTTACAAATATTTGATCAAGTTGGTGTTTTTTGCAATCATCACTAAGATTCCTGCAGTCTTTCATTCAGATTTAAAACATAAAATCAGAGAAAATTATGTACCAGGCAATTTCACACTGTGCTCCAGGAGTTGTGATCAAGTGTAATTTTCAAGTGAAAAAGGATTAGAGTGTGGGGGTGAGATAGGATAATATATCAGGTTTATAGTAAGATTAGATGGGTGGAAGGAACAAACTTAACTTGGTTCTTTGTGTTGGGTTGAAGTTGCGTGAATCCACCTGAGAACATGGAAATGCAGGCAGGTTTGTGCCTGTCGTCCTGTAAATGGTCAGATCAGATACTTTACCATGGTCAACAAAATCTGTGTCTCACCTCTGAACAAAAGATGGGAATTTTTTTAAGAAATAGTTTCATGCTGTTGGATACCTCCAAGGAACCAAAAGGAAAGTGACAGAAAGGTTACTTGGTTTCAACTCAGGAATAAGACAAGAGGATCAAAGTAGTAAAGAACCAGGAGAATCGTGATGGAGAAAGTGGCATAAACAGTTTTTAAGGATAATGTAACAGCAGAGTTATGATGCTCCAATTTACATACCAATTGCATTGTTTAGAATATACTCTTCCCTGAAGAAATCTTCTGCCAATCTGTCTCCAACTTTTCCTGCCTCTGTAACAGCTAAATAGGGAACAGCAAAATCAGCCAAGAAATCAAGGACTTATTAAAAGAGACATGATAAACGCTAGACCTTCACCTTATCAAGCCACTGACTGCCAAATCAATTTTCATCCTTAAGCTCTGTAACACCACTAATGGTAGAAGCTGTACAGAAGCCAAGTTTCATTGAACAAGAATATACATATTATACTAAAAAAGCAGAATATTTTTTATAACTGGAGAAGAGTGGCTTGGGATAAACACTTACTGAATTTCTGGCATAAAAAATGTTTCCAGTAGAAGCTACACAACATTGAAATTATACATTAATGCAGTCTGCAATCCTTTCTTTTAAAATAGGAAGGTGAGTGATAGCACCATAAGAGTGTTGTCATCGCTGCATTTCATAGGTAATCACTAATTGAGTTTGATACAATTGGTCAGCTTTGTGATTTGGCAGGTATTGGTGACTGTAGTCATTACTCTATGTGCATTGCAGGTTTGTCCATTCTTGTACATTAGTTGTGACAACGTACAAAAATCCAAAAACTGCCTGTAACAAAATATAAAATGAACTTACACCTAGACCTACCTCTAATATCACCACCAGCACAGAAAGCTTTTTCTCCAGCCCCTTTAATAATCACTAACGAGGTTTCATTGTCTTGCTCCCATTTCTGTCACAAAAAAAAGTTAAATTTAAGTTGGAAAGGTGGAATATTAATTTGACCCATTAAGCAAATAGTTCAAGGATTAGTCCATAGTGAGTACAATATGTACGTGCCACACTTATCAAAACACGCCATCTTTCTACACAAATCATTGATTGCATACAAAGCCTGAATGAAGGAATCGGTGAAAAGTGAACCAGCTATGAATGGCATAAAAACAGTCAAGTGCAGACACACTAATTAACAATCTCAGCTATTCTGGTCAGTAGATGTTCACCTGTCACCACACAGTGCTTAAGCAGTTTAGTGCAACTGCTGTGTGAAAAGCAAATAGGCAACTATATCCTTCGAACACGATATATCTTTTGTACTATTTGCCATATTAATAGAAGGAGGTGCCAGGCAAGGTCCAAACACTTCCAGAAAAATGCTTAAAGTGAACAGCAAATCACTCATGGCACTTGTAACATCTGACTCAAGGGTTAGACTATCAAAGGACTACAGGCAGTTAGTTTGCTTAATCCAATCATATAGAAGTGGTACACAATTGAACACTGTAAAGACTGAAGCAATTGTTTGTGTTCCTGTTTGAAATCAATCCCCTAACAATGAACACAGTTCTTCTACTGATGACTGTTGGGCATCAAGTTAGTCTGTTCACAATCTTGGTGTCACATTTGTAACAATCTTTTTTTTTGCATCTTTAAAAACTGGATTGCAAGGAAAAACAACTCAGAGATACTAAGAACTGCCGATGCTGGAGTCAGAGATAACGCAGTGTGGAACTGGAGGAACACAGCAGGCCAGGCTGCATCAGAGGAGCAGGAAAGTTGACTTTTTGGGTTGGGACCTTTCTTCAGAAATAGTGTTATCTAAGGAAAAACAACTGCTTTTCTAAAAAAAAAGACGGACTTATTAGGATGGCTGCATAATTTTACTACAAGGAATTCGATATCTATTTTTTATCTTTTTTTGTGATTAGGGACTCCTGTAATAAGCAGGCAATCAAAAGTTGAGGAGTTGTTCACAAGTGAAGCTGATTTGTTCTCAGTTAACTGCACAGGTTGGATTTGCAAACAATTTAGAGATTCACACAGTCGGGTGTACTGTTGTTCCCTACAGTTTAACAAAAAAACAGCTTAAACCTAAAGAAACCTAGTTACCTTTCCTACAGCAATTGTTGTGAACTGTGACTTTGGAATTGATAACTCAATTTTTCCAAGTTAACGTTTTCAAAGTGAATCAGAAGCTTCCAGAGAAGGTCAGCTGAATACCAAAGGTTTGGTCAGCCGAAGGAGCAGCACCTCCATACTGGATTGACTTTCCAGTTTTTTCTACTCCCACCAGTAATCTATTTTCTCTACCTATTTGTCGGAGTGTGTTATGCACCAATGATTTATATCTGTTTACTTTTAGCCACAATCTAATTGTTTATAATAAATAAGTACTCTTATTTAGTACAGAAACCTGGTCCCTGCTATCCACCAACCTCAATCTGAAAATCATTTGAAATGAAATACCGTGCATGCCTTAAAATAAAACTTTAACATTTGGTACAAATCAGGTACAGCAAGGTTCGATTCACTGTGCACTACTCGAGTGGGTCATAACATTTTAACCCCAAGATGAGCTTCTCTCCTCATATGTGACCATCTGTTTTCACCTTCCTAGCATCACCCAGTTTTGCCTCATTTCAGTTCCCCTGCTGCTGAAATCCAAATTCCAGCTTTGTTTCCCCTCTAGACTTCACTAGGTCAATGTACTCCAGGCTGGCCCTACATTTTAACTGGAGACTGAAGGTATACAAAATTCTACTGCCTGTATCTTAACATATGCTAACCTTACTAGTGACAGATTCCAGGAATGAACTTTTTAAAAACTTGCAACAAGTTCTCTGCTGACCTACATTCGTTCCTGGTCAAACAACATCTTGATTTTTAAAAAGTTTCATGTTTATTTTAAATTTTCAGTGGGAGTGGTCTTGCCACTCCTTATCTCAGAAATCTTCTTCAGTCCCACACCCTTTGCATTCCTCTGATTTTAATCTCTTCAGCATCATCAATTTTAACCAATGAATGTAGTATTGGTAGGCTGTGACTTCATTTGCCTAGATTTAAGCTCTAAAATACCTCCTTACAGTTCTCTAACTTGATTCCCTTCTATGGGAGGATCCTTAAAATCTCTCTCCTTGGTCAAGCTTTTGGTCATCTGATGTGATACATTCTTATGTGACTCTGTGTCATGCTTTATTTCACAATGCTTCTCGAAGTACCTTGAGGCTTTCTGACACTAAAGGATCTAAGTTGCTGCTGTTGCTGATGAGAGCTGCAACTGAGGCCTAAGCACCATCCAGAAATAAACTCATGCAGACCCCATTTCACCTCAAGCATTCTGAGGTTATTCTCATGTGCATTACAGAGATGTCATCAAGAAACAGAGGTAAAATCAATGACTGGGATATTAGGAAGGGTGATCAGGAATGTTCAAAAGAGGTGGATTTAAAGGAGAGAATCAATACAAGTGAGGAAGGTGGAACAAGCTCAAAATACACAGGAAACCAGAATCAAAGGAACAAAAAACAAAGAGGAGGCCAATAATCTCAATTGAGGAAATTTGACATGAAGGGATTTAAACGTAGAATTTAAGTTTCAAATTTGAGTTATTCAGATTCACCTTCAGAACATGGGGGGGTGGGTTCACTCAGTCCCTCAAGTCTGTTTTGTCGTTTGATAGGATTAAGCCTGATTCTGACATAACTCAATATTGCTGCCTTTGCCCCATATCCTTATTCCCTTGAGATAACATTTATCAATATCAGATTAGACTTCATAATTGGTCTAGTGTCATTTGCTATGCAGAAGACAGTTTCAAAAATTTACTACCCATTGCATGTAGGATTTTTTCCTAATTGTCCTCACAAAAGGCAGAGTATGCCTTGTATTCTTACATTCTCAACCTGCAGAAATAGTTTTCCATCTAACTTTTCTGCTCCCCTTAATATCTCGAAAACTTAGATCAATCACCACTTAATATAAATTCCAGTAAATGCTATCCTCATTTGCAGAATCTCCTGGCGTAGTTTAATCCCTACATCCTGTGTATCGTTCTGGTAAATCTACTCTAAGTTCCCTCCAAGGCCAAGATATCCTAAGTAAAGTGAAGTGGGGTGTGCAGAACTGCTGAGATAACAAGGTGTCGAGCTGGATGAACACAGCAGGCCAAGCAGCATCAGAGGAGCAGGAAGGCTGACGTTTTGGGCCTAGACCCTTCTTCACAAA
>JAHRHZ010000145.1:28074910-28089864 GCA_024137785.1 Ginglymostoma cirratum | reverse complement strand
GACCCGAAACGTTAACTCTGTTTTCTCCTCCTCAGATGCTGCCAGACCTGCTGAGCTTTTCCAGCAACTTTGTTTTTGTTGTTCATTTTATTATTCTACTTACATGGTTTATCAGTTCACATGTAATAATGGATAAAAGGTATCTTAGACAATCAGTTTAAGAATTATAGCATATTTGCCCTCAGATGGTCTTGGGAATTTGATCAGTAGTATTCCACAAGGAGAATGTGAAGCTAATATTGTTCTTATTTCTGGCAGAAACAACTCTCCAAAACTGGAAGAAAGCTCATGGGCAACAGTAATTGAGTAATATGATACTGGGAACAGCTGGACTGAAAAGAGGAATGTACAGTTTACAAGGTAAATATAGCACTTACAAAAATAGTGAGGTTAACTGCAAAACGATGTATTATTATGGGTGCAGATGGATTGCAGGAGAACAAAGCAAAGGGTGAATGATGACAGAGCTTTGGAATAACTGAAAGCTGATGTAATGTTGCAGTTTCCACTTATATGAAAACTTCGTTTTTCCATAACATTTAATACTAAAATAAACAAACTGAAGTAAATTCATTAGTTGGAACTTCCATTCGCTCTGTGCTCCCCCTGGTGCATCATCATGCAAATACAACTGATTCTTTTCCCTAACAACAGCTATCTTTACAGAACTCAGAGATAGCAAGAACTGCAGATGCTGGAGTCCGAGATAACAGTGTGGGGCTGGAGGAACACGGCAGTCCAGACAGCATCCAGCCCTCCCACACCACTGACCAAACCCTACCACTCCCTACCTGTACTTACCTATCACCATCCCACCTACCTTCCCCAGCCCCACCCCTCCTCTGTCTATTTACTTCTGAGCTCCCTGCCCCTGCCCCATTTCTGAAGAAGGGTCCCGACCCGAAACGTCAATGTTCCTGATCCGCTGATGCTGCCTGGCCTGCTGTGTTCCTCCAGCTCCACTGTTTTAACCTTACAGAACGTTTACTTTTGTTTGAAGAAAACGTTTCTTAAAACGTAAATCTTCTATTCTAAATAATCACTTAAAACTTGTACATAACTGCAGCACAGAAAAGAAACTTAGACTTCTACCTCTTGTGCTAAGACGTCCATGCCTCTGTAACCAATGGACTGCTGTCATTTCACTGGTATAGTTTGAGCGATTGTAGCTTTGGAATATATGCTGCTCAAGGATAAGGGATGAGAATAACTGTAGGCACCCTTGTAGCTAAATCAATTTGGAGACTATTCTTAAATCTACTCTTTTTAATTATCATTTTAATTTTTAAAACGTTGTAATACAAACCCAGGACGATGAAGTGACAAACATCAGTGCACACTTACCAGATGTTTCTGTACAATCTGTAATCTCGAAAGTGCCCTCAGCCTAAAGTAAAGAACAAAATAACAGCGATTAATGATTGAGTCAGACTTTCAGATTATTTACCAGTTGACAACCGGAGAGTTCAAGACTCAGATGGATAGATTTTTGTTAGTCAAATATATCCAGAGCTGGAAGAGAGGGCAGTGGTGGCAGTAAACAGACTGAGATGGAAATCAGTTGTGGTTTAATTCAATGATGGAATGAGCCTAAGAAGCTTAATAGCCTACTCCTGCTTCTCTCCTGTTTTAACTGTTCTTATGAGCTTATAGGTGATCATGGATTATAACAAATGTCTGTGTGTGCCTCCCTATTTCTTACTCTTCTGGTATCTTGTGGTATTTGGCACATTTACCAGTATGTGCCACTGGTTAAGGGTTGTATGAGATAGTTTACCACCATCAATCAATCCTCCTTCGTGGTTGAGTTGGCATGTGCCAATTAGTAATTAGTGGAAGAGAATACATCTTCATAGAGCATCTACAAAAGTGGCATTTTTTTAAAATAAAAAAGGTTTACTGCACAATAGCAATAAGTAATTTGATCAGGCAAAACGATTAGAGCTTTTGGAAGCCAGAACATAATACATCCACTCCCTCTGAAAAATCACATACGACTCCTTTTCCCATGGCTAATCCACCTACCCTGCACACCCCTGGACACTATAGGGCAATTTAGCATGAGCAATCCACGTAACCTTCACATCTTCGGACTGTGGAATGAAACCAGAGCACCCAACGGAAACCCACAAAGACACAGAGAACATGCAAACTCCACACAGTCACCCAAGGCTGGAATTGAACCCACTTCCCTGGCACTGTGAAACAGCAGCACTACGCACTGTGACACTTTGCCACTCTTCAAGTATCTGATTTCACGAATCCTGGTAGTCTGAACACTTCACATTTTTCACAGAACACACTCTCTTCAGACTTGTAAGAATGGAAGGTCATCTGCATCAGGACTGTTGACCTGGATTCTATCTATGGATCGTTTCTCCACTCGAAGATCTTTTATCTCACCGAAATCATTTGCAGAGGACATTGTTTGTTACAGACATTGTTGTTGGTCTACTATGTTGTTTAAAGGACCTTTATTTAATCTCCTGAATTTCCTTCAGAAAAACTCAACTCTGTTAACTTGGGTATTTATCTCTTAACATTATCGGAAATACCTTTAATCTTGTGAATGCACATCATGAAAATCAGAAGCTCTTTTGAAAGAAATATTTTCTTCCTTTTAGTATCCTGGATTTTCAGAACAGTTATTTTCCACTCAGTTAGAAAAAGTACTTTTTGCTCGCTATCCTGGATGCATAACTCGATAATTAATTTCTACTTCTTGACAGGTGTCCTGCATTCGCGGACATTGGTCTGATTCCCCTGGAGTTATATGCAGTTTATCTCCCTCAAGTTGTTACTTAGCCTGGCATTTCCAGTCATCCTTTATGTTGGTTGACTGGTGAAGTAGACTTTTTGAGATTCAGTTGTGTTAGTGAAAGACTGCTGTTCACTGAACACTGTCACTGGCATTCACTGTTTTGTCGCATCAGTTTGTTCATCCAACAACTTTAACTAGAGCTTCCGAAATGAGCTCAAGAGGTTTGAACTGCTCATATTTCTTGAGTATTTGCTTCTTTGCACAAACATTGTAAAATTTTAGTTCCTGATTTGCCTTCAGGTAATTATCCAAATTTGGTGATTCTGTACAATTGCAAATTTAACAATGAGGCAGGCGATCTGAGCCTTGACTGTGCACCTAGCAATGCCTAGGAGTTCCCTGTGTATCCATTCCATTACATCTTCCAGAAAGGAACCTGGAATAACTGGTTTTCTGCCATACAGTAATAAATTGTCTGATTTCAAATTGTTTTTGATGCTTAAAATTTGTGTCCTCAGCCAAATCACTGGACGTTTGGTCTGGCTATTCTTCAATTCTATACTTTTGTTCTTGTTCGGTTGAGTCTCTCTTGGTTTTACTGGCCACCATCAGTTCTTGGTCTTCTGAAATATCCCTTTTACAACATCATATGTAGCTTCAACAGATTCTTCTGTTTGGGTTTTTCCATGAATCTCGAAAACCCAATGAAATCTTCTCCTGATTGCTCTCTGAACAGTAGCCGACTATAGTTTATTGTTAGACACTAGTCACAGTTAGCAACTGTGGAGCATCAGACTTCTTATGGAAGGGGAGGTCCAAACATGTATGCTGACTCAAAATTCAGGAGTGTTAATTGCGAACTACGTATGTATTTTCAATTATCACATGCTCCTTATGTTGCAGTGTAACTTCTACGATTCCTTAGTTCCTAGATTGTGTGGCATCAGTAGAATTGGTACAGCACGAACATTCACCCTTTCAGAACCAATACCTTAAAACAACATCGGAGACAATGTAGGGGACACTTACATATTGACTTCAGGCTCGCATTTATATCCAATCTTTAGAAAAGGCAGATGTTCCCTGATGTTAACAAAAAAAAAAACTAGCATTTATATAGGACCTAGCATTATTATAGAAAGTCCCAAAGCACACCACAGCCAAGTAAATACTGAAGCATACTCACTGTTTCAGTTGACCAAACATGGCAACCAATCTGCACTGCAAGACCCCACAAACAGCAATGTGATAACGATCAGATAATCTGTTTGGCTGAGAGATAAATATCAACAATTTCATGGGACAGACTTCCCCTGATGTTCTTCAAATACTACCAAGGGATTTTTGTGTCCACCTTAGGAGGCACATGATGCCTTTGACTTAACATCTTGTGTGAAAGATGACAAATCCCACAGCTGCAGCATTCCTTTATGACAATACATTGTCAATCTAGGTTGCGTACTTGCGTTTCAATGGTATGATGTGAACCTCCAGATTCCAATTCTGGTGAGAATGACATCACTGAGCCACAGGCGACACTATATGAACAAGGAAGGAGTTGGCCTTTTGGCTTCTCAAGCTTGCTCCACCATTCAATAAGATCAGAGCTAATCGGAATGCAACCTCAAACCCACATTCTTACCTACCTCTGATAACCTTTCACCTTCTTGCTAAAACAAGAATCTATCTACCTCTCAAAAATATTCAAGGACTCTGCTCCCACAAGCTTGTCAGGAAGACAGTTCAAAAGAACCTCCCTTTGAGGAAAGAAAAATCTTTGCCTCATCTCAGTTTTAAATGGCAACCCCTAATGTTTTGACCCTTAGTTCTTGATTCACCCACCAGAAGAGACATTTTCTCCGCATTTATCCTAACAAAACCCCAAGACCTTAAAATAAAACAAAGAACTGCAAATGCTGGAAATCTGAAACAAAAACAAAAATTGCTGGATAAACTCAGCAAGTCAGGCAGCATCTGCAGAAAGCAGAGTTAACATTTTGAGTCCAGTGATCTTTCTTCAGAATTGATATTGGCTAGGAAAAGGTGGAGTGCATGCTGAAGACAAGGGATTGGAAGGGAGTGAGCAGGTAGGAGAAGATGGAGCCCACAGAAAGAGAGAACAACAGTTAAGGAGACAAAGAGATGGATGATAGTATGCTCAGTAGAAAAAAAAGCGGACAATGGGGACGATATGGAGGGCGGCACAGTGGCTCAGTGGTTAGCACTGCAGCCTCACAGCGCCAGGGTCCCGGGTTCGATTCCAGCCCCAGGTGACTGTCTGTGTGGAGTTTGCACATTCTCCCCGTGCCTGCGTAGGTTTCCTCCGGGTGCTCCGGTTTCCTCTCACAGTCCAAAGATGTGCAGGCTAGGTGGATTGGCCATGCTAAATTGACCATAGTCTTCAGGGGTGTGTGGGTTATAGGGGGATGGGTCTGGGTGGGATGTTCCAAGGGTCGGTGTGGACTTGTTGGGCTGAAGGGCCTGTTTCCGCACTGTAGGGATTCGAATGAACATGTGTTAGCAGGGCTAAACGCAGTCCATGTCATGATGGGGTCTGAATGTGAGGGTGGGTAATGGACATTGAAGGTGGAGCTCTGGTTCTAAAATTATTGACTTGACATTAAGTCCTAAAGGCTGCAGGGTCCCCTAGTGGAAAATGAGATTCTGTTCTTCCAGCTTGCACTGAGCCCCGCTGGACGACTAGAGACGCTGGAGACCAAACTATGAGCTCATCTACACTGGGGAGACAAAACACAGCTTTGAAGAATGTCTACACTGTCCAGAAAAATGACTCCAAGCTTCCAGTTGCCTGCCACTTGAACATACCACCATGTTTCTTGGCTAATATTTCTGTCTTGGGCCTGCTGCAGTGCCTCTTTCCCCAACCCACACCCTCAGTTCAGCATAAATACCACCTTTTTCTAACTATTATCAGTTTTGACTAAGACTCATTGGACTAAAAATGCTCTCTCCCCCATACCCTTTGATCCCTTAATGCTCTCTCCCCCATACCCTGTGATCCCTTTAGCTCGAGGAGCTATGTCTAACTCCATGAAAACATTAAATGTTTCGGCCTAAATAGCCTTCTAGGGTAGAAAACTCCATGGGTTCACAAGTCTTTCGGTGAAGACATTTCTTCTCATTTCAGCCTGAAATGACCTACCCTGTAGCTTTAGTTTGTAATTTTTTATTATTAATGCATTTTTCTAACCAACCTGTTCAGAGATGTTATTACACACTTCTGGAGCAGGGGGGACTTGAACTCAGGTCCCCCAGTCTAGGGGTAGGGAATCATTAGGGTGTAACCCCTGATTGTAGACTCCCAGTCATTGGGAACATCCTTCCTGCGTTTACCTTGTCTAGTCCTGTACTCAAATCCTCTTGCTTTGAAGGCCAATATATCATGTGCCTTCTTCACCACCTGCTGCACTTGCATGCTTACTGTCTCTTGTTGCACATCCACCCTGCCCAATCCACTGCCATTCAAATAATAATTTGCCTTCCTGATTTTGCTACCAAAGTGGATAACCTCACATTTTTCCACATCTGCCATGCCTTTGCCGACTCAGTCAATCTGTCCAATTCATACTGAAGCATCTCTGAAAAACTTATCAGAGCTTACTTGCCCAACCAGCACTGTGTCATTTGCAAATGGCAATATTCTATTTCGGTTCTTGATCTATATACATGGCGAGTAGCTGGGGTCCAAATACCAAATCCTGCAGTACCCTGCACAGTACTGCCTGCGACTCAGAAAGATATTGTTTCATTCCCACTCTTTGTTTCCTGTCTGCCTAGTAGTTCTTTACCCATGCCTGTATAGCACCCCAATCTTTAATTTTACGTGCTAGTCTCGTTTGCTCGACCATATCAAAAGTTTTCTGGAAGTCCAGGTAAATCAAATCCACTGGTTCGCCCTCATCAATTCTACAAGTTACATCCTCAAAAATTTTCAGTAGATTTGTCAAACATGATTTCCCTTCCAAAAATCCACACTGACTCTGTCTGATCCTGCTACTGTTTTCCATGCTTTCAAATGTTTTATAATGGACATAAGCATTTTCCCCACTACTGACGTCAGAGTAACTGGTCTATAATTTCCAATTTTCTCTCTACCTCCTTTTTTTCCCCAAGTAGTGGGCTTACATTTGCTAGCCTCCAATCCAAAGTACTGTTCCAGAGTCTATATCAAAAGATGACCATCAATGCATCCACAATTTCTATGGCCACTTCCTGAAGAACTCTGGGAAGTAGATTATTGAGCCCTGAGGACTTGTCAGCCTCTAATCCCATCAACTTTCCCAACATCATTTCCCTACTAATAGTGATTTCCTTCAGTTTCTGCCTCCCACTAGGCCGAGGTCCCAATACTTCTGGGACATTATTTGTGTCCTCCTTTGTGAAGACAGAACCAAAGTATGAATTTAATTGGTTTGTCATCTCTTTGCTCCCCACTATAAGTTCCTCTTTTTCTGACTATAACAGACCTACATTTGTCTTTGCTAATCTTTTTCACTTCAGACACCTGTAAAAACTTTTACAAGCATTTTGTATGTTCCCGTAAGCTTACTCTTGTACTATATTTCTGCGCACCCCCATCCCCCAATCAATCCTTTCACCCTCATTTGCTAAAATCCAAACTGCTCTCAATCCTTGGGACCTTTGCTATTTTTGGCCAATTTGTATGCTCCTTCCTTGAATCCCTACTCTCCATAATTTCCCTTGTTGTTCATGATCGGGCTACTTTTTCCATGTTGTTTATGCGCTACATATGTTAGATCCATAACATATCGCATCTAAGCTAACCTTCCTTCCCTCAAAGATATTTGGGACCAGATGCGCACGCTCAAATTTCAAATATAGTAATGGTGCCCATTAAACTGAGATTAGCTTTACATTTCAGATGTATTCATCGAATTTTAATTCAACCAGCCAGTATGAAACCCGAACGCAGGTGCCCGGAGGATTAGCTGGGCCACTGGATTTTATGTATGTTTTTTAACATACATTGTATTATTTTAATCTTGCATCTGTACATGCTTCACATCTGCAACAGTTAACAAACTGTTACCCCATTTCTTCCAACATTTTTGTCAATTTTATCTTGTCACAAATTTCTACACATTTTGGCTAAACTAACTTTGTCCAGAGAGTTTGGCAATATATCTTACACTTATTGAAAGTAAAGGCACTGATATTATCTTGAGAGCTCACCAGAAGGTCTGGCAAACTTCATACTAGCCATCTTTTATAGTGGGCAAATAACAATAGTTAAAACAGTGGAGCATTAAATGCAAAATAGGGTAGGGCTGTTTAAAATTATCCGAAACCAGTCCATGAAGTTGTTCACAACCCTGGGTAAAAAGTTGTCATGTGGCCAAATTATGTAACTACAGTAGGTTGAGAGGTGTAACGTCACAAAAACACCATCACCTTCAGGTTCTCCTTGAAGTCACACACATCATGACTTGCATAAATAACATTCATTCTGGAATGCCAAATCAAATCCTTATTTCTCATACCAGCATTGTACTAGCAATATTATGGAAATAGCAACAGATCAAGAAGCCTCACCACCATCTTTTCAACATGACATGAAATGGGCAACAAATGCAGCATTGCCAATGACGGTTATATGCCCAAAACATACAAAAGACAAAGTTAAATAAGCCAAAACGCACAGAAATTTGAACAGGATAAACTTCACAAAAAGTTTGACAAAAATGTGCCAACATCACGTTAACTGTTACAGATGCAAGATTAAAATATGGCTCACTATCATCCAATGTGAACCTTGAAACTATCACATGCCTTCTCTTTAGAATTACCTAAGACTCTTCATCTCCCACCCAAATTAAATATTCTGAAAACCCATTTTTCCAAGCAAGTTTTCAATCACTTCCCAATTCTCAGATAAGAACTCAGCTTCTTTTCTCCCTTTCCTTCTCCCTCTATTGCAAGCTTTGAGTCATTTTCCGTTAATGATGCTAAGTGAGCATAAGGCGCTTGCATTGTTAATCACAGTAGCATTTTCTCCTCATTAATCACATAAACATTGTAAAATAATTTTTGTAATATTTTGTGTACTATTTGGTATTCCCTGAAAATACCCAAATACTGTACAAAACCATTAACAGTGACTGTCCATTTAATTTATTGACAATATTATGGGAGCAGTTAGCACTGTTTCATTACAAAAGAAAAATACTTTGCTGGATACTTCTGGGATGCTGGCAATCTAAAACAAATACAGCGAACGCTGGAGACATTGAGCAGGTCCGAAAGCTTGTGAAGGGAAAGACAGAGTCAACGTTTCGAGTCTACGATTGTTCTTCAGAACTGTGTGTTTTTCAATGTCTTACTACATTCAGTTTCCTACAAACTGTGCATCGGCAATGAAGGATGGGTGTGAGGGAGGGGTGAGATATTCTTATACCAATAGCTAGGAAATGTGTAGAATAGAGTAAGGACAAGTGCACGGTGATCCGAGAGCAGCAAAGGATGCCAAACTGCGTTGGGATCTGAAGGGAGCCCTGAGAACCAGGAAGAAGTTTCTTGTGACCACTGGAGGAAATGAGTTTTAAATGCAGAAAAGCTTATGCCTATACATTACGAATAAATAACCTTTTTTGACCACGCTAACGCCAAAAAGACACATTCAAAGCAAGAGGATCACATCAACATGACTGCAATGGCTCACATTAGACCCAATGTTACAAATGAGAAGCTCCCACTGCTTTCGAGTTACTAGATACAACCTGCGGGGCGCACTCGCCAGAGGTTACAGCGGCCCACCGAATGTCCTACACCCTCGGAGAGGTACGCAGACCTTTCACAAGTCCCAAGCACCCACCTTAACTGAGCGGAGAATACTCGGCGGCTCATCCCTCCTCTGATCTCCAGATCTCCCCAGCAACATGCCAAGACTTTCCCGTCTGCCCTCACACACCACTACCTGTCACAGCGCCACTCTCGGCGCGGAGGAATCACATTGGCAACAGAGTTCAAAACTGAGAAGAGCTGTTGCGATGTCGTGGCAGTGTCACTGCGTCTGGGCCAGATAAACCTGGGTCAAATCCCAAGTGTGTGTCGCAGTATTTTCTGAACGGGTTGGTTAAAAATACCCGCAGCCGTTATTAAACCTACGTCTTGTAAGGGACGTGCTGCTATCCTGTCTTTGTGCTTGGTTAACATTAGAAATGACAAAGTATGCACTGTGGATGTTGGAAGAGCTGAATGCAATTCATTCCAAGCATTTTCCTGGTCAGCCTCAGGTGTCTGACACAATACAACGCTTGACCTACAGTCAACTCACTGGAATCTCTCAGATTGAAGCCGCAATTTACAAGCTATAGATTTTATTTAAAAAACACACAGGCGAAATAGTTTGTTTCCGCCCCACCTCCAACACACACACACACACACACGATAGTGATTGGCACCTCAGATGTGAAATCTTGCAAACTGAATCCTCATGTCTTTGGAATGAAAGCAATTAAGTTTCTAAATTCGAACTCTTTAACGAACAGGGCAACGATTTTCGCGATTAGTTTTAGCACATACGCCTGGCCATCCCAGATAATCTTTTTGGTTGAGGGGGGAAATGAATCAATCTCATCCTTGTACATTTTTTACACTCTTCATATGGATTACAAATATTAGAAAATACACTATTTCGACTCTTGTATTTTGCCTAAAGAAGTGATATACTTAGAAAAATAAACCAAAGCATATCCAGGCAGCCCAACAGAAGTTTTAGTTATAGGGCTATAAATATAATGCCAGTGCTGAATTAATTGAACTACAACTCTCATGCATGTATATACCTTGCAAGGTACAGTGTTGGTTTGTTTCGTCCTCAATCTTTTTATGCAATTGGAGCTGTCACGGGGAAATCGCCAGCATCCTGTGCACTAAATGCAGTTCAAGCACCACAAATTTCACTTTTTGGGATTAAAGCCACGTTTAATCTGCGTGTGATTGTTATAAATAAAAATACTGTCAACACATTAATTTTGACAAAACAACTTCTATTTATATAACAGCTTTCACGTTATTAAATACGCCCAGGCACTTAACAACAGCCTTATAAAACTAAACATGACTGATCTACAGAGGGATAAATTTGGTCATAAGAATACCTTAAGAAGGATCTGAAGTAAAGAAGCAGAGAGATGCCAAGCTGGTATTCCACAGCTTGGGGCCTGGGCAACTGAAGGACCAGCCACCCAATAAGAGTCATCCATAGTCTTACCAGATAATAGGCTGCTCTTTCATTAAAGAGAGATGACTGGTGATGGTGGTGTTGGTTTATCGTGAGGGTCACCAAACCTCAGGGTGAGAGGAGCTGTTGCCAAGGACAATCCTTCATGGTTAGCTCAACTGGTGTAGGAATTGAACACACACTGTTGGTATTACTCTGTATTGCAAACCAGCTGTCCAGCCAACTGAGATAATCAACCCGTAGCCGCCAGCAGAGGAGTAATTAAAATCAATAATTTACCAGAGGCCAGAATCAAAGGAGTGCATTGTCTCAGAGGGATGAGCAGCTGAGTAGATTGCAAAGATAGGAAGGGGTGAGGCAATGGAAGTATTTGAAAATGAGGGTGAGAATTTTAAAATCAAAATTTTCCTTGATTAGAATCAATGTAGGCCAGCAAGCATAGAAGTAATAGTTAAATGGGATTTAATACTATTGTTTTAAATCCACTGGCAATCAGATGCACACTTCATGCCAGTAAATTTGTTATGATTAAATACAATTTTAATCTTTTTAATGAAGATGTCTCTATTCATTGTGCCAACAATCAAGTAGACCTCAGCACTTCAAAGAGGCAGCTCTCCATCATCATCATCTTCTGAAGGGCAAGTATGGATGGGCAATAAGTGCTGCCCTTACATCTCTTGCAAGAGTGAAAAATAGTGACGAACAGCAATAATGTCACTTGAGACTTCAAAAGTCACAATAATTTGTTAACTTGTAAAGTTCAATTGTCAAATGGAATTTATATTAATTGCCTTTCATTTGTAATTACTTAAGTTTTAACATAGTTTAATGTGTCACTGTTTTTTAACAAAATATGCTAGAAGTTTTAATAGCATGAAAATCTATGCAATATGTCATTTTCAAAGGAGATTTCTTCGCAAATACTAATTCAAGTAATAGCACACATCTACTTTCTATAAGACTTAATTGTTTCACTAAAATATTATAATGTACAATGACTTTAATTTTCTCTTGCTTTTTGAAGTTGAGAATGCAAAGTAAGTCAATTGGTAGTGCTCTTCATTTATTGTGATGTGTTAAATATGGGAAAAACGGCTTTTATTTCAATACCAGTTTTGCCTAGTATTAAAATAGGATAACACATATAAAAAAGCAACTATTAGAATTGAATTCTAAATTGGCCTCAGTGCTGGTGATGATGAATAACTTACATTGATCAAATATTTCTGAAATACTGTATTATCAAACGATCATTGACATACAAATAGAGCAAAATGATTTCTCGAGTGGGATGCATAGAGTCAGATCCACCATGGCTCATGTGATTTTTCCTGTGTAATCTTCCACTCTTCAAAATCATTAATTGTATATCCAGGCTCTGCAGCCTCTACCTCATGGAATTGCACAGCTGGAGAAGTGAAGTGTTCACCATTCATGCCAATGGCTCCATATTTATAGCTCAGCTGCACACCACTTAGAGTCATTGAGTCATACAGCACAGAATCAAACATTTCAGTCCAACTTGTCCGTGCCAACCAGACATCCCAACCTGACCTAATCCCAACTGATGGCATTTGGCCCATATCCATCTAAACTCTTCCAGACCCCTTTTAAATGTTGTAAATGTATCTGCCACCAACCAGCTCCTCTGGCAGCTTGTTCCATACATGTACCACCCTCTGTGTGAAAAAAATTACCCCTCAAGTACTTTTTAAGTCTTTCCCCTTGCACCTTAAACCTATGCCCTCTAGCTTTGGACTCGCCCACCCTAGGAAAAAGACCCTTGGCTGTTCACCCTATCCATGCCCCTGATGATTTTATAAACCTCTGTAAGGTCATCCCTCAGCCTCCGACACTCTAGGGAAACTCTTCAGAGACTGCAAGCCAGGAATTGCCCTACATTTGTGGTGCTTAAGCATCTATGCATATATGGCCCAGAAAGGAAAAATATCTCCTTGGTTGATCAGCAGGGACCTGAAAGTGCTGGTGGATGGGGTGGTGGTGAGATGTATTGTACTGACCAGCAAAGGAGGCCACACACCATCAAACTCAGCCAACCTGGACAAAGACATCAACACTGGTCAGTGCAGTGTCCCAGGTGAATGCAATACACAGCAGTACAGAAAGGAGGTTAATGATCTTCTGTGCTCCACAAGGATAAGTGTCACCATCTTCTCTCTGCTACCTCACAGTCACAGCTACGACCATTCACTGCAACACTGCACACATATCTCATCAAGGTTTATGGACTACAACCCATACAATGCATGCATCATTTGTACTCAAAGGCTCTCACCATTTCACTTTTCCAAATTACTAACAATTCCTACCTTCTGCATTTCCTACTCACTGACTGGGGATACCTCACCATCTTTCCCGATCACGCACCACCACTAACTGCTCCTCCACTTATGTCCATGATAATTAATCTCACATTTTGTCTTATTGCAGGAAAACCAGGCCAAGATGGCCAAGACGGCCAAGACTGGCTTTGGGGGCAGGTGTGGTGGGGAGAGAGGGGTGGCGTGGGGTTGGAAGCAGGCATGGGTGGCTAAGCCCTCATGTCACATGAGGAAAGAACACTGGGTTTACCCAGAGAACAGCCTGACTACTAATGTACGAATATGGAGGGCTCCATGGGTAACCAACCTAGAAGACTTCTTTCGGATATATTGCAAGCCCTTCTATTAATACTGGCATTAATTCATAATTTCAACTAGCTTTTATCCCTCTACACATCTAATTTTATCTATTGTTTTGTGCATGGCCCGTTTCAGTGTAATAATTTCCTTAGCAACCCTGTCCAAAGAACCCTAATCCCTTACTTAAGTTTTCCACTTTTCTCAAAAATCCATGGATGGCCCTTGATAAGTCCAATGACCATTAATTCCCAAACCACCAGGTCTGACCATGGTCCATCACCTGGACTGACTTGTGAGCCCAGCCCTAAATGAGAATGGCCAGCCCCTAGAATGAAGTATCCACAGTACCCTGACTGATGTAACTGTAAATCCCAGATTGGTTGCATTTGATCTGCAGGATTCAAGGTGGCCTAAACCTCAGGCTGAAAAGACACAGTTGCTGTGCTCTGGTAAACACCTGACTCACCACTGTCTAACTCCTATGCTGGTATCAGACCAGCTCCTTGACTGATTGTAGAGGTTCACCCTGACTGACTGTATTCTGCTTTGACTTATTGATACCTGGTCCCCTTTGACTTTTAGACTTGGCCATTTGGTTGAAGCAAACGTAGTGTGTTTGCCATTTAAGCTGCTGACACATCCTGTAGATATGACACTGACGTAGCACACTGCCATATAGCATGTCTACCACCATGATCGTTCAATGCTCCGAACTATGACAAGCTGCCTACCTCTTCTCTGAGCTAAAATACAATGCAAGCCACAGAGGCTGGCAGCCTTGAAGCCAGTACAAAGTGAAAGAACACTAAGAAATGAACAGCCACACAATACACACTGTGTAGATGCATGAGATGCTTGTGTGACTCTTTGTGCAAAGCGATCTAACAGAAGCCTACAAGTTGTGGCTACCCATGAACTTTAAAGTGATGTCCTGAAGTGCTAAAGTAATGTGAGAGTTGGTTCTTCAGAAGAGGTGTAGATGAGGCAGGTGGTTTACTTGTGCCCACTAGCTTGGAGGAGGATGGTATTTGTGGAGATGGCAGAGGTTTGTGGTGAAGACAGAGTTGGCTGAAGGCCCAGAGAAACAAGCAACAAGATGCTGCCACCAATTTACTGCTATGACTTTTGTGTCAGGAATTGGAATTATCTTTATTGGGGAAAGAAAGGAGAACTGGAATTGGCATTTGATGAGATAAAAGGTACTGCAGATGCTGGAGAATCCAAGATAACAAGGTGTGGGGCTGGATGAACACAGCAGGCCAAGCAGCATCATAGGAGCAGGAAAGCTTGACGTTTCAGGCCTAGACCCTTCATCAGAAAATGA
>JAHRHZ010000145.1:28004402-28074510 GCA_024137785.1 Ginglymostoma cirratum | reverse complement strand
TTTTCTGATGAAGGGTCTAGGCCTGAAACGTCAAGCTTTCCTGCTCCTATGATGCTGCTTGGCCTGCTGTGTTCATCCAGCCCCACACCTTGTTATCTAGGCATTTGATGAGATGGTTTCGGCTAATAATGAGATCCTGGTGCATAGTAATAAGGTAGGTATCATTTAATAGTGGGACTCTGAAGTCACCATTTAAACCTTAAATAGAAAATTGAAAAATTTTTCTCAACATCAAGATGCTAAATTTTTTAAGTCTTGCCAAATTTTCCCAACTTTCTTATTATCACCCATGCCACTCAAGAGAGTGGAAAACTCTGTCCATGCTATCTGCATTTGTTGAATTACCTGAGGTTTGTGAAGGATTATTAAGATTCTTCATGGCTAGTATTGAGAAATGCCATTTCATGGTTTATGAAAGGATGAATACAAGAATGTAAAATTTAACAAAAGTCACAAGTTTGAGAATTTCTTTCTTTTCATATGTGTGAAGAAACTGTATTATCGCTTTATATCACACATATATGTTAGGAATCTACATATGCACCACTCACAAAGCAAAGGCTATTTCCATTGATAAATGTCCCAAAAAATTGGAATTGCCAGGTAGATGTCTATGAGTAAATCTTAAGTCTTTAGATGTTGCTTTCTGTATCCAACTAAAAAGGTGACACCTCTTCTTGAGAACTAAATGAACAAAAAAACCCAAAAAAGATCTTTTAAATGCTGTGTGATTAAAATTGATCTTGAACCAGTGAAACAGCACTTTTCATGCCAGCCATAAAGAAGGATAATTGACCTCTTTAATAATGAAAGCATCAGCTGCACTATAGGTACAGAATTGTAAGTATGGATATCCAGAACAGACGCTTTGGTTTGTACAATAAAATTGCTAGAATCTGTCATCCCTTTCATTCTTAAGGACATTGCATGCTTAAACAACTCATTTGATTACTTCTGCTTTTTTTTAAAGTTGTGAAACTTATAAGTGTTGATGTTTGGAGAGATGTGTGTACTTATTCTAGGAACACAGAATGTTAGTATGCAAGTCCAACAAGCAATTTGGAAGATAAGTGGCATGTTGGACTTTATTGCAAGGGGTTTGGAGTGCAAGAATAAAGAGATCTGCTATACTGTACAGGATTTTGCCTTAAGGGGCCTGACTTAAATGCTGAGAGGATATTTACGGTCATAAGACAGTCTAGGACCAGAGGGTATTGTCTTAAAAGTAAAGGGTGTCAATTTGAGACTGAGATGTGGAAGAATTCCTTCTCTCATAGGGTTGTGAATCTTTAGAACTCCTTGACACAGACAGCTGTGGGCGCAGAGTCCTTATATATATACTTAAAGCTGAGATAGATAGATTATTGTTTAGTAGTGGGATCAAAGGATATGGGGAAAAGACAAGTTAAGGGGATGTGAAGAATGTTGGATCTGCAATTATTTGATTGAATGGGAGAGCATGCTCAAGTGGTTGAGTAGCCTACTATTGTTCCTGTTTTATGGTCTTATGGTCAAAATACTCAACTTAGACAATCCTTCCATATCCAGGATCAACTCTAATAAGTCTTCTCTGGACTGCCTCCAATTCAAGTATATCTTTCCTTAGATAAGAGAACCAAAATAGCAGTTCACAGTATTCCAGCTATGGTCTAAATACCGAACGAAAACAAAGTTGCTGGAAAAGCTCAGCAGATCTGGCAGCATCTGTGAAGGAAAAAACAGAGTTAACATTTCAGGTCCGGTGACCCTTCCTCAGAACTGATGGTAGCTGGGAAAACATCAGTTTTTATGCAGAAAATAGGGAGGTGGGTAGGGTAGGGAGTAAACGATAGGATAGAGCCCAAAGAGAAAGACAGTTGGACAGACAAAGGAGTTGCTAACGATCAGGCTGGGATGGTGAATAGTTTGTTAATGGGGACTGTTAGTGACTAACAACAAGGGGTGTGTAATGGCAGGCTATGTGGTAACAAGGTCTGGTGTGTGGGGTAGGGGGCTAGGACATGGGAGAGTTTAGGCCCTAAAATTATTGAACTCAATACTGAGTCTGGAGGGCTGTAGGGTCCCCAAGCGGAAAATGAGGTGTTGTTCCTCCAGCCTGCATTAGGCTTCGCTGGAACACCGCAGCAAGCCAGAGACATAGATGTTGGCCAGGGAGCAGGGTGGTGTGTTAAAGTGGCAAGCAACAAGGAGTTTAGGGTCTTTTTTGCGAGCAGAACATAGATGTTCTGTGAAGCGGTCGCCAAGTCTACACTTCGTTTCCTCAATGTAGAGGAGACCACATTGTGAGCAGTGAATGCAGTAGACCAGATTCTGGGAAGTGCAGGTGAAGCATTGCTTCACCTGGAAGGTATGTTTGGGCCCTTGGATACTGGGGAGGGAGGAGGTAAATGGGCATTTGTTGCACCTTCGCTGGTGACATGGGAAGGTGCGGTAGGGCTGTGGGGAGGTGTTGGGGGTGAAGGAAGTATGAACCAGGGTGTCCCAGAGGGAATGGTTTCTGTGGAAGACAGATAAGGGAGGGAAGGGGAATATGTGTTTCGGTGGTGACATCTCGCTGGAGGTGGCGGAAATGGCGTCTGATGATCACCTGTCCATTTACCTTTCTGTTTTCTATTAGTTAACCAATCCTCTATCCATGCTAATATGCTACCACAACACTATGGGCACTTATTAAGTAGCCTAATGTGTGGTATTTTATTCAAATGCCTTCTGGAAATCTAAATCTATTTTTACATCCTCTTCTTCCCGTTTACCTATCCTGCTTGTACCGATTCAAAGGCTTCTGGTAAATTTGTCAGGCATGATTTCACTTTCATCAAGCCATGCTAACTTTGCTTGATCACATGATGTTTTTCCAAAAGCTTTAGTATTACACTTTAAAATTAATGAGCAAAACAGTTTTTAAAAAATTGAAAGGTGCAACTTTTGTTAGGGACTATTGGTGGATTCTTTAGCGCAATTTACAGCGTGAGGGTGATGTTCACACACCACCCTCTGGGTGGCAGTTTCGTTGCATTGAATACTCGAGGCTTGCATGAGAACAGTCGGTAGTTTTGCGAAGCGACATCGCTCATCCATCACAACGAGCCATAGACGTGAGTGTGACTGTGTTTGTCAGAGAGATCTATCGCCTCATCTGTTCTCCCTTTCCGCAGATCGGGTCATTTCAACCGCTGGTGTACTGCACGCTGCTGCCGCTGACTGTGCAGTCACCGCACCCCCTGTGCAGAGAATGACCTCCTGAGCAGCTGTGTCAGCGGGCATCTGAGTGCCGGACCAGCAACGACCATTCAAGGTAATCTGATCCAGCAGCTTGTATGTGGCGACTTGTTGTTGTTCACTGGGAGACCCGAAAATGTGGGCAGGAAATTAGGGGTGAATGTGCTTGGCCTAACATGTTGGAATGGGCATCTTGGAGATCTAGACCTACACAGCATACAGAAAAGTACCAGTGCGAAAGGCGGGTCTTTCGCTCTTATCCATTACCTCTAGGGTGTATTTTGGATTCTTTTTCGCGCGGCGGATTGCTGAGGGTGGGGTCCGATTAGCGGGCTGAAAACCTCAAAAGTCGCATCAGAGGGGGAATGACCTGGAGGGCGCAGATTCTCACCAGGGCTGTTTCCATTTCATCGGAGTCTCTTGGCCCCTGCAATAGAGAATATGTTCCCAGTGAGTTTAGCCGCTATCTCACGGGTTGCTTACAGCTGAGTGTAACCCTGCACAGATTCTACGCCCCTCTCTCCCGCTGCAGTGCAAGGAAGCTCAGTGACCGCCTACACAACAGACGCCGCTGTGTCCTGCCATTCACATTGTGTGGTTAGAACGTGCTTCATGTACCCTCCAATTATAATTTTATTTGGTACATATGTCAGACGTACTTTCCTTCGTTGATAAAGGAGAATTGCTAGAAATAACATCTTTCAGGTTAGCAAGGACAACAATTAACATAACATCCTAATTTTCTGTGCGGCCCTTCTCTCCAACAGCTGCTGACGCTGCGGGGTTTTTTGTGTTTGGGGGTGGGGGTTGGGAACGTGGCACAATAATTACCTTTACCGAACTGACAATTACTTGTGTGTGGCCTTAACAGTCAGTGCGAGGCTGACATTCAACTTGAATGGCAATTACAAGTAGGCCCACTCCTGCCACTTGGCAAGTACATCTCCTGCACAGATTAAAGCAGCATGAACAAAACAAATGACACAAGTACAGGTCAACGGGTATGATCTTACAGCCATTACAGAGCCGTAGTTTAAAAAAAATCAAAGCATAGAGCTAAATATTCAGGAGTATGTGACTTTTTGAATGGACAGGCAGGAAGGAAAGGTTGATGGGAAAGCATTCTTGGTATGGGATGGAATAAGTATGAAAGCAAGAAACATATAGAATCCATATCGGTTGGAGGTAGGAAATAAAAATGGAAAGAAGACATGGCTAAAAGTGGTTTATAGGCCTCTAACATTCGGTGTACAGTGGGACAGTGAAAACATGTAATGAAGACAGTACATTAATCATGGGTGACTTTAATCTTCATATAAATTGGGGTAGTCAGATAGGCAGAGGAAGCCATGAGGAACAATTCAGAGAGTGTATTCAGATTAATTTGCCAAAACAATATGTTGCGGATTCAGGAGTCAGGCTATTTTGGATTTAGTGATGTGTAAGGAGAGAGGTTTAACAAATCATGTCAGAATTTAAAGAAGAATCCCGTAGGAAACAGTAATCATAACATGGTAGAACTTAGAATTTGGTTTGAGAGGGTGGAACTTGGGTCAGAACTCACTGTGATGAGCTGATAAGTTTAATTACAAAATAATGAGGACAGAGCTGGCTGGAGTGGACTGAGAAAGGAGTTTAGCATTCAAGATAGTTGAGAAAATAGTTCATGGCTCCTCAGCAAAGACATGATCCAGTGAGGAAGAAGGATTCTAGGAAGGGATGAGCCAACTGTGGGTTAACCAGTGAAGTTAAGGATAGCATGAAATTGAAATAAAAAGCAATGTGGCAAAGATTAGTGGTGAACCAGGGAATTAGGAATGTTTTAAAAACCAACAAAATGCAAACCAAAACAAACGAGGAAGAAATTCAACTTTGCAAGTAAACTTGTAAGTAATGTTAATACAGGCAGCAAGAACTTCTGTGAACACATAAAAGGAATAGAAGTCAAAGTGAACATAGGCCCCTTATGAATGAGACTGAGGAATTAACAATGGGGAACCAGGAAATGGCAGAGGAATTGAATTAATACTTTGCGTCAGTCTTCATAGTAAAAGACATTAATAGCATTCCAAGATTACTAAACAATCAAAAGGCAAAAGGAGGAAATAAATACAAAAACTATCACTTGAGAAAAAGTGCTTGACAAACTAATGGAACTAAAGACCAATAAGCCAACTGGACCTAGTTGGATGCACCCTAGAAGAGAAAGGCAGTAGCTACAGAGTTAGTGGATAATTGGAAAATTGTCAACACCTTTATAGAAAAAGGAAAAGAGACAAAACACAGGTAACTGTAGGCCAGTTAGTTTAATGTCAATTATTGGGAAAATGTGTCTATTCTAAAGGATGTAATAGCAGAGCATTTAGAAATACATAACATGATCAAGCAGAGTCAGCATGCTTTCATGAAGGGGATATCATTCCTGATAACTTTATTAGAATTCGTTGAGTAGGTAGCAAGCAGAATCAATAAAGGGAAGCAGAGTGTGTTATATATTTGGATTTTCAGAATGAATTTGATTAGGTACATTTTAGGCTTCTTGAGAAGACAAGAACTCGTGGTGTTGCAGATATTGTATTAGCATGGATAGCAGATTGACTAAATAATATAAGACAGACAGTTGGGAAAAGTTGCATTTTCAGGATGGCAGCCTGTAACTAGTGGTTTGCTGTAGAGATCAGTGCAGGGCCACAATTATTTACAGTATATATTAATGACTTAATCAATTACAGAATATATTAGCGATGAGAAAAGTGAACGTATTATGGTCAAGTTTGTGGATGTTACATAAATCAGTGGAAAGGTGAGTGATGAGGATGACACAAAGAGTCTGCAGAGTGATATAAACAGGTTAAGCAAGTGGGAAAACCTTGGCAGATGGAATATAATGTGTTACACATATTGGCAGGACGAATAGAGGAGCTAAATGTTATTTAAATGAAGAAAGACTGCAGAAACCCACAGAAGAAAGAGATTTGGATTTATCATGAGAACATCCAAGTTCAGCGGATAATATCTTCCCCATAAATCTAACTAGAGCACTCATCTTAAATATTTCTTGCAGTCAAAGATTCCAGTTACTTTCTCGGTAATTTCTATGAATTCACCGTTGGATTTCTTGTGATTGTCCAATATTTTTGACTCTTTTGATCTGTGTAAGTCTGGAAGCACAATTCATGCCTCTCAGCCAAAAATTCTGGTTTGAGTCTCACTCTAGAATATGATGGCCAAGAGAAGTGTGTTAATAATTTGGCCACACAGGTTGAGTATCAACCAAGATCCCTTATCAATCAAGTGATGTCGTCCAATGAGATTGAATCAAAGCTGGGTGTCCTTGCGCTTGCATAGGTTTTGGTTCGCATAAAGCGAGTCAGGGGAAATGTTCATTATGATTCATGTATTAGCTAATAGAGACACTTTGTGTTAGGACACAGGATGACATCATTAGGGCTCTCAATAAATCTTAACCTTGATTGGTTTGTTTGAGGACAGTAAGTACATGTTTGCATCATCAACTCTAATGAGCTGCCAAGGAATAAACATACAGAAGATGGACAGATTGTGTCAGGTCAAGGAGGCAGGGATGAAAGGGAGGACTGGACATGGGATGAGGGCAGGAGTGGAGAGATTTTAAAACTGGTGAAATCCATGTTTAGGCCATCGAGCTGTAGGCTCCCAAGGCGGAATATGAGGTGCTGCTCCTCCAGTTTGCATGTGGCATCATAGTGACAGTGGAGGAATCCCAGGATGGACATGTCACCCAGGGAATTGTGGCTGTGGCGGTGGCGGGGGGAGGCGGGAAATTTTAAATGGTTTGTGACCGGAAAGTGTTGTCGTTTGTCGCAAACAGAGCACAGATGCTCTACAAAATGGTCTACATGTCTCTGCTTGGTCTCACCGATGTAGAGGAGGCCACATCGGGAGTAGCAAATGCAGTCAACCAAGTTGACGGATGTGCAGGTGAACCCCTGTCAAATGTGGAATGTTTGTGCCTTGAACGGAGGTGAGGAGAGAGGTGTAGGGGCAGGTACAGCGGTTGCAGGGGTAGGTGCCGGGGGTGGTGGAGCCAGTGGGGAGTGTGGAATGGACAAGGGAGTCGTGAAGATAGCAGTTCCTATGAAAAGCAGATAGGTTGGGGAGGGAAATGTCTCTTTGGTTGAGGGGTCGGCTTGCAGGTGGCGGAAGTGGTGGAGAATGATACATTGGATGCAGAGGTTGGTGGGGTGAAATGTGAGGGCGAGGGGGATTCTGTCTTTGTTTTTGTTGGGAGGAGGGGATGTGAGGGCAGAAGTGCGGGAAACACAAGAGATGTGGTTGAGGGCATTTTCAGTTACCAGAGGGGGATGTTACCATCCTTGAAATAGGAGGACATCTGGGATGCATGGGAGTGAAACGCCCCCATCTTGGGATCAGATGCGGCGCAGGCAGAGGAATTGGGAGTAGGGGATTGCATTCTTGTAGGAAGATGTGTGAGAGGAGGTGTAGTCCAATTAGCTGTGGGACGGCAGGCTTGAAATAGATGTTGGTTTCGAGGCGATCACCAGCGATGGAGACAGAGAGGTCCAGGAAGGAGAGGGATGGTCCAGGTGAATTTGAGGTTGGGGTGAAAGGTGTTCGTAAAGTTGACAAACTGTTCAAGCTCCTCACGAAAGCATGAGGCAGCACTGATGCAGTCATCAATGTAGCAGAGGAAGAATTGGGGATAGTGCCAGTGTAGCAGCGGAAGAGGGACTGCTCCACGTATCCTCCGAAGAAACAGGCATAGCTTGGGCCCATGTGGATGCCCATGGCCACCCCCTTAGTTTGTAGGAAGTGGGAGGAGTTAAAGGAGAAGTTGTTAATGGTGAGGATGAGTTCAGTTAAATGGATGAGGGTTACATCAGATCTATTTATTAGATTTTGTGAAGTAATGTAGATGTTATTTAATGTAGTGATTAATTTTGGTTGACTATTAAGTTGACCACCATTATGTAAATGTTGATATACATTACAGTATTTTTCCCGGAAAAAAAAATCATACAGCTTTCAAAATTGTAGAAAAATGTACCAGGAACTCTCCTACCATGTTTTGGACTAAGATGTAAAAGTCCAGTGATCTTCAGTTTAGAACAAAAGTCTGCTTTTGAAGATTAAAAAATCTAAGCACGAACTATACTCCATTGATTGACATGCAGTCTACTTTGAAATGATAATGAAACACTATCTAGAGCTTAATAGAGACATATGATGGCTTAGTTTCAAATGTTCCATTGTTGACATTCTCAGGATTTGCTGTTGTAGCTGTGGCTATTATGAATACCTGATTGTATTTCAAAAAGTCCAGGATTGTAGGATCTGCCTTATGTGGGGCAATCTATATCATGCGGTCACAGTTGTACAATAAGGGGTAGCAGATTTAAAACAGATGTGAGATGAAATTACTTCTCTCAATGGGTTATGAATCTGCGGAATTCAATACCCCAGAATGCGGTGAATGCTGGGATATTGAGTAAATTTAAGGAGGGGATAGACAGATTTCAATTATTATTTAATTGAAGAGTTATGAAGAGCTGCAGGAAAGTGGAGATGAGGCCAAGGTGAGATCAGCCATGATCATATTAAATGGTGAAGTGGATTAGATGGGCCGAGTTGCCTCAGCAATCTGTGGAGAAATGCCTATTGAGAAAAACCAGAATTAACATTTCAGGTCCAGTGATCCTTCTTCAGAACAGTTCTGAATAGTTCTGAAGAAGGACCGCAGGACCCGAAACGCTAACTCTGCTTTTTCTCCACACGTGCTGCCACACATGCTGAGTTTTTTCAGCAATTTCTGATTTTATTTCTGATTTCAAGCATCTACAGTTCTTCAGCTTTTTTCAGCTGAATTGCCTATTCCTACTCCTAGTTCTTATGTTCTTGTGATCACATAAGTCAACCTGGCTTCACATTTTTATTGCAGTTTTAAGAACCTATTAAAGCATTAATTTTCTTTTGATGTTGTAAATGGATAAACGTTTGTTTTTGACAGCAGGATGCCCACTTAAGGAGCTTTAATTTTTGAATGGGCTCTATCAGTGAAAGTTTTTAAAGTATAAAGCGTCTATGATATGAACTGCCAGATTTATTTATATTTTATTTACTTTTTAATGTCATTTATTTAAAGTTTGTGTTTTGCATTTTGGGTTAATGATATGTTGGTCTTCTGTGAGTCTGAAATTAATAATTAACTTGTAAGTATTTCTGTAGCCATGGTGACTTATTTTTAAACAGTTCCGAAGAGGCACTTTGGTGGCACTAATGGGATTTTGTTAACCTTAACACATTTTATAATTTGGCAAGGTGATCTATTGTGCTTTATTTGCTTGAAATTTCTAGGTATGGGGATTTTTTACGCTTGGGGGAAACACCCATAGCTTACAGAGAAGGAGACTTTCTTTCAGTTTTACATGTTTTTGGGCAGTTCTCTGAAGCCCTTGAATGAAGGTGATTGTATAGAACCATGCTGCTGAGAGGGGAGAATATACTAAAAATAGACTGCCTTAAAGTAAGAAGTTAATCACAGTCCCAAAACAAAAGTGTTGGGCTAAAATCCTGAGCAGATAACGTGAAGACCTGCATGTTCAAGCTCAGGTGTATGATAGCTCCAGGAAAAAGCTTTCAGTGTTTCCTATCACACTTACCTTCAGCATATGAGGTGTTTGGAAAAGATTTCTCTCTGATGTCACTATAAATCTATATAAAGCTATACAAGGCTTTTTCAGGATTTGCAGAAGATTGTTTTAGGATTAAAGGGATTCTACTTTTACAATGTGTTTAAAACTCTTTGAATTTGGGTTATAAGTAAATGGCTTAGATTATTCTATTTTACCTTCCTTTCTTTTCATTGATGTTGTTCAAGCAAAATCTGCAATATTGTGAAGTTATGTTTCATTGAGAAACCATCTGGTTAAAACCAAAACAAAACAAAATATGATGTATCAATCCAGATTTCAGTCTGCAATCTGATTTATCCAATGATAACACCAGCTAGGATCAAACATGTCCTTTCGTATGACAGCTCTATTAGATTGTTATCCTGAGGTCTTCCCATATTGGACCAGTGTGATTGGCTATTGAAGATAAATGGGAGTAAGGGAGTATGGGGGGCATTGGATTATGTATGGGCATGGGGAATGTGAGGGAGGATGAAGATGGTACATGGGGACTTGGGGTAGAATGGGGAAGGTAATGGGAGTAAGAGGGGTATTGAAGGGCATGGGGAGTATGAGGTTTTTTTTGGTAAGAGGGTTTGGGACAGAATGTGGAGTGGAAATGAGGGGTGCATGGGAATGTTAGGGGGCTTGAGTGTGAATAAGGATTTAGGGTTGGAGGATTGCAATATTTCAGCAAATCAAACAGGGTCTTCTAAATAGCTTGTCTATGCACGTGCTCTTCTCCAGCATTACCCAAGGATTTGGAAAACTTCCTCCCTCATGTCTCCAAGAGATGTAAAAATGGCGGACGTGAGCAGAAATGACAGGTTTGGGTGTCTGAACATGAGAAACATTCTGACTCACATTTTCTGAGCCCAACACAAAATCTTGCTCGTTATCAATATTCATCACCATTGTTTCATCAATGTCTTAGTTACTCCCACATTGTTTGTGCATCTTTCCTTCTCATTCTGCCATGGCTCAAGAAGTAGATCCATTGCTGCCAACTCAAGGCCAAGAAAAGGAGAAGCAATTTGTGTTGGCTGTACCAGAGATCTCCACGTCCCAAATTTTGCTTAAAAATAAATATTGACACAATCCTGCTAAGCAGTTTGCCAGCTTACAAAAGAGATTTGCCTGTCATGTTTGCCTAATGTTAAACAAAATGATTTGGAACATTGGTCATTTGTGGTGATTGTACTATTTTTGATTGTTAATATAAACCGGATGTGGAAATTCTCCTGGAATAGTCAAGAGTCCTTATTAGGATGAATCACAAAGAATCCAAACTAACAACAGTTTAATTATATTCCATGTCTTTGTGGTATTATTTTCCTGTGTATTATATCAATGTATTCACATCCAAATTTCTTGAATTGTTGTCCACACTGAGATCATTCCCAAGGTATTGCAGCAAGTTTGAACTGATTGGCAATGGAGTTTAAATTTTAATTTACAATGTAAATTAGCACAGACAAGAAAACAAATTAACACTGACGAGAACATTTAGAAGCAGACTTATGTTTTTCTGAGTTGGAGGTAATCGGTGTGAACCTGACTTTGATTTCCTGTCAGCCTAAAAGCAGGCACACAACATGTCGCCACCAAAATGTCTGTCCCAAGTTTTCCTCTTCCTTTTGTAATACGATGGATGGAATCTTCCCAGCCCCTGAATGACACAGACCACGTGATAAAATTGAAAAAATCACCTGAAACATCCAGTGAGGAGCTTCTCAACCTTGGGAGCAAAAGGCTATATTTTTCAACCAAGTGTTGAATGACGAGACGAGATTCTCACTCAGTGAGTGGTGAGACGTCTATCTGCATGCATCAGGATACATGAACATTTCATTATTAGCTAAGTTCACTTCATTGATATGCAATTTCTCATTCTCCCACCCACCAGATAGAAGCTAACGGGGATATTTATCGACATGCAAGACAGAGCAGTTACCTGCTCCAATCCTTCATCCTGGACATCAGGCACCAACATCTCAGAGCACATTCCATTGCCACTGAATCCATGCATGCCACCCCATCTATTGACTTTGGCATCTGACATGTACTAGCCTCATCACAGCATTGTGGCACATCTCCAGTTTACTTACAGTATGACACTGCACTTCAGAAATGAGGAAGGATCACTCACCCCGAAATGATAACTCTGATTTCTGTCCCCAGATGCTGCCAGATCTGCTGAGCTTTTCCAGCAATTTCTATTTATGTTTCTATTTGTGATTTGTTGACTTGATAAGCCTAGGGGCTGGTGGTGTAAAGGGGGAAATGGAGAGCTAAATTGACGAGTTGGGATGGACTTAGGAAAGTTCAAAGTTGATGGCAAGGGCTACTAAGAGGTAAATGTGTGCATTTGGGAGTTCACAAAGGGTAAGAGGCTGAGCCCTGACACTCATTGCATGAGGAGTAACCACTGTTTCTTCCCATTGGACTCTAGATGACAAGTATACAATGGTGGTTGAGAATGGCTGAAACCACACCCAGCATGGGCAGGGTTAAGTGGTTTCTTCTGTGACGGAGAATCACTTTTGGGCAATGTGAGGTCCTTTGTAGGAGGACAGTGTTACAAAGGCACCCATGCAGTCCAAATGAAAGATAACAGCGAGCACTGCATGCTCTGTGAATCTTGAACACCGCATGGAATGGTAATGCCTAAATCCTGCACTCCTGACTGCATCATGCAGCATCAGGGATCAATACTCAATAGTTGTAATGCAAAAGTAATGTCTTACAACTTGGAAAAATCCATCTGAATTGCCAAAGTAGCAAGCATCTTTCAAGTTCCCTTGGCCTGTACATGATGCAGGAGCTGCTCAATTCACAATTTAGTTCATACAATCTCAGGTAGTGTTAAGGAAGGCTCTGCATCTTCAATATTGTAGTTGCCACTGGACAGACATTTACTCACATGTCTGATAATGAAAAGTGAACACTTATGAGCAAACGTGATAAAGTATTTACAATTAAGAGTCATCTATGCATTCACAGAAAGTCTTCTTCTTTGTTTCCCTCCCAATACATCTCAGTTCTGTCCTGGGTTCCCAGTTGGCCTTGGAGTTTTGGTCAGATAACCAACCCCAGGGACATTTGCATCTAGAGGGCCTAGACATGGTGAGTGTGACTTGCCTAAAGGTAAGTGCACTCTCCTCAGCATGAACAAGACTGAGGGTGGCAGTCAGAATGGAGGTAGAAAGTTGGCCACCTCTGGAGTGCCGTGATGGGAAAATTTGATTTGCGTCCTTCTCTGTGTGAGTGCCCACTGCCACTGCCCTGTCTCAGCTGAGGAAGGGGCAGCTGGAGTGGGGTCAATATTCCTCATTCCCCTGTGACTTTGACATTGGTGCTGAGTGATGGAGTGTAGATGTGTGTGTGTATACTCAACAGACATTGAGACTGCTGGACCTGACTATCCATGGCAGATGCCAAACTGTCCATGGAAACAGCCAAAAGTTCGCATCTTGGAGCAACATGGTACAAGTGCAGTCTTACAACTTTTGTGTCAGTTGCCATGGACAATTCTGCCTGCTGCTGCTGCACCTGCTTATGCATTTGAAAGGAAAACACACTGTATGAGGACATTTTAATACTTTCAAACTGACGTGAAAGACAATGGGTTGAAAATCGAAAATGGGAATATTTACTTTTGATGCCCAGAAGCTCTTCACTGCTGATCTCATGTGACTCCCCCAACTTTCTTACTAATTACCATGTCGTTCAGTGCCTGGCAAGATTCAGCACATAGCCTTGACTGCCCACAAACCCTGTCCCTTTCTGCTTTGGGTGCAATTGAAGATCAAGGCACAAATTGCGCTCAAAATTGTGCTAGTTTTTAATTTAGTTAATGTCAAATGTGAAGGTTACAGTGAACCAATGCAATCTGGCCAGGTTTTGGAATAGATTTGCTTTAAAATATATTCTTTGATATATTTAAGAGCAATAATTTAATGCACTTGGACACATAAAGCTGAAAATGGGTGTGTCATAAGAAAATAGAAACACGAGTTGTCCTATTAGCCCAATGAGTCTGCTCTGCCATTCAGTTAGATCATGATTGATCATCTCCATCGATACTATTTTCCCGTGTTATCCCCTTATCCCTCAATTTGATTAGTTTCCAGAAACTTTAGATTTCTGTCTGGAACATGTTCAATGATTGAGCCTCCACAGTCTTCTGAAAATTTCAAAGATTCACTACCTTCTGAGTGAAGAAATTCCTCTTTATCTTAGCCTGAAATGATAAACCCTTTATCCTGAGATTATATCCGTGGTTTTAGCCTCATCAGCCAGAGGAAATATCTACATCTGTCTGTCATACCCTGTAAGAATTTTACAAGTTTCAATTAGGTCACCCCTCATTTGTCATACTCCTATGGAGTACAGAACCAGTTTCCTCAATCTCTTCCATAAAGCAATCTGTGCCATCTCAGGGGTTCATCCAGTGAACCTCCAATGCGAGTATATTCTTCCTTCAATAAGGGGACCAAAACAGCACACAATACTCCACATGAGGTCTCACCAAGGCTTTATATAACTGTAACAAGGCATCTTTACTCCAGTATTCAAATCCCCTTGTAATGTAAGCCAAGATACCATTTGTCTTCCTAATGGTTTGCTGTACCTGCATTCTAACCTTTAGTGTCTCATGAACAAGGAAACCCAGATCCCTTCAGACACTTGTCCTTTCCAGTCTCTCACTATTTGAAAATATTCCTCCAAATTTCATACTTATTCACATTGTATTCCAACTGCCATGTTCTACCCATTCACTTAACTTGATCAAGTCAGCTTGAAGCTTTCTTGTATTCTTCTCACAACTTACATTCCTACCCATCGCAGTTTGGAAATGTTATGATTGGTGCCCAAATGTAAAACATTTATGCAGATTGTGAACAGTTGTGGACCCAGCACTGACCCTTGCAGTGCCTCATTAAGAACAGCCTGTCACCTGAAGATGACCTATTTAAGTCTTCACTCTGTTTTTCTATGTTAACCAATTCTAAATCCATACTAGTATATTTTCCCTAATCCCATACGCTCTAATTTTGTTCAATACCCTGTGTGGAATCTTAGAAAATCCAAAGATAGTACTTCCACTGGTTCTCCTTTATATATGTTTGGCATAACATTCTCATAAAGGTCTGACAGGTTTGTCAAAAATGTTGTCACTTTCATAAAGTAATGTTAACTCTGCCCAATTTTATCACTCATTTCTAAATGTTGAGCTATCACATCCCCCAGGTACCTTTGTACCTAAGATGGCCTGTAAATGGCAACTTATAAACTTTTCATTGTACTCATTTGAGTACGAGACAATAAAACTAATTCAATTCAATAATCACTTCCGCTATTTTCCTTATCACTGATGTCAAACTGACAGGTATGTGGTAATCTGTTCTCCTTCTTAAGTAGTGTTGCTATTAAGATTCCAGTTTGTAGGAACCTTTCCAGAATCTATAGAATTTTAAATAACCAACAATGCATCTACTATCTCCATAGCTACCCCTTTAATACCAGAATGAGGCTCACATAGGCCAGGGGACTTACCCCAACCTTCAATACAATTAAATTTTCCAAGTAAATAACTAATACTAATTCCTAATAATTAAAACAAACTCTTTTTATCAGAGAATCCATCAACTTGTAAAACACATCAGGTAGTGTCCTTGCTCCAGAAGGAAAGGTTTAATTTCAAGGATGGCCTCAAAGGCTTGTGATCAGGTGCAATTAGCATAAATCTGCTATTTGTGGGGAGGGGTGGTGACAAGATTTGTGGTGGGGCAGGCTCCAAGCACAATGGTTTTAAACTAAATATGAGATTGAGGCAACTTGATTTGTGCTGGATATAAATTGGGATTTAAATTCAGTGATCTCCCACACTGGTTTGGCAGATATTGCAAGGAATTCTGCTGAAGAAATTAGGACAACCTAAGAATAGCTCCAGGTGACCGTATTTAAAAGTCTACACATGTACAGATACACGGAGTACATGATGCATCAATAGTTCTTTAAAACAAGATCCCATGGAATATTTTAAATTAAAATTATTTATATAGGTGTCTGTAGTATGTAAGGAAGTATACCTCTACCATATCCATTTTGGAACAGAATGCATGGTTCAGTGGTCAATCAAAATCAACTTTCTTACTAAACAAAAAAGTCACCCAGTTTGCTTAAACTGTAATTTATCTATGTATTTTAACTGGTACTTATTCCATTGCAACATAAAGTTGTTTTGAAGCTGACAACACTGATAAGCTAGAAACATCATTCTGATTCTCAGTTGGACAGACCTTGGCCTGCAGAGGTTCAATAAGGCTCGCTGCCTCATTCTCAAAAGGACAAGTTACAGGTGGACAATAACTGCAGGTCTTGCTAGTAGCACACACCTCCTGAGCTTAAATAAAATGTATTGGCATTTGCTAAAAGAGATCCACGTCAGTCTGTTAAGGTAAAATACAAACTTTCCATAGGCCTAGAAATTTTGAACATTGCCAAGAATTCCAAAAGAGCATGCTTGTAAGCTGTAAAATGTTCTAACAGGATCTGGCTTCCTTCTTTTTCTATCACCTGATTCAGACTAAAGCATGATAATTCTCAAGTATTTTCTGCCTTTTTTCCCCTCTATCTCCTTCATAAAATTTGCCCATGAATGAAAAAACACTCTGTGTTATTGCTACCTTGCTTTATTTGTCCTATAAATTCTGCATCTACATTTTTTTCAGAATAGGTTTTTTTTATACAATGCAATTTGATGTTCCTGCTATGAACTGACTGATGTGTTGGATTGTAATTCATATTTTTCCTGTGTATTTCATACAATAGAAGTTACGGAAGCATTTGAGGCAAAATATAGATACGAGATGGAATTAACCACTAGAAAGTTATTGCATAGTTTAACACGCAATATGAGTTAAGGCACTTCCGATATCAAAGTAATCAAAATTTCTTGTGTAAACCGCTGAGGAAAGTGGTTTGCTGATTTGTGCAAAATGTTTTGTTATGGCTGGTCTGGAATTGAGAACGCTCAAAAAAAAACCCAATCTGCTGGCAACACCCTTACAAAGGTTGTGGTAATGTTAAGATGAAGATACTTCAATAAAGCAGCTGAAAACAGTGTTTATTGGAAGTGATGGCCACTTACTGATATATGACAGCTTCAGTAATTCCACAGCAAATTTCTATGTGTTACCATCTAAGGAAATAGTGCAACAATGTCTGCCTGTAGATTATAAATATCCCTTCTGTTGATTGAACTACAGTGTGACATTCTGGTCAAAAGGTCCAAAGCAGTATTTTCTCCAATTTTCCCATCACAAGCAATCTAAGACAGTAATATGAGGCACAGTCCTTGGTGCTGATCTTAGCAATTCATTTGACATTTTCACTATAACAGAGGATAGGATGAAATGGTTGTTTTTATTTGGAGCAGTTGTATGTTGAATATTTAAAGACTGGCACAGTTTTAAATGGAGTTGGTTGATTTAAAGTAAACAGTTAAGATCAAATACATATCACTGAAATTGGCATAATGGAAAATTGTGCCCTTTAAGGGCGTTTGGATGCATTTTTACTTGGCACACGTGAGAATAGTTGACTGAATGCAAGCAAAGCATTCAACATTTATTGGCAAATTAAGCATCTGTATTTAGTTGAGAACCTGTTATGCACAGTGCATTGAGAAAATACCCTTTTATTAAATACTGTTCTTAAGAGCTTGTGTTGATTTACAGTCACCTGCTGTAGTGCAAATCAGACTTCAGTAAGATAGATTGATAGGTATCGAGGCAAAGCACTGTTGAAAGCCATTGTATCGTCAATCTTATATTACTGAGGTTAGTTAAAGAATAATTGACAGTATCATGCCATTTTTTTTTGCGTAACTCTCACTGTGCTAAAGGGTACTTGGCTTTATCTAAATTAGTTATCATAAAGCCTTATTTCATTTCCCACAAGTATTAGATTTACATGATACCAAAATGTGTCATTTGATAACATGATAAAAATGATGCAGCTCTCCTTGCTTTTTTCTTTAACATCAAAAGTAGTCAAAAATAATTGTCATGATAGCAGTGTTTATTTAGTTAAATAAAGATTAATGTGTTGATATTGCTATAATATCCTGCAAGTTAAAGGAATCAACCACTTTCTCAGCAAATATGAGGTTTTGCTGAAATGAATAAAATGGATTTCACCTTTAAGAACGTAAGAAAGAGTTATACAGCCCCTCAAACCTGCCTTGCTATCAAAATGATCAAGGTTGATCTGCCCCAGGCCTTAATCCCTCTTTCATGGCACTTCGTCATAGCCTTCAACTCTCCAGAATTTGAAAACTCTACCTAGCTCCTCTTCAAAAACTTTCTGTGACAATTTCATGTCAACTTTTATGTCACAAAAGGTCTTCAATAATGTTCATGAATAATTGAAGGAGAAAGGAAAGATCTTTTATGGACTTTGAAGGTTTTGGAGTTGTGAAAGTTGATTGGATTGTAAAGACAGGATAAGCCTATTGTTTGCTGCACCTTTTTGAAATCAAATGCCCAAAGTTGCAGAAATGCCTGTTGAAGGACATTCATCTTGTGACCTAGTTCATGGGTTTTATTTTATTTACAGTACTACACTGCAGCTGTTTGAACTTGCCAACAGCATATTGCTTTGTTTTAAATGCCGATCTAAGCTTGGAATGGGTGTAACTTCTCCTCAGACATTGGGAAGCAATGAAAATTCTGTCATATTATCTTCGAGGGCATGCCAAGGTGTTGTTCCAAATAATTCAATCAGGGATGTAGTGTGGAAGACTGCAGATATTTGATGCAGAAGAAGCTCAAAATAAAGAGGAGCAATCTTTATGAACATTGTGAATACAACAGGAATATAAAGCATAATTCTCAACAACCACAAATACAAGCTTAAAAAGTCTTGCCTTTTGATTATCTTCATTATAATGTTTGCTTATTAACCCTCTGAACATGTATTATTTTGTGAAACTGTTTTGTGTAGTCCAGTTGTTTCCCCTGAATTCACTCAGGATTAAGGTTATTTATTTGAAGTAATTCTCTTTCTTAAAGAGAAATGAAAGGTGAGAATTAAAAGAATAGATCTGATGTTATTTTGGCCTGACATGTTAGTTACAGGTATAAAATGGAAAATGCAGCATGACAAACCAAAGGATCTGCATGCAACTTTTTGGGAAAGTCCCCCTGCTTAGGTGTCTGAGGTCTGTTCTTGAAACAGGAATTGGACATTTTACATCTAAAATGAAATAATTTAATGTCTATTTCAAGTCCCCTTTTCGCCTGACTTCAGCCACGGATTTTTAAAAATTTATTCATGGAATTTGGACATCATTTGCTTAATCAGCATTTATTGCCCATCCCCACATTATTGTACTTGTTGGTGTGCTGCCTTCTTGACCTGCTGCGATCTGTTTTCTGTACATATGTCTAGAGTGATATTAGAGACAAAGTTCCAAGTTTTGACCCAGTGATGCTGAAAGGACACAATGCATTTCCAAGTTTGGATGATGAGGGGCTTTAAGGGGAACTTGCAAGTGATGGTGTTGTTCCATATACCTGGCTGTTGTCCTTGTGGTTGCGGGTTTGGAAGGCTCTATCTGAGGAGCTCGGATGAATTTCTGCAGTGCCTCATGTTACACACTGCTGCTACTGAGCATCTGTAGAGGAGGGAGTGGATGTTTGTGAATGTGGTGCCAATCAAAAGGGTCGCTTTGCCATGGATGATATCAAGCTTCTTGAGTGTTGTTGGAGCTGCACTCATCCATCCCATCCCATTCCTGAATTGTGCCTTGTAGATGCTGGACAGCTTTGAGACGTTGTGAGTTTTTGCCTCAGATCTGTTCTTGTTGCCACAGTACTTATTTGGCTAGGCAAGTTCAGTTTCTGGTCAATGGTACCAACCAGGATGTTGATAGTGAGGGATTCAGTGATGGTGATGTCATTGAATGTAAGGGCAATGGTTAAATTCTCTCTTTTATGAGACGGTAACTACCTGGCAATTATGTGGCATGAATGTTACTGCCATTTGTCAGCCCAAACCTAGATATTGTCCAGGTTTACTGCATTTTGGCATGGACTGCATTAGTATTCTGAGCAACCACAAATGGTGCTGAAGATTATACAGTCATCAGTGAACATCCCCATTTCTCACCTTATGATGGAAGGATGTTCATTGATGAAGGATCTTAAGATAATTGGGCAAAGGATACAACCATGACAAACTCCTGCAGAGACATCCTGGATGTATGATGACTGACTTCTAACAACCACAACCATCATCCTTTGTGCTAGTTATTATTCCAAACAGTGGAGAATATTCCCCTGATTCCAGTTTTGCTAGGGCTTGTGATGCCACACTTGGTCTAATGCAGCCTTGATGTAAAGGACAATCACTTTCATCTCACCTCTGGAACTCAGCTCTTTTGTCCATGTTTTAACTAAGGCCATAATAAGATCAGGAACTGAGTGGCTCTGGTGTTACCCAAACTGGTCATCACTAAGCAGGTTGTTCCTGAGCAAGTGCAGCTTGTTTGCATTGGTGATGATGCCTTCCATCATTTTCAAGATGGCGGAGGCAGCAGGGTAGGTGGTGTTCAGGCTCCTGGCCCTTCCACGCTGTCTTCCATGACCAACCGCATCCTTTTTAATGTTATTTTTCTTCATTTTACTTTTGAATTAAGTTTTTTTTTCTTCTTTCTGAGGCTGTTGTGGTGGAGAGACATTGCGGGGAGCTGTTGATTCACTCCATGTGACATCAAGAAATGTCTGGAGACACTTGATACTGCAAAGGATATGGGTCCTGACAACATTCTGTCAATAGAATGGAAGACCTGACTTCCAGAACCTGCCATGCCCCTAGCTATCTGTTCCAATACGGCTATAGTATTGACATCTCCCTGACAGTATAGAAAATTGCTCAGCTATGTTATGTACACAAAAAGCAGGACAAACCCAACCTGACCAATTACTGTCCCCATCAGTCTACTCTCAATCATCTGTAAAGTGATGGTAGGTTTTATCAGCAGTGCTATCAAGTAGCACCTGTTCAGTAACAACCTATTCAGTGATATCCAGTTTGGGTTCCACCAGGGCCACCCAGCTCCTGACCTCATTACAGCCTTGATTCAAACATGGACAGAAGAGTTGAATTCCAGAGGTGAGGTGAGAATAGCAACTCTTGATGTCAAGGCTACATTTGACAGAGTGTAATATCAAGGAGCCCGAGCAAAACTGGAAACAATTGGGATTGGGGACAAATTTGGTTGGAGTCATACTTAGCGCGTAGGAAGATGGTTGTGGTTGTTTGAGGTCAGTCATCTCAGCTCCAGGATATCTCCACAGGAGTTCCTCAGGGTAGTGTTCTAGGCCCAGCAACCTTCAGCTGCTTCATTAATGATCTTTCCTCCAACATAAGATTTGCCGATTATTGCAGAATGTTCAGAACCATTCACGACTCCTCAGATACTGAAGCAATCCGTGTTCAAGTGCAGAAGAGCTGGACAATACCAGGCTCGGGCTGACAAATGGAAGTGACATTTGCACCACACATTGCCAGGCAATGACTATCTTCAATAGGGACAATCTAACCACCATTGCTTAACGTTCAATGTTGTTACCATAACTGAATCCATTAACCAGAAACTCAACTGGATTTACTAGTCCAAAGATGTGCACGTTAGGTGGATTGGCCATGCTAAATTGCCCATTGTGTCCAGGGAGGTGCTAGCTAGGAAATTAGCCATGGAAAATGCAGGGTTCCAGGGATAGGGTAGGGGGTATGCTCTGGGTGGGATGCTGTTTGGAGGGTGAGTGTGGATTCGATGGACCGAATGGTCTGTTTCCACACCATGATTTTATATAAATACAGTGGCTACAAGAGCAGGTCAGGGATATGTAACAATGACTAATCAAAATACAGAAGGGAGATAGAGGGCTTGGTAATGTGGTACAATGAAAACAACCTCTCTCTCAACTTCAGCAAAACTAAAGAACTGATCATTGACTTCAGAAAGAAAGGAGGAGAACATGACCCCATCTACGTAAATGGAACTGAGGTTGAGAGGGTGGAGAGGTCAGATTCCTCGGAGTGATGATAACCGACAACCAGTCCTGGACTTCCCATGTAGATGCGACAGTCAAGAAGGAACAACAACGCTTCTTCTTCCTCAGGTGGGTCAGGAAATTTGGCATGTCCATAAGCGCCCTCACCAACTTCTAAAGATGCACCATTGAAAGCATACCGTCCAGTTGCACAATGGCCTGGTATGTCAACTACTCTGTCCAGGACCATAAGAAAGTACAGAATGTGGTGTGCACAGCCCAGATCTTCGCAGAAGCCAACCTTCCATCCATGGACTCCATTTACAAGGCTCACTGCCATGGAAAGGCTGCCAACATCATCAAAGATGCATCACACCCCAGTAATGATCTCCTACAACCTCTTCCATCAGGTAGAAGATAAAGAAGCCTGAACACACATATGAGCAGGTTCAGGAACAGCTTCTTCCCAGCCATTATTAGACTGAAGAATGGACTCGTTAGCCTCAAATAATGCTGATCTTGCTAACATTGATCTCATCTAGCACACTCCCTGTGCTTTGTATAGTTAACCTCAGTCTGTTTGCCTCTAAGTATTTTTGATCTATACATTCTTGCTTACTATGTCTGCCTGTACTGCTTGTAAACAAAGCTTTTCACTGTACTTCAGTACACGTGACAATAAATCAATCAATCAATCCTGACTCCCTAAAACCTGTCCACCAGGAAAAGAAGGAACAAGTCAGGAATGTGATGTAATATTCCCCACTTGTCTGGATGAGTGCAGCTCCAAAAATGCTCAAGAAAGTTGACACCATCCAAGACAACAGGCTGCTTGATTGGCACCATGTCCACAAACATTCACTCCATTCAGCACCAAAGTTCTGTAGCAGCAGTGTGTACTGTCTACAAGATGCACTGCAGAAATTCATCAAAGATCCTTAAGACACCTTCCAAACCATCCAGAAGGATAAGAGAGGCAAATACATGGGAACACCGCCCTAGTTCTCCAATTTTAACTTCAAAATATATCGCCCTTCCTTCACTGTTACTGGGTCAAAATCCTGAAATTGCCTCCCTCGGGGCATTGTAACTTTATCATGGACGGCAGCAGTTTAAGAATGCAAGTGGCCACAATATTCTCAAGGGCAACTAGGCATCGCCAGGTAGTGATGCCCACATTCCTATGAATGAATAAATAAAGAAAATATGAAAGGAAATTTAAAAAAGGTTGGGACTGCATCCAATGGAGTGTCGAAGAATGGAATGTGACCTAATGGCAACATAAGATCCTGAGGGGACTTGACAGGATGGAGGCTGAAATTGTGTTTGCCCTTCTGGGAGATGTAATTTACGAGTAAGGGACCCCGATTTACGATGTAAATTAGGATTTTTATTTCTTTCAAAGGATCCCTTGCCTTTCTCAGGATACGAACCTTTGGATTATTTGCCTCCTAACATGGCCACTGTACAACTGTTGCCTTGTTCTTTTGGGAATGTCAGGAAACACCAGGCTCGCTTTGCTTTTGCTGAATTGCTTTCACATGGTGAGATCAACTGATTCATGTTTTGGTGAGAGCTGCTGTCACATCTTGAAAGTAGAATTTGTAATAAAGCAGGTCATTCCTATGAAGCATTTTCTTGTGTCTGTTTGAGTGTAAAGATAAGTTCAAAAGAGACATGAAAAGAGTCATTATTTTAAATTAAGCATGTTGCTTCAGGTAGTATGACCTGCTGTGCCTCAGGATATATTTCCTTCTGTGTATTCAGATGAACAAAAACCTTTTACCTGTCAATATTTTATCTTTATTTTGTTTGAAGTACATTTATTTTACACACTTGGGGAGAAAAATACCCTTTGTATAGTTAACCTCAGTCTGTAAGCTAACATCAGATATGACAGAAAGTAATATCACTGAGTTTAATATGTTTCTAAATTAAGGAAAGCACCATGTTTCTGTGCAAGCAAGATTTTTAAAGGTACATTTAAAACAATGAATAACTGCATAAAATGTTTGTCTTTTCTGTACTTTTACTATGTATATACTGCACTTGGCACCTATAAAAACACACTATTAGATAATAATGTAGTAAAAGCATTCATAAAAATTTCTTGTGTTTACTATAATACCCTTTTATATGGTTTTTAGATGAACCAAATGATTATATACCAGCATTTCAAATCTTTAAGGACTTTGCCCTGATGTTTTCAGAAAACCTCCTTACTTATTGATTTATGCTTAGGGAAAGGATAACACATTTAGTCAAATATTACAAAATTGTTACATAAGCAGTTATATTTATCTTTGAACCAGAATTCAGATTATAATCAATTTAAGTAGATTCAAATGTAAGATAAAACCAGTTTTTTTTGTAAGCAACCATTAAGATCATGTTGTACAGAGCAGCGACATCTGCGTTTAGCAAATTCTTTCAGAATGAGCTGAGTGCTTCCAAAATGTATTTTTAATCCATACCAGAGATTCGAATAATAGTGTGACTGAGATAAAAGATACAAATGAAACTGCTAGGTGTTGCACAGTAGACAATGTTAACTTATTGACACATTTCCAGCTAGTTATTTTAAGTAAATATTAGACCAGTTCAATTTAGCTTCAGAGGTGATGAAGCTTCTAAAAATAAAAAAAAAGACAAAATTAACAGTCACTTGGACAAATGTGGGCTAATTACAGAAAGCCAGCATAGGTTTGTTCAGGACAAATCGTATTTAGCTAACCTGCTGGATTTTTTTTAAAGCAAAAGCAGAGAACGTTATGAGGTTAATAAAGTTATGAGGTTAATACTGTCGCTGTGGTATACATAGACTTACAAAAGGCATTTGATAACAGCTGCACAACAGACTTGTGAGAAAATTTATAACTCAAACAGGAAATTATAGGCCATTTAGCTTAACTTCTGTCATAGAGAAAATGTCAAAAGCCGTTATTAAAGACCTTATATCAGGTCACTTGGATAAGTTCAAGGTATTCAGGCAGAGCCAGCATGGTTAGAAACATGGTTTTGTCAAAGGGAAATCATGTTTATCTAATTTATGGGAGTTCTTTGATGAAGTAACTTGCGCTGTAGACAAAGGGAACTGATAGATATATTGTACTTAGATTTCCAGAAAATATTGAGAAGGTGCCACGTCAAATGTTACTGCAGAAAATATAAGTCCACAGTCTAGAGGATAACATAATGGCATAGATAGAAGATTGACTAGCTAATAGGCAACAGACAGTAGGAATAAATGGGTCTTTTCTAGGCTGGCAGGATGTCATGAGTGGTGTGTCACGGATATCAGTGCTGAGACCTCAATTCTTCACAGTGCATATAATGATTTAGATGAAGGCACCAAAGGTATCGTAGCTGAATTTGCTGATGACACAAAGGTAGGTAAGAAAGTCATTTGAGAAAAGGACATAATGAACTTTCAAAGAGATATAGATAGGTTAAACGAGCGGGCAAAGATCTGACATATGGAGTATAAAGTGGTAAAGTGGGAAATTGCCTATTTTGGCAGAAAGAATAACGAAGTAGCATATTATCCAAATAGTGGGAGGCTGGAGAACTCTGTGATCCGGAAAAATCTGGGTGTCCTACTTTATGAATTATGGAAGAGTAGAATGCAGGTAAAGTAAGTAATCAGGAAAGTTAACAGAATGTTATGTTTTATTTGATTTGACTTATTATTGTCACATGTTCCTAGGCACAGTGAAACGTTTTGTTTTGCATGCAGTACAGGCAGATCATAACATACAAAGATCATAAGGTTATGGAACAGATCGAGGAATACAAAGTTACGGCTGCGAAGAAGGTACACAAAAAGCAAGATCACATTAGATTTGAAATTTGAAAGGTCCATTCAGAAATCTAATAAGAAGCTGTTTTTAAACTGATGATACGTGTTTTTAAGCTTTTGTATCTTCTGCATGATGGAACATGTTGGAAGAGATTATAACTGGGGTGGGAGGAGTCTTTGATTATGTTAGCTGTCTTTCTGAGACGTGGAGAAGGGTAGATCGAGTCAATGGATGGAAGGTTGTCTTGTACGATGGACTGGGCTGTTCACAACTCTCTGTAGTCACAGCCCTCTATATTGTGTGGGAAAATGATTTCAAGAGTAGGTTATGCATCGGTTATAAAGGGCATTGGTACGAACATATCTGGAGTATTGTGATCACCATACTTATGAAAGGATGTTAATGCTTTGGAAACAATTCAGAGAAGTTTACCAGACTAATACCTAGAATGAGCAAATTGCCTAATGAAGAAAGGCTAGACAGCCCAGGCTATATCCTCTGGAGTTTAGAAGATTCAGAGGTGACTTAGATTAAACCTATATGATCCTGCGGGGATTTGACCAGGTGAATGTCAAAAGGATTTTTCCTGTTGTGGGAGAATCTAGAACTAGGGGTCATAGCTTAAAAATAAGGAGTCACTCATTTAACACAGAGATGAGAATTTTTTTTCTCTCTCTCAGAGGTTGTGAGTCTTTGGAATTCCCTTCCTCAAAAGGCAGAATATATAAATATTTTTAAAGCGGAAGTAGATAGATTTTTGATTATCAAGGGTATAAAAGATTATCAAGTCTCTGCAATAATGTAGAGTTGAGGTTAAAGTCACATTAGCCATGATCTTATTTAATGACATCACAGGCTCAAAGGGCTGAGTGGTCTACTTTTGTTCTTGGTTCATATGTTAAGTGAAACAGACTGCAGCAACATGGATTCAAAATTGGCTGCGTGACAGGAAACAAAGAGTAATGGTTGATGGATGCCTGTAGTGGAAGGATGAAAAGTTGTAAAAGATGGTTTGCAATGGAGTTTCCCAGGGATTTATGGTGGGATCCTTGCTCTTCTAGATATTTATGGTTGATTGATTGATTGCTGTCACAATAAATGTTAAACCTGTATAAAACACTGAATGGCTTCCGCTCGACTGGAGTGTTGTGCTCACTTCTGCACATCACACCTTTGTAAAGATGTAAGACATAAGCAAGTGCAGAGGAATCATGAGAAGAGTTCCAGGGATGAGGAACGTCAGTTACACAGAATTGAGATGTTGAAACTCTTTTGCTTGTAGAAGAAAAGTTTGAGAGGATATTTTATAGAGGTTTTCAAATTTGTGAGGTGTCTGGACAGAGTAGGTAGGAAAACAGTTCATATTAGCAGAAGCAAACAAGAACAGGAGGGCACAAATTTAAGGTAATTAGCAAGAGAAGTAGTGGAAACATGAGGAGAAACTTTATGCAGTGAATGGTTGAAATCTGGAATGCTCTACTAGGTTGCGTGGTGGAGGCAGGTTCAATCAAGTCATTCAAGAGGGAATTGGATTATTATTGGAAAGCAAGAATGCTCAAGGTTATGAGGAGAAGGCAGATGCAGAAGGCCAAATGGTCTTCTCTGTGCTGAAACAATTCCATGATTACCATTTTAATTTTTGAACAAAACTCATTTTGAGATTTAAACATGTATTTCCCAACTGTGGGTGTTGATTTAAGAATTCCCATTTCTGCTTCAGCATCCATGGACATGGTATTAGAATCCATGGAACAAGAAAGTACAAGTGCTTTGGGTTAATTATTCCCATAATCATCTATTGTATAACATACTTTTTGAAACGTATGTTATACTGATGTTGCCACTGGATCCAAAGGTTCACAGACTTTGATAATAGTCTGTAAATAACTTTTTTTTGCATGAGTTAACAGACTGCTGTTCTTTGCATTCTAGGTGGTCACATATAGACACATCGATTTTCACAATGACTGAATTTTTGACCACACTGATCTATGCCTCAGAAAAATCTGCAAACATTGCTCGTGCCTGCAAGCAAGAGGAGGCACTCTTTCAGCTGCTGGTGCAAGAGAAAAAAGGGAGTGAGAAAAATAAGAAATTTGTTAGTGATTTCAAAACACTGGCAGATGTATTAGTCCAAGAAGTAATCAAACATGATATTGGAAAGAAAGTGAGTACCATGAATTTAGAAAGCTAATTAAAAGATATTTGTTTGCAATGTTTGTCTGTCTGTCCTATCTGGAAATAATTGGTCTGAGCTTGAACAGTAATGATGTACTTATTACTCTTGTACTCAGTTAGTACATTGAATATTTGTACCTTTCTTTTGAAAATAGAATCAGTGAAAATTTGCATAGGAAACCTTTTATAATGAGTAATTGCATCAGGATAATAAAAATATATAGCATTAGAATAAGTGCGCCAGATCTCTTGCAGCCATGGTGATTAGCACTGGTAGTCCACTGAACAATTCTAGATTTTGCTGTTTGGAAGGTGCTAATTTTTAAATCCGTCCATTCCTATTAACTCTTACCAGTAGCAGAAGTACTATTTAAAAGGATAGGCAGGCAAAAGGGATTTTAGAGTAAAATGGAGTGATTTGATATTTTTTGTCCTTATATTATGGAAATGACCTCTCCATAGTGGCATGACTTAAAAGTTAGTTGTGGATACGTGTGATATGAACTACATGCTACAGTTCAATAACATGGAGCATTGGTAGTTCAGTGTGTTGTGAGTCTTTGCCAGCAGCCAAATTCTGTGTGCAGTTAACCGAACAATGGCCTGAAGGCATGATCATTAAATTCTAGAAAAGACCTAAAGACTATGCTGGATAAAATATCACAACTCGCTACCTCAACAATCATCTTTACATGCAGACATAGGTAAGTATTATAATATTAATAGACCTAACATATCAATTTTCCGTCATATTTACGTACTTTTTCAAAATGAAATTGAATGGTTTGAGGAAGGTCCGCATCTATAAACACAGTCATGAGAAACCTGTGGCCCAGTAGCCCTAGTAGTTATACAACAGTTGTACATAAAAATGAACGCCACTGCTGGAAAGAGTATCAGAGGGTGAGATAGGGAGAGGACGGGTCTCATAATTTAACTAGACCCCGACATCTTGAGCATTCATCATTAGTGAAGTCTCTACATTGCAGTGTTCTTGCTTGTGTTGAGAGTGAAGGGCCTCTCTGCTCCTTCTAAAATTTCCTGATTTTTGCATTCGACAGCTCTTTTAAAGAGGGGAAAATTACATTTACATTCAGTTCAGCAATCCAGGCCTCAGTCCTGTCTGAAAGTCTACAGTTTGGCCTGAAAACTACCACTGGACCTTCCAGTTTCGCCAAGTGTATCTGTATTGACCATATGCTAGCTAGGTCTTTCTGGTTTTCAAGGTCGTAGGAATTTCAACAAGACGAACTTTTGACTCTCACTCCCAATGCTTCTCTGAAGAACAGTTCTGTGGAATGTTCACTAGATACAAAAAATTAACTCTGCTTCTTTCCACAGATCCTGCTAGACCTACTGAATTTTTCCAGCAATTTCTGTTTTTGTTTCAGATCTTCAGCATCCACAATTCCTTGTTTTACCAATAACAATCTGGTGTTCAGTTTCCAGGGCTGGAAGATTACATCTTTGGTGAAGAATCAAATCAATTCACTAATAGTCTGGGTAAGTAAAAGAAAAGTTTGAACATAAAAAATAATCAGAACCTTTCTTGGCATTATCAAACTGGGTGAAAAGCTCCACCAATTTGTTGAATTTGGCAATACTCAGTGTGGCTAATAAGAATCCTTATGTATGTTCGTCAACAGTTTTACACCACCTGTAATTTAAAATTGCAAACTTAAGTAGGATCGACATTGCTGCAAGAGTAACATCAAGTAAATGCTAATGTGTAACCCAGCCAGCAAACTGTGGTGAAGAAGAGAGATTCATTATTTGCAGATTGCCATAAGTTGCTTGCCAACTTTGACCTGTCTATTGTTGGCTTCACAAAGATACCCTTAAGGTTGTTGTGTTTGCATATTGTTTGTCCACTAATTTTGGCACGAAAAGTTAAGTCCAATAAATAATAGCTTAAGTACGCTATACCAAGGTCATCATTGTTAATCAAGATCAACCTTTTCTGCCAGGCTATATCCTCTGGAGTTTAGAAGATTCAGAGGTGACTTAGATTAAACCTATATGATCCTGCGGGGATTTGACCAGGTGAATGTCAAAAGGATTTTTCCTGTTGTGGGAGAATCTAGAACTAGGGGCCATAGCTTAAAAATAAGGAGTCACTCATTTAACACAGAGATGAGAATTTTTTTTCTCTCTCTCAGAGGTTGTGAGTCTTTGGAATTCCCTTCCTCCAAAAGGCAGAATATATAAATATTTTTAAAGCAGAAGTAGATAGATTTTTGATTATCAAGGGTATAAAAGATTATCAAGTCTCTGCAATAATGTATATAAGAAAATAAGAAAGAAATACTTCAAAGCATGGACTTTCTTTCATTTAAATAGTAAATTGCTGTTAATTATCTTAAGAATGCCAGAACTTCAGTTTTTTTCCCTTCTTTTCTCCCTCTTTTGGTCCAATATTCTTTTCTTCCTCTTATTTCTCCTTCCACCCATTTTGAAATAGAATTTCCCTTCCATCCAGACCTTCCTCTGTTATTGCTCAAATTTAAAAATCATTGTTTAAGAAGAACCACTGTTCTGTTGTTCAGTAAGACCTGAAATACCATGTTGTTTTCACTGATTATCAGCTTGATTTTCCAGACATAATTTTGGGCAAAGACTTTTTGTGGTGAACAGTGAAAGAATGGCACGGTGGCTCAGTGGTTAGCACTGCAGCCTCACAGCACCAGGGACCTAGGTTCGATTCCAGCCCCAGGTGACTGTCCATGCGGAGTTTGCACATTCTCCCCGTGTCTGCGTGGGTTTCCTCCAGGTGCTCCGGTTTCCTCCCACAGTCCAAAGATGTGCAGGCTTGGTGGATTGGTCATGCTAAATTGCCCATAGTGTTCAGGGGTGTATGGGTTTTAGGGGGATGGGTCTGGGTGGGATGCTCCAAGGGTCAGTGTGGACTTGTTGGGCCAAAGGGCCTGTTTCCACATTGTAGGGAGTCTAACAAATCTAATAATAAGGCATGCCACGAAATGCCACATTCTGCAAAGTTTGAGCCAAGGCATATCACATTGTTTTAAACTGTGAAAACAGACAATCTTAAACGTCTTTGTTTTCTAGTTAATTGTACATCCAATTAAAGCTTCCATTCTTAAAATATTTTCACAAGTTCAATTGAGAAACATTTTATAATGTAACTTATTGCAACTCATGCGGTCTATGAATCCAGGACTAAAATTTACTCGCAAGAACATTCAACCAGAAATGGTTTTCTTTTCACAGTCTGCATGGGTGCCAGGTTCTCCATCAACAGTACTTAATAATTAAGAAGTACTCAGCAAGCATATTGTAACTTAACCCCAAGATTCAACTGTGTGGACAAAGGACAGTTGTAAGCTTTGTGACCTTTGTGAACTTTACTTTATAAAATTACCATCGGGATCACAGCATTACAAAGGACATTGTCTACGTGAGAAAATATACATTCTTTGCTAGTGATAGTTTTTCACTACCACATAGGTAAAATGTTTGTGGTTTCGGAATTAGGAGGCCATCAATTTGAGTTCAAAATTGAAAGCAAGAATTTTTAAATTGGAGTGATTAAATAACATACTGTGTATAAATTCAGACAAAGGGATGTTTGGTTTTATAAGATTGGTAATTAATTGATTATATTTAAACCTCAATTTAAGGCTGATCCTGTCTTTTACTTTTTAAACATTCTTTAATGGGAGTTGGTCATGTCTAGCAAAGTTAGCATTTGTTGCCCATTCCTAATTGCCCTTGGACTGAGTGGCTAGCTAGGCTATTTCAGAGGGCAGGTAAGAGTGAACCATGAGGTAAGAATGGCAGATTTCCTTCCCAAAAATACTAGTGAATGGATGGATTTTTTTTAATAACAGTTGAGGGTAGTTTCATAGTCAATATTAAGGAAATAGCTTTTATGTTCCAGCTTTAGTTAAATAAGTGTTTTGAGCACCATCTGTTACCACTGTCCATAATTTTTTTTCGCAAGACTCAAAACGTCCTTTAACAAGACTCCTTGCTGCCTGAGGTGTTTTACCAGAGGTTAGGTGTAGGTCGAGGACAACACTAATGCAGAATCGCTATTCTACTTTTTGTTGGGCAGCTGAAGTGATGGTCCAGTGGCATGTCCAATACATCCCAATATCTTGTATATCTACTGAGTAGACAGACCATATAACTGATTCATATAACCATCACCTCCTCTTTGCTATGGACATGCAGTCCCTTTACACGTCCATCCCCCATCAGGATGGTATTAGGGCCCTCCATTTCGTCCTGGACAAAAGGCTTGAACCATTCTCGTCTACACCACATTCCTCTGCCAGGCTGCGCTTATCCTCACAGAATTTCTCCTTTAACTCTTCCCACTTTCTTCAAGTCAAAAGGATGGCCATGGCTACCTGCATGGGTCCCAGCTATGCCTGTCTCTTTGTGGGGTACGTGGATCATTCCTTGTTCCAGTTCTACTCTGGCCCCCACCCAAAACACTTTCTCCAGTACATCAATGATATCATCAGTGCTGCTTCCCTCTCTCATCTGGAATTGGAAGTTTATCTATTTAGCTTTCAATTTCCACCCTGCCCTCACTCTCACCTGGCCCATCTCTGACTCCTTTCTTGTCTTCCTCAACATCTTTGTTTCCATTTCTGTGGATAGGCTGGCCACCAATATCCACAATAAACCCACTGACTCCCACAGTTACCTTGACTATATATCCTCACACCCTGCTTCCTCTAAAGACTCTATTCCATTCTCCCCCAGTTCCTCCCTCTTGGTCACATCTGTTCCAATGATGGCACCTTTGACAATGGGACCTCCAAAATGTCCACTTTCTTCCTCAACTGACAATTCCCCACAACTATGGTTGACAGATTCCTCAGACATGTGTGACCCATCTCCTACACTTTGGTACTCAACCCCTCTTTTTCCCTCCCACAACAGGGTTGGCCTAATTCTTACCCACGATCCCACCAGTATCCACTCTCAAAGGATCATTTGCTGGCATTTCTGTCACCTCCAGCAGGATGCCATCACCAGACACATATTCCCCTCCCCTCCCTTGTCAGCCATTTGTAGGGACCATTCTCTCAGGGTCACCTTGGTGCACTCTTCTTGCGCTATGAACATGTCCCCACAGCCTCACAGCACCTTCGCTTTCAATTGCAGAAGGTGTAACACCTGCCCACTTACCTTCTCTCTCTTCGGTATCCAAGGCCCAAGACACACCTTCCAGGTGAAGCAGTGATTTTCCTGCACTTCACTCAACCTAATCTACTGTATTCACTACACACAATGTGGTCTCTCCTACATTGGGAAGACAAAGCGCAGAATGGGCAACCACTTTACGGAACACCTCTGCTCTGTCAGCAAAAATGACCCGAAGCTTCCAATTGCCTGCCATTTTGACACATCATCGTGTTCCCTGGCCAACATCTCTGTCTCGGGCTTGCTCTAGTGCTCCAGTGAAGCTCAGTGCAAGCTGGAAGAATGGCATCTCATTTTCCGCTTGGGAATTCTGCAGCCCTCTGGACTCAATTTCAAGTTCAATAATTATAAAGCTGGAGCACTTTCTCCCTTGTTCTTACCCCAATCCCCACACACAAGGCCTTGTCATCACATTGGCTGCTACCAGGAACAATCTGTTGTCAGTCACTAATGGTCCCCTGTTCTTTCATTCTCCCAGGCTGAGCTTTACCCATTCCTTTGTCTGTCCAATCACAATTCTTTCTCTCTCTGGGCTCTATCTCCCCTACCATTTACTCCCCATACCCACTCCTCACCCCATATTTAGCACATATACCAAACATTTCCTAGCTACAATCAGTTCTGGACCTAAAATATTAAGTCTGCTTTCTCTCCACAGGTGCTAACAGAGTTTTTTCCAGAAATTTCTGTTATTATTTCTGACTTCCAGCATCTGCAGTTCTTTGGTTTTTCTATTTGACCATGTAACTATATTGACGTTAATTGATTCATAGCCAAAAGAACATAAGGCCACCAGACTTGGCCTTAACATCCAAGATTCCCACTCCTGAATGCTTACCTGGAACTAGGTGACTTGTAATCAGGTTATAGTCCAACAGGTTTATTTGAAGACACAAGTTTTCAGAGTCTCACTCCTTCTTCAGGTTAACCTGGTGTTGTGTGAGTTTTGACCTTGTCAACCCCAGTCTGACACCAGCACCTCCGCATTATAGTGACTGTAGGGCAATGGCTTGTCTGAGATAGGACTGAAAGCTCCCTGCAGTTGAATAACATCTTAATGCTGACATTCAATGCTTAAGCTTGGCTAACAGTCATTCAGTTCAGTTAGCAGGGAGTGACTGGCGCCAGTGCACTCTGACCCACTGAGAAGAGGGGAGGAAGGAAGAACCCGAAATGAAGAAAATGCAGATAATGGCACAAAGGGCCTGGTTATATTTCTTGTATGCCTGTTTTTTCCTGGAATACTGTAGTTGCAATCAGCAGGAAATGACTTCAGCTACGTTGGTTAACAACTTAAAGTTAAATTGAATAATGTGACACTTTATCTCAAATATTACATTTGGAGACTTTTGAGGAAATTGGCAAATCATAAATGTCGTTTAACAGATGCATTCTTGAATTTAAAGTAAAGTTGTTGAATAGGAAAAGTCTAGGATTAGGACAAGGTGTGGCCATTGCGGAATCTTCAAGAATTTGACATTTGCAAGACACAAGGCCTGGAAAATTTTGATAACCATTTCTATTGAATGTGGAAGTGTGTTGAGAAAGTCACTGGTCTCATTGGCTTTGCAAAAACATGGAAGACAGACATCAACATTTTCTACTAAAAGATCCATTCACCAAATCTTAGAATAGTTATAGCACTGAAGGAGGCCATTCAGCCCATCATTTTTTTGTCAACCATCAATTTAGCTTGGCCCATACTCTGTGGCTCTTCAATTCTTTTCTCTTTATTGTAAATTATCCAATTTCCTTTCCAACCTCATAATTTAGTCTACATTGACTATTCTCTCTCCAAGTGGTGTATTCCAGATAAAAACAAATCGTAAAAAAGCTCTTCCTTGTGTCATCTTAAGCTCTTTTGTCAATCATTTTAAGTCTGTTCCCTCTGGTTCTCAACTTTTTCCTCCAATGACAACTGTTTCTCCTCATCAATTATGTTTAGACTTCTCAGAAATTTTAACATCACCATCAAATCTCCTCTCAACCTTTTCTTGAAGGAAATCAACTCAGGTTTCTCAGCCTATCTATGTTAGCAAAGTCCCTTCTTCCTCAAACCATTCTCATAAATCTTCATTGCACCCTATATAAATTCTTCATATCCTTCCCAGAGTACAATGCCAAGAATTAATTATAATGTTCTTGCTGAGCCCAAACCAAGGTTTTCAAAAGATTCATCATAAGTTCCTAGCTTTGTACTCTAGGGGTTTGATTTAATTATCTCCTCCTGGTGTTTTTGAAGGTGAGGAGGTAGGATTTGTAACCTTCCCATCAATTTCCTGCTACCTGAACCTGTCTCCCATGCCACAGTGGAAGGAGAAGGCATCAGTTAACTCAACCACCTTTGGAGCAGAGGAGAGTGAAGGCAAGGCAGGCAGAGTGAAAGGGTGTCTCCATTGAATGCACTTCACTCCTGTCACCACCAACCCCTTGGCTGGGTTCTGTCAGGCAGGTCCAACTAAAATCCCAGACTTATCTGAAAACTGGCCTCAGTGTCACCTCTTCCTTGGATATTGAATTTAATCCCAGCAATGGCCACTGATGGACCATGTTGCTGGTCCATCAGATTGGCTGGATGCTCTCTAGGCTAGAACTTTCTCCCAGATGAAGCTGAAGTTTCAGGCTGAGTCAATTAATACTACTTTTAGCATATTATCACCAAGGGATGGTCATGATGCATGTTAGTTCCAACGATAGGTAGAATGAAAGATGAGGTCTTTCATCAGGAATTTAGGGAGCTATGTAGTAGACTAAACAGCAGGAACTAAAACGTTGTAAACTCTAATCACTTCCTGTGCCATATGCTAGCAAGTATAGAAATAGGAAAACAGGGAAGATGAATTTGTCACTCAAGTGTTGGTGCAGGAGGGATGGTTTTAGATCTCTGGATTCCGGGCAAAGTTGCGATCTCTATAAGCAGGACAATCTGCATGTGAAACAGAATAGGACCAACATCCTTGCAACTGGATTACCTAGTGCTTTTGAGATGAATGTAAACTGGGCAGGAGGAGAAGGCACAGAGAGTTAGTAGAATATGGAGATAGCATTCCTTAATAAAGGAGCCAAGGCAAATGGAGTAAAGCCATGTTGAGCTTCAAGGGAGTAGGGCGAGGTTGGATGGCCTCTACTTTAATGCTGGATGTATTATAGGTGAGACAGTTGAGTAAAGTGTGTGGATTGACACGTGAAATTGTGATGTTGTTGCAATCCCAGAGACATGGATGAGGGAACGGGAGGACTGGCAACTCAGCATTTCGGGATGTGGATCTTCAGGCAGGACAGAGGAAGATATAAAAGAGGAGGTGCTATTGCATTATTAATTAAGGAACCAGTTAATTCAGGAAAAGATGATATTTGGAAGGGTTGTCAAATAAGGCTCTGTGGGTGGAGCTTAGAGATAAAAAGGGGGTAGTCACATTGCTGGGAGTATATTACAGACCACAAATAGTCAACAGTCAATAGAAGAGCAAATGTGTAGATAATTCACTGACATATGTAAAAATAACAATAGGGCAATTATATTAGGGATTTCAACTTCTCCAACTTTAATTGGGATAGTCATAGTGTAAAGGGTTTAGAGGGGGCAGATTTCTGGAAATATATTCAGGACCGCTTTTTATATCAATGTGTAGAAGGTGTGACAAGGGACCGTGCAGTACTGCACCTAATTCTGGAGAATGAAGCCAACAGGTGTTTGTGGTGGCAATGGGACAGCACTCAGTGATAAAAACCACAGCACCATACATTTTAAGTTTGTTACAGAAAAGGAAATGGATGGCCTGCAAAAAAGGAGTTGGATTGTTGCGGGGGTGAGTGGGGGAAACAGAGTCAGAGAGTCATACAGCACGGAAACAGACCCTTCAATCCAACCAGTCCATGCCAAACATAATCCAAATCCAAGATTTTCTGAAGAAGGGTCGAGGCCCGAAACGTCAGCTTTCCTGCTCCTCTGATACTGCTTGGCCTGCTGTGTTCATCCAGCTCTATACCTTGTTATCTCAGATTCTCCAGCATCTGCAGTTCCTAATATCTCATATTCCAAATTAAACTAGTTCCACCTGCCTGCTCCTGGCCCATATCTGTCTAAACCTTTCCCATTCATGTATTCATCCAAATGTCTTTTAAACATTGTAATAGTACCCACATCCACCACTTCCTCAGGAAGTCCATTCCACAAGCGAACCACCCTTTGCGTAAAAAAAAATGCCTCTTATGTCTTTTTTAAATCTGTCTCCTCTCACCTTAAAAGTATGCCCCCTAGTCTTGAACTTCCCCAACTGGGGAAAAGGCAACTACCATCAACTCTATTGATACCTCTCATTATTTAATAAACTTTTGTCAGGTCACCTCTCAACCTCCTATGCCCCAGTCAAAAAAATCTCAGCCTATCCAGCCTTTCCTTATAACTCAAACCTTCCATATCTGGCAACATTCTGGTAAATCTCTTCTGAACACTCTCCAGCTTGATAATATCCTCCCTGTAACTGGATGACCAGAACTGGACACAGTACTCCAGAAGAGGCCTCATCAATGTCCTATACAATCTCATTATAACGTTCCAACTCCTATACTCAAGGGACTGAGCAATGAAGGCAAGCATGCCAAATGCCTTTTTAACCATCATGTCAAACTTAAAGAATTATATATCTGTACCCCTACGTCGGTCTGTTCTACAACATTATCCAACGCCCTACCATTAATTATATAAGCCTTACCCTTGTTAAAAATCAGGTAAGATCTGGTCAAAGTGGTTTAGGAACAGTTACTTCTGGTTAAATCTACAGCAGAACAGTGGCAATCACACAAAATGGAATTGACAAGAGCACAGGCCCAACATGTTCCCTTAGGGTGAAATATAGGACCAACAAGTCCAGAGAACTCTAGATGTCTAGAAATATTTAGGAATGATTAAGATAGAAAAGAAAGGCTTTTAACAGGTACAAAGGGGGGAAATCAACATAGGTCCTTGTGAGATGTAAAATAGGGTAAGAGGAAACTAAAAACAAAAACAACTGGGAGAGTAAGGAGAGGGCTTGAGAAAACACTGATGGGTAACATTAGGGAGAACCCCAAGATATCCATAAGTATGTATACCCAGGAGTATAGCAAGGAAGAAGATAACTAGGGAAAGAGTAGGATCCATTAGGGATCAAGAGGGCAAGCTGCGCATGGAGCTGGAGGACATTGGTAGGGTTAAACATCTACTTCTACTGAGTCTGTCTTCACTTTGGAGAAGGAAGATGTAGGCACAGAATTCTGGAAGAAGGGCTGTGAGATTCTTCAGCAGTTTGACATAGGGAATGAGGAGGAACTGGATGTTTTGGCAGACTTAAAAGTGACAAATTCCAGTCCAGATGAGTTACATTCTATCCTGCTGTGGGACATGAGGGAGGAAATTACAGGACCTCTGACTCAAATTTTTAATTCCTCTCAGACCACAGGGGAGGCAAGAGGGAGGTGATGTCAAACAATTTGATTGGATTTTTCAAGGAGGTGACCAGGTATATAGAGGAGGGTAGTGCCATTGATGTAATTTATGTGGATTTCCACAAAGCCTTTAACAAAGTCCCACATGGGAGGCTGACAAAGAAGGTAAAAGGACATGGGATCGAGGGTAACCTGCCAAGTTGCATCCAAATTGGCTTGGTGATAGAAGACAGGGGATGGTGATTAAAGGCTATTTGTGTGACTGGAGGCCAGTATTCAGTGGCATACCACAGGAATCAGTGCTAGGTCCCTTATTGTTCATAATATAATTAAACAATATAGAAGGAAGTCGAGGGGATAATAAGTAAGGTTGCAGCTGACATAAAGATTGGTTTGTTGCTGACAGTAAGGAAGTGAGGTTACAGGAGGGCTTAGATGGATCGGTCAGATAGACAGGTCAGTGGCAGATGGATTTAATCCTTATAAGTGTGAGTTGATGCACTTTGGAAGAAGTAACAAGACGAGGGAGCACTCAATGAATAGCAAGACACTAGGAATCTCAGAGGAACAGATGAGTCTTGGGGCGCTTGTCCACAGATCTCTGAAGGCGGCAGTACAGGTGAACAGCAAATTTAAAGAAGCCATACAGAGCAGTTGTCATTGTCAGTCAGATTGAAAGAGCAGGGAGATTATGTTGGGAAAAGAAAACCCAAAGAACCACGGATGCTGGAAATCACAAACAAAAACCAAAATTGTTGTAGAGACAGAACGGATCTGGCAGTATTTGTGGAAAGAAAGCAGAGTTAATGTTTTGGGTCCAGTGGCCCTCCTTCCGAACTGATTGTTGCCAAGGCGAAATTAGTATATATGCTGATGATGTGATGGGAGGAAGGGAGATAAGTACATGTTTGGTGAAGATGCAGCCCAAAGTGAGCGAATAGCAGTTGAGAACAGACAAAGGAATGGATCCCACAGATGCTGTGTTGCTCCTCCAGTTTGGGGTGATGTCATTGTGACGCTGGAGGAGGCCCAGGATGGGGTTACATGTCCATCTTGAGGAGCAGCACCTCATATTCCGCCTCAGGAACCTACAGCCCAATAGCCTAAACATGGAATTCACCAGTTTCAAAATCTCCCCACCCTCAACCTCATCCCATGACCAACCCTCCCTCTCATCCGCGCCTCCTTGACCTGACACAACTTGTCCATTTTCTCTCCCACCTATTCGCTCCTCCCACCTCACTGAGTAATTCCCACCACTCCCTACCTGCACTCTCCTATCACCATCCCACCTACCTTCCCCAGCCCCACCCCTCCTCTCTCTATTTATTTCTGAGCTCCCTTCCCCCTTCCCATTTCTGAAGAAGGGTCTTGATCCAAAACGTCAACTTTCCTGCTCCTCTGATGCTGCCTGGCCTGCTGTGTTCCTCTACGCTGTGTTATTTCAAAGCAGAGAAGGCTTTGAGGGGACCTGACTGAGGCATATAAGTTTGAGGGACATGGATAGGGTGAATAGAAAGAAGCTATTCTCTTTAGTTAAAGGACCTATAACAAGGGGAGAAAGTTTTAAGGTGAAAAGCAGGAGATTTAGAGGAAATTTGTCAACTAACTAATTTCTCTGCTTAAAACATGCTTGCTAAACTAAGCACCCATTGCCAGCCAGGGTAGAAATTCCAAAGATTCACAACCTGAACACAAATAATTCTTCTCCTCTCAGTCCTAGGTGGTTCCTTTTATTTTGAAATTGTATCCCCTGGTTCTAAAATCCTCAGTCATGAGAAGCGTCTTACTTCCACCTACCCTGCTATTCCTTTGGTGACTTCAATGCGGTCATCACTCATTCTTCAAAGCTCTAGTTCACACAGGTCCAGTTTACTCAAAAGCAGTTTATAGGACAGTCCTGCCATTACAGGAATAACTCCAGTGAATCTTTGTTGCATTCCCTCTATGTTGAGAGTACCCTTCGTAAGGTAAGGGAACCAAAACTGTACAGTCCACATGCAGTCTAACTGATATTCTATACACTCAAAGCAAAACTTTGATACTCCTATATCCAAATCCTTTTGAAATAAAGGGCTTCCTAAGTGTCAGCTGCCAGCAGCACGTTAACCTTTAGTGATTTATTGATGAGCTCAGCCAGATCCCTTGCTACATTTAAAAAAAGTCATTCATGGGATATGGGGTTGCTGGCTGGGTCAGCATTTATTTCCCACTTGTAGTTGCCCTCAGGAAGGTGGTAGCTAGATGCCTTCTTGAACTGCTGAAGTCCATTTGGTGATATCCACAATGCTGTTGGGGAGGGAGTTCCAGGATTTTGACCTAGTGGCACTGAAATGACGACAAGACATTTCCAAGTCGGTATGGTGAGTACTTGGAGCAGAAATTGCAAATGATTGTGTTCCCATGTATCTGCTGCCCTTGTTCTTTTAAATGATGGTAGTCATGAGTTTGATAGGTGCTGTCTCAGGAGTCCTAATGAATTTCTGCAGAGCATTTCATAAATGGTACACTGCTGTTCCCGTGCATTGGTAGTTGAGGGACTGAATATTTTGTGGATGTGGTACCAATCACAGGTTACTTTGTCCTGGCCGGTGTCAAGTTCCTTAAGTGTTTTCAGAGTTACATGCATATAAGCAAATGGGAGTATTAAATTGCACTCATGACTTGTGCCTTGCAGATGGTAGACAGGCTTTGGGGAGTCAGGGGGTGAAGAATTCACTGCAAAATTCCTAGCCTCTGACTTGCTATGTAACCACAGCATTATTGGGCTATACCTGTTCAGTTTTTTTCTCAATGGTACCCCTAGGATGTTGTTAGTGGACGTTTAAGCAATAGTAATGAATGAATGTCAAAGACTGATAGTTACATTCTGTAATCACCTTACCATTTAAGGAATACTGTGCACATCTGTTCTTTCTACCAGAGTGGATAATCTCAAATTTTTCCACATTTTTAAAAAAATTCTCTCATGTTACGTGACCGTTACTGGCTAGCCAGCTTTTCTTGCCCATTGCTAACTGCCCTTGAGATGGTGGTGAGCTGTCTTCTTAAACCATTGCAGTTCACTCAATGTTGTTGACTCACAATTCCTTTAGAGAGGGAATTCATGGTTTTTGACCCAGCAACACTGAAGGAATGGCACATCAGGATGATGAGTGGCTTGGAGGCGAACTTGCAGGCTGCAGTGTTCCCATGTATCTGCTGCCTTTGTCCTAGGAGGAAGTCCTCATGTGTTTGGAAAATGCTGTCTATGGATGTTTGATGAATTTTTGCTGTGCATCTTGGTGGAGGGAGTGAATGCTTGTGGATGCAGTGCCAATCAAGCGGGCTGCTTTGTCCCGGATGGTGTCAAGCTTCTTGAGTGTTATTGAAGCTGCACTCGTCCAGGCACGTGGGAGTATTCCATCACACTCCTGATTAATGCCACGCAGATGGCAGACTGGCTTTGGGGAGTGAGGTGAGTTTCTCACCGCAGTATTCCTAAGCCTCTGACTTGCTGTTGTAACCACTGCATTTATATGGCAAGTCCAGTTGATTTTCTGATCAGTGGTAATCCGAAGTATTTGATAGTGGGGATTCAATGAAGGCAATACCATCAAATATCAAGGGTTGGTGGTGAGATTGTCTCTTATTTGAGATGGCATTGCCTGGCATTTGTGTGGCATGAAAGTTATGTGCCACTTCTCAGCCCAAGCCTGGCTGCGTTCAGATCTTGTTGCATTTGAACATGAATTGCTTCAGTCTCTAGGAGTTCTGAATTATGCTGAGCATTCTGCAATCATCAGCAAACATCCCCACTTCTGACGTTATGATAGAGGGAAGGTCATTGATGAAGCAGCTGAAGATGGTTGGGCCTATGACTCTACCCTGAAGAACTCCTGCAGAGGCTTAGATGACTGACCTCCAACACCATGACCATCTTCCTATGTGTTAGGTATGGCTCCAACCAATGAAGAGTTTGCTCCTAATACCTATTGATTCCAGTTTTGCTTGAGCTCCTTAATGCCACACTCAGTCAAAGGCAGGCTAAATGAGAAGGGCTGTCACAGTCAGGTCACCTTTGGAATTCAGCTCTTTTGTATGTGTTTGTCTGTATTGAGGTCGGGAGCTGAGTGGCCCTGGCAGAACCCAAACTGGGCATCACTGAGCATGTTATTGCTGAGCAGGTGCTGCTTGATAACACTGTTGATGACACCTTCCATCATTTTACTGATGATTGAGATAGACTAATGGGGCATATTTGGCTGGGTTGGATTTGTCCTGGATTTTATGTCCAGGACATACCTGGGCAATTTTCCACACTGTGACGTAGATTCCAGTGTTGTAATTGTACTGGAATAGCTTGGCTATGGGAACAGTGAATTCTGGAATAGAAGTCTTCAGTGCTACTGCCAGAATGTTGTCAGGGCCTATAGCCTTTGCATATTCAGTGCCTCCAACTGTTTCTTGATATGACGTGGAGTGAATTGAATTGGTTAAAGACTGGTATTTGCGATCTTCTATCTCCACCAGGATCGTGATCCCCTCTACTGAACATCAAGCTGTAGTTGCCAGGACTGTCATGGAACGCATCTTCTCTGGGGATCTCCACTTCATAGCTTTTCACCTCATTGCCACCAATCCCACATGATCTGTTTCTACCTCTTTCCCAAAATTCATACACAGGACTCTCCTGGCAGACCCATCATTTCAGTCTGTTCCTGCCCCACTGAACTTATTTCTTCCCATCTTGATTCTACTTCCTACCCCCTTGTTCGGTCTCTTCCCACTTATATTCATGATTCTTCTCAGGCTTTATATTCCAGTTTTCTTGTGCTAGCCATCTCTTTCTCACTGTAGATATGCAATTCCTCTACACATCAATGCCCCATTTGGATGGTCTGATGGTTGACTACTTCTCCTTTGAAAAGAGGCATACACAGTTTCCATCCATCACCAACTTTCTTCACCCAGCAAAGCTTGTTCTCACTTTGAGTATGTTCTCACTTCTCCTTTAACTCCTCTCACTTTCTCCAAATCAAAGGTGTTGCTATGGGGACACATGTGTCCCAGCTATTACTGTCTCTTTGTGGGTATATGGAACATTTCCTGTCCTAGGACTTCTCAGGCCCCCACCCACAAATCTTTCTCTGATATGTCAATGATGGCTTTGGTGCTCCTTACTGCTCTTGTTCAGAGTTGGAAAAACTAATCAGTTATGCTTCCATCTTCACTTGGTCCATCTCTGTCTCTTCGCTCTCTTTCCTTGGCTTCACTCTTTCTGAGGATAGGCTGTCCACCTATATCCATTACAAGCCCACTGAACCTCATAGTTACCTCAACTATACCTCCTACGTCCTGCAAGAATTCCCTTCCAATCTCCTAGTTTCTCTGTCTCCGTTGCGAGAGTTTTGATGAAGCCACCTTCCACCAGGCTGCCTCCCATATGATTCCTGTTTCCTCAATTGAGGATTTCTCCCTCCACTGTGATCAACAAGACCTTCAGTTGTGTTCAACTCAGCACCCAAACTTCTACCCTCACCCCTTCCCCTCCTTCTGAGAAGAAACAAAGGTTACTCATGTTCTCCCTTTCCAGCCTACTGGTCTCACATTCAAAGTATCATCTTCTACCACCAGCAGGATGGCCACCACCAAACACTTCTCCTATCCACTCCACTCTAAGTATTTAACAGAGACCATACCCTTTGTGACACCCTGTCCACTCCTCCACGACTCCTGATGTCTCCTCACTTCTTCATGGCATCTTCCCATGAAATCACGAAAGGTGTAACACTTGCCCTTTCATCTTCTCCCTCCTCACTGACCAAGACCTGAAACTTACCTTTCAGGTGAAGCAGCGTTTTATTTGGCATTTCAGTCCAGTTATTTCAATCTAGTCTACTTTTACTATTCACATTGCAGTCTCCTTTGCATTGATAAGAACAAATAAAGACTGGGTGACTGATTTGCAGGTCACCTCCCCAATTCTGTGCATAAGAATGTCCCCACCCTCTCAGTTGCTTTCCATTTTAATAAGCCACTTCACTATAATGCTAACATTTCCATCCTTGGCTTGCTGCAATGTTCCACTGAAGCACAACACAAGCTCAAGGAACAAAATTTTCTGCTGAAACACTTTACAGCCTCAAGGTCTCAACATTGAATTCAATAACCTCAGAAACTGACCACTTTATGTCTTTTTTCCATTTTTCTTACATTCGCTCAAACTGCTCTCCCACCCCCGCCACAGCCATGTTATGATTGTGTCTTGTTTACTTTGCTCTTACTAACAAGTTCCACTTCTTTCCCTTGCACTCCCCTTTTTAATCTTATATCATTTTTCTCCCCTTTGTCATTTACACTGGGTCTCTATACCATCTGCTGTCTGCTCTTCCTGTCCCTCTGTAAAAATATATTACAGAGCCTATTTTCCAAAACCTTTCAGCTCTGAAGAAGTCATAACAAACTCAAAACATTAACTCTTTTTTTCTCTCCACAGATGCTACCAGATCTGCTGAGTTTTTCTAGCATTCTCTGTGTTTGTCCATTTATTCTATCTTTTATAATATGTTCTAGCATTTTCCCTTCTACTGATTCAAAGCTAGCAGGTCTGTAGTTCCTTATTTTCTCTTTCTCGCCCTTCTTAAATAGTGGTGTGACATTGGCTACTTTCCAATGCATTGGTACTGTTCCAGAATCTATAGCGTGTTGAAAGATGATCACCAATGCATTCATTATTTCCATAGCTACCTCTTTCAACACTCCAAAAAGTAGAATATCAGGTCCTTGGGACTTTTCAACCTACATTCCAAATAATTTATTCAAATTTTACAAATTTTACTTTCTTTCAATTCCTCATTGTCTCTGATCCCTTGCATCTCTAGTTGAAGATTCCTTGTGAAGACTGATACAATGTAATCAATTAGCTTCTCTGCCCTTTCTGAATTCTCCATTATAGATTCTCCACTGTAATGGACCCACATTTATTTTAGCTGTTTTTTACGTAACTGGAAGCTTTTACAATCCACTGTAATTTTTTTAACTAGTTTACATTTATTCCATCTGTACTTTAACATGGGATGTTTTATGGCTGTATGGATCCGCAAATGGGACCACCTCCTCCAAAAGGTTATTGCTAACACAGCACTCCCTCATCTCTACACTGAAGCGTGTACCCAGTCCTGAAATGGTGGTTGGAACCATATCTTCTGACTTAGAGGCAAGAGTGTTATCACAAACCGGGCGAATACATAGTATACCGCTGAACTAAAGAATATCTTGTGATTTACACTAGTTGATATAAATCGACATTGTTCACACACTATCTGTTGATGTATTATCACAATTGATTTGTTGCTAATATTTCTTCTACGCTGTGGGACTGCCATTGCTTTTCGTCTTATGAATTCGTAAGCTTTGATGTGCTGTTCTGTTTGGTAATTAGACTCTCCATCACTGAGTACTTCTTTCTCAATGAAGGATCCTTCAAGTGTGTGTTTAATTTGTCCTTCAGGTTATCGTGGTTAAGTTTTATTAGCATGATGCAAGGACTTCTGCTTCTGTGTTGTTTCTTTTGCTGCATTGAGTGGCTTCTATTTTTAGTATGTTTTAACCCAAATAGAGCTTCAAAATGTAGAAGTAAAATGAGCTGAAAACTCCAGGTTATGCTAAACACTAACTGTAGCTTTATTTCTATTAAAGGAGAGAAGATCAAAGTTGAAGTCTGTGCAACAGAGACAGAAACTGCAGAGCTGTTGAGCAAAGTGTTGGATGGTAATATGACAGCAGCCAAACTCTTAGCTCGGATTGTTCATCGTGATGTCTCCATTAAAGATCCTGCATTGGAGAAGGTGAAAGTTGATATTCCCCAGGATACCATGGCAGTGTGGGTAGATCCTATAGGTACGTTTGCTAAATCAAACAAAACAAAATGAAGATAAAGGAAAAAAAAATGTAGGAGCCGTAAATAAAACATTTAATTTACTTAAATGCAGTTTTAGAATTAGATTTATTTTCATTTAATCTTAAGCAATATGATTTTGTTTTCCAAGAATCTATGCAACAATAAATCAGTATTCAAACTGACTAAAGGTTGTGGTAAAGCACCTGCTAACAAAATCATTGAGAAGCTTTCAAATCTACATGCAAGTCACACAGGCAAAAGCTACAATGAGACAACATAGCCAGCTGTTTTTTTTTTCTCTATCCTTTTGACTGGGAATGGCATCATGTATACAGGAAGAATAATAACATATTTTCTGCAATGCGTAGATGATATTTCAATCATTACAATTCTCATAGAAACCAATAATGTTTAACAAAGACATATGACCTTCTAGTTAATCACTGAATGAATGACAAGTCCTGATATCGCATCTTGAACTGTGTGCACTAACAGTAGACTGACAAATGCACCTGAAATTTAAACTTATATTTAAAACCCCCTATTTTTAGCCCAGCTGAGAAAAGGTATATTTTACTGCCCCTTGTGAAAACGTATGATTTTCCCTGTATCAATCTAAAGTGATTATTAGTTCCTGAGGGTTTATTTATGTTTTTACTTTGCTTTCTTGTCTGGTGACATGCAATCTTAGGACTGTCTTTCACAGTGAGGTTTTCTTTCTCAGGAAGCTTTCACTGTAACTCAACATAGGTTACTCTTCGAGTCTCATTTTAACTCTCCACATATTTGTTCTTCATAATCCAAGCATGACCTCCCAATTGCATTTTTCCACAACAAACCATAGAAACGTTTTGCTTCCTAACTGCTCCCATTCAGCAAGACCCCAGGCAGACCAAAAAGAAAAACCTCTGTGACATTCCTTGATATTCTTTGTTGCCTGATCTTTGAGGTGGCTTCTAGAAGGTCTTTGACATGGTGTCACAGAGGAGGCTGCTAAATACAATAAGAGCCATGGTGTAAAGGGCAAGCATAGAGGATTGGCTGACTGGCAAAAGGCAGCGAGTGGAAGTAAAGGAGTCTTCTTCAGGATGGCAGCCAGTGAGAAGTGGAGATCTGCAGTGGTTAGTGTCAGGAACACAACTATTCATGTTATTCATCAACAATCTGGACAAAGGAACTGACGGTATTGTTGCTAAGTTTGTAGATGACACAAAGATAGGCAGAGGGATAGGTAGTGTTGAAGAAGTGCAGCAGCTGCAGAGGGACTTGGACAGATTGGGAGAGTGGGCAAAGAAGTGGCAGACGGAAAACAACGTGGGAAAGGGTGAGGTCATGCACTTTGTGGGAGGAATAGAAGCATAGACTATATTCTGAATGGGAAAAGCCTTCAGAAACCTGAAGCACAGAGGGACTTGGGAGTCCTAGTTCACAATGTGCAGTTTCATTTGGCGGCTAAGAGGGCAAATGCAATGTTAGCATTCATTTCAAAAAGGCTATACAAGAGCAGAGATGTATTACTGAGGCTGTATAAGTCTCTGGTCAGAACACATTTGGAATGTTATGAGCAGTTTTGGGCCCCATACCTGAGCAAGAATGTCCTTGCATTCGAGGAAGTCCAGAGCAGATTTACAACAATGATCCCATGAATGAAAAGCTTGTCATATGAAGAGCAGTTGAGGACTGTGGGTGCATACTAGGTGCAGTTAAGAAAGATGGGGCTGGGATCTAATTGAAACTTGCAGAATACTGAGAGGCATGAATAGAGTGGACATGGAGAAGATGGTTCTACTAGCAGAAGACGCCATGGATCGAGGACACAGCCTCAGAGCAAAAGGATAACCTTTTAGAACTGAATAAGGGGGAATTTTTTTCAGCCAGAGGCTGCTGAATCCATGGAACTCATTGCTGTGGAGGCCAAGCCATTGAGTGTATTTAAGACAGAGATAGATAGGTTCTTGATTGTTAAGAGAATCAAGGATTACAGGGAGAAGGCAGAAAAATGGGGTTGAGCAACATATCAGCTGTGATCGAATGGAGGAGTAGATTTGATGGGCTGAATATCCTAATTCCACTAATGGTCTCATGGTCATCTCTGTGGCACATTGTATCATATGGGCCTTGTATCTAAATGGAAATGTTAATTAACCTATCCTTGAGAGCCCAACTCTCGTACACCTTGAAAATAGATTAAAGTACAGCTGTTTACAACTCAACATTCTCAACACCTCTCTGGGACTTTCATAGGACTGAATCTTACATTGTTTTGGCTAAATGTCAGTTTCATGGAGGTTTTCTCTCTAAGGCTGACCAAGATCTCCCACCACAGTCCCTAAAGCAGCAACGTCACCCAATTCGAGCCCTATTCTACCACTTGTCATACTGGAACAGCTCATCATTGACCGGATATGCCAGAATTGACCAGCATCCTTGCCACCATTGTCACTTTTAAAGCACTGTTAGTTCAGAGCTGCACTGCATGTTTCCTGACATTTGCCCTGGACATGGCAGAGAAGAGACAATTCACAACCTTGCTTTGCAGACAGGAACCCATTGATCCTGATGAACAAGGTGGGCGTTGTTCCCTAAGAGTAAGAGGAGCTGACACCACCAGACCATGCCAGCTTGATCCGTGGTTGCCACTGGGGTTAATACAGTCTCAGCATGAGAAGTCAGGAAGTTAATGACATTGTCCACTCCACCAGTGTTTGTGCCACTATCTTCTTTCTGCTCCTCACACTCACTCTATCTCTGCTACTATTTCCACTTCCCTCCATAGTTCATGTTGTACCACTCTCACTATTACTTGCAACATTTTCCCTCAACTGCTGTCACCCATCCCAACTCGTGACACCGCTAACATGGCATCCTCTCTGCACTGCCTACTTACATGATTGGGGCACCTTCTGCCTGCAGCAAAAATAAAAGTTGTGCCACTCTCTTTCTTCTCCTGTGATCCCAGACTGTCTCTCATTCCAGGGGGAAAGCTGTACCCGATAAGGCAGAAAAAGCCAAGAAGGGTGAAAGGCTGTCTAGCATTCAGTTCCACACCATTTATGAGGAGAGGATCCTGATTCTGACCAGGCCAAATAACTGAGCATTTCCAAGCTCCTGGCTTGGTATTGAAACCTGCTGTTGACTTACTGTGCCAGGATCCTCTGAGCAAAGGGGGTCTCTGACTTGACTGAGGACTGCTGACAACCACAAAAGCTCCTGGGCTGTGTGTTTGTACGAAATGGCAAGGCAGTATAGGGGAGGTGATGGCCTAGTGGTATTATCACCAGACTGTTAATCCAGAGATAATGTTCTGGGGACCTGGGATCGAATCCCGCTATGGCAAATGGTGGAATTTGAATTCAATACGTACCTGGAATTAAGCGTCTAATGATGACCATGAATCCATTATTGATTGTCGGATAAACCCATCTGGTTGACTAATGTCCTTTAGTGAAGGAAACTGCCATCCTTACCTGGTCTGGCCTACATGTGACTCTGGACCCACAGCAATGTGGTTGGCTCATAACGGCGGTCAGGGCAATTAGGGATGGGCAATAAATGTAGCCTAGCTAGTGACACCCTCATCCCATGAATGAATAAAGGAAAAAAAAAATTACTGTGAGCCTGGTAACTCTGACTGAAGGGAGCAAAGTACCAAAAGTCAAGGCAAGGCAGGAATGCTCTGAGCATCCATTAATCTCAAAGTGAGTGAGCACAAAGAGAGAACATGGACCACCCAGATATTTAGCCTGATCTTATTCATGAGCTGGGTTTGTGTTGCTGAGCACCAGTGTCCTTGATGCAGCGTTACAGTGATAGTTGTCATTGCATTCTGAGGTGCAGCATGTAAGTATAGAAGCATGCTGTAGTGAATTGGAGATGTGCCATTATTTTTCTCAGAGGCTGGCATAAATCAGATGCCAATGTCCATGGATATTGGATGTGTGTGGCTGGTGTCCATGGACTGTACCCTGAGGTGTTGGTGCCTTGTGTCCCAAGTAGAGGCCCTTTGGAGCAAGCAGCGAGCTCAAGTTGTTATTCAGATTTTCAGGTTGGGTTTTCCCAGTGTCCAGTTTGCTCACAATGGACGGTAAGATAGAGGGTCACAAATCAATGAGGTAAAATCTGCAGTTAGCAAGGCTGTTAACAAGCAATAAGAGATAACAAAGTGTGGAGCTGGGGGAACACAGCAGGCCAGGCAGCATCAGAGGAGCCAGAAAGCTGACGTTTTGGGTCGGGACCCTTCTTCAGAGAAATACCGAATTTCTGAAGAAGGGTCCCGACCCGAAACATCAGCTTTCCTGTTCCTCTGATGCTGCCTGGCCTGCTGTGTTCGTCCAGCTCCATACTTTGTAATCTGTGACTCCAGCATCTGCAGGACTTGCTATCTCAGTAACAAGCAATAATCCCACTTAAGAGATAGTTCATCACTGCCTAGTGAGAACCTCACCCTGATGCCCAGAACTTAGCTGAAACGTGCAGAGTTGTTCCTGAAATCGAAATAAGACTCATTGAACTTCTTGTGTGATTTTGCCACATTTCTCACCATGGTCATGTCGTTCAGGCCCCTATAAGATTCCATCCACAGTCTCCACTATTAACACATCCAATCACCACAAAATCTCATTATAAAATGAACTCAGCTTCAACCATCTGCTTAGCATTTTAAGTTGGAACCATGACAATGGTTGACATTATTTACAAAGAGAGAGCTTGCATTTATAGAGTGCCTTTGATGATGTCAAGACATCTGAAAATGCTTTACAGCCAATGTTGTGCCGAAGAACTGTAATCGCATTTATAATATTATGTTAAATAAGTGGAAAGGATGCATGTTCTTCCAATACAATAACGGAATTTGCTGGAGAAAGTCAGCAGGTCTGGCAGTATCTGTGCAGAGAAAGCACTTCTGAAGAAGGGTCCCTGGACCTGAAATATTGACTCTGCTTTCTCTCTACAGATGCTGCCAGACCTGCTGAGTTGCTCCTGCAATTTCTGTTTTTGTTTCAGTTTTCCAGCATCTGTAGTTCTGGGTTTTTAGTTTAATGTTTTTCCAATGTTTAGCTGAATTCCAAGTTAAAAACTTGGAAATAGAAAATATCTGCAAAGGTAAATTTTTGAAATATAGTGTGCTGAAGCATTATCTGACACAAAATAGTGGACAGAATGCAAAGGATATTGACTAGAGTGATACCAGGAATGTGGGATTTTAGATACAAGGAAAGATTGGAGAAATTGGACTTACTATCCTTGGAGCAGAGAATATTAAGGGGTGACTTTACTGAGGTGTTCAAAATTATGAACAATATTGAAAGGGTAAAGAAGGATATTCTGTTTCCACTAGTTGTCATTGTCAGTAACTATAGGTCACAATTTCAAGATTGTCAGCAAGACAGCTCAAAGTGAGACGAGGAGAAAATTCTTTATTCAGAGAGTAGTTAGGATTTGGAATGTGCTGCCTGGGAGGGTGGTAGAGACAGATTCCTTAGGAGGTTTCAAAAGAGAGCTGGATATATATTTGAAAGTGATGAGCTAGGGCTGGAGAATGGGACAAGCTGGGTAGCTCTTTTGGGGGCCAGTACAGATACAATGGGCTGAATGCCCTCCTGTACTGTAAAATTCTCTGATTCTATGATTCTTAAAGGAATGTATAATAACTACTTAAAGTACATGGCATACTGGCCGTAGAATGTTTTCAGTAATTAACTGCAAATTATTTCCGTTCGGTGCATAGTAATTAATACAGTTCCACCCCTTTCACTGGTTGGTTTGGTTTTCATTTTCATATTTACAAAAGAATCTCGATAACACCCTGTACGCCTCTGTAACCACAACAGGAACCTGTACGTACAAGTAAATGTCAAACATGAGCAGTATGGTATTGCTCATACTCTTAACGTTGTGGTTGATTTTTTATTTTGCTGTGCAGTTTATCTTTTGCAACTTGAAACTCAGCTAAATTTTGAAAAATAGCACATATCTTTTACATACTCCATTTATTCCACCTACCTTTATTAATATTTTCTTTGACTCAGCATTTATTTTTATCTGATTCTGTCTCTGTGAAGCGCCTTTGGACATAGTTCAACATTAAAGAATCTATATTGATGCAGATTGTTCTGCCAACAGTGCCCACACAGTCCCCTAACCCTGAAACATATTGGTGATGCAGTGTATTGGGCCTTTTAATTATTTTTACTATGCATGAAGAGGCAGATTTACTTCTAATAGACATGATGGGCATTGTTTTAGTCTTTGGAACAGCAGAAAGCTGTGAATGATGGTAAAACAGACAGTAGTTGTCCAACCGCCTGTTATACAGCTTTCCCAATTTTCATTTTGATTGAAGCTTTTTCTTGGTTGCCGGTCATCTGGTGAAATGGGCTTGAAGTTGCTGCAATAGCAAAACGAGCGGCAACTCTCATCAGGGGAGGCTTAGGATTTAGGTTAGGATTTGGGGTTGGGATGGCGTTACGAGCCAGGATTGTCGTGGAGAACAGTGAGTGCAATCATTGGGCAGAGGTGGAGAAAGGGCTGCTGGGAGGAAATCAGCAACTGGAGTGTTAGCAGCCCCAGTTCTTTTAATGTGCAGTCAGGCCACTGTAGGCCTTGTTCTCCTGAGTGCAGTGAACATGTTTGCCTCATGGCAGACCAATCTTGTGCTTTGGCCTGTTGCAAGTGGTTATTCTTCTGTTTGCGTGTCTGTATAAGACTTGTGCGACCAATTTTTATGCCTTTTCCAATAAAGCAGGTTGCACACTACTGACTAATAAAGGCCTTGCATTTCCTACCACCATCTTGGAAGCGCAGGAGGCCATTTCGTGCTTGAAAAAATGAGCTCCACTCAGTCAAATTTCTTTATCCATATTTCAAAGTTGTGTTATCCTGTGGTATCATTACCAGATTTTAACCTGAGATTCGATTTTATGGTGGCTCGTGGGTCCTGCCCTTTTCTGTCTAAAAGGTCAATAGGAAGGTCACCCAGTGGAAGAATGGCTGCCTTGCTGTCATTTAAGAGTCAATTGGCCCCTAACAGATGGAAGATTTTCACACCTCCCTCCCACCTTACAGTTGAGGCCGTTGTGGTCATTAGTTGACCAATGCTCCATCGTGTCAGTAAAATATCTTAAACGTTGAGGACGTGCACATGGGCAGTGGCAGACTTTATGAGCCCTTTGCCTTCAGAATCAGCATAAATAGCATGAAATCCAGCCCTGTAGAATAAGACTTTTTCTGCATCTCTCCAGAGGATTATTTATTCAAGACCAACAAAATATTTAAAATATTAAATGACTAGAGTATAATAAATAAGATAAATTGCATTCTAGTTTTTCACGAGTTTTTCAGTTTGATAATACACAAGCAATTTTTTTCCATATGCCTAAGAAATCACATTGAACAGAAAATGAAATATATCTTAGCGGCAATGATTGCTTTGATACTGATCTCATGAGACAAATATTTACGTAACTTATTTGTCTAGGGAAAGACACAACTTTAAACAAAGGCTTGAAAAGCATCCCCTGACGAGCATTCTGTGAATTAGAACACTGCCTAGTTTCAGTGTTTCAGGTTATAATATGTTGGTTATGTTGTTGGACTATTCATCCACTGATCACACATTTCCTGTGGGTTTTCTCATGACTCAGAATTCTGATATGAGATCATAGAATCCCTACAGTGCGGATAGAGGCTGTTCGACCCATTGAGTCTACACTGACCCTCTAAAGAGCATCCCATCCTATCCCCGTAACCCCGCATTTACCATGACTGATCCAGCTAGCGTGCACATTCCTGGATGCTATGGGGCAATTTAACATGGCTAATCAACTATCTACACATCTTTGGACTGTGGGAGGAAACTAGAACATCCGGCCAAAGTCCACACAGACACAAAGGGAATGTGCAAATTCCTCACAGACAGTCACCCAAGGCTGGATTTGAGCCCTGGTCCCTGGCTCTGTGAGGCAGCAGCGCTAACCAATGAGCCACCGTGCCGCCCTAATCGGTACTGATTTCCACAGAACTGACAGCTCAGTTTGTCGGTGTTGGTGTTTGGGGAACCTCCGTAGCTACACTAACTCTGACCTTCCTCTAGGCATGTCAGATGATGTGAGTTTGGCTAAATGGTCCTTGACGCGTGTTGAATCAGATTTTGTTGCTTAACTCCATGTGAGCTAGCTGCCTGCAGTATTCCCCAAGAGAGGAAGTTTTCAATGCTGAAGTTTGCAATGCCCTTTTTTTACGGTGAGCCATATCATTTAGAATGAAAATCTTGATATTACTGGTCCTGAGATGTTTCCTATTAGGAGATCTGCATCAGAATTCTGTTATCACCAATGAAGGAGATTTCACCTAAGCATCCAAGCTGAGTTTTCTGACGCATGGTCTCCATGCTGTTGATCTCAACGTGGTATAGTTGTTTGTGATTTTGTCTCACTGCCATCGATTTAGAGTCATAGAGAAGGTACAGCATGGAAACAGACCCTTCTGTCTAACTTGTCCATGCCGACCAGCTATCCTAGATAAATCTAGTCCCATTTGCCAGCATTTGGCCCGCATCCCTCTAATCCCTTGCTATTCATATACTCATCAAAATGCCTTTTAAATGTTGTCATTCCATACATGCACCACCCTCTGCATGAAAAAGTTGCCCCTTAGGTCCCTTTTAAATCTTTCCCTTCTGTAAGTTCACCCCTGACGCTACAGGTAAAATATTCCCAGTGTATTCAGCCTCTCCGTATAGCTCAAACCCTCCAATCCTAGCAACATTCTTGTAAATCTTTTCTGAACCGTTTCAAGTTTCTCAACATTCTTCCTATAGCAGGGAGACCAGAGTTGCACACAGTATTGCAAAAGTGACCTAACCAATATCCTGTACAGCCACAACATGACCTACCAAGTCCTGTACTCTTTGCACTGACCAATAAAGGCAAGCATACCAAACACAGTCTTCACTATCCTATCTACCTGCGACTCCACTTTCAAGGAACTATGAACCTGCACTCCAAGGTCTCTTTGTTCGACAACACTCCCCAGGACCTTACAATAAGTGCAAAAGTCGTACCCTGAGCTTTGATGTAGTGGCCAGAGCCAGGATCTATTCCATTGAACGGTGTAGTCAAGACAGTGGCCTGGCAGAGTTCAACTTTAGACTTCAGGTTAACACCATGCTGTTTCTAGACACAATCATGGAGTCAGCTGTAGGCAGAAATTGCTTTCTGGATATCTTCGTCAGTAGTGGCATCCATGGAGAACTAATGATCTGGCAACGTGCATTCAAATCCCAGTAAGACAGCTGGGTGATTTAAATTTGGTTAATAAATAAGTCAGAATTAAAAAGGTTGCGTCAGTGGTCATGATGGTGACCATAAAACTGCAAAGTTTGTTTAAAATCTCTATCTGATTCATAAATGCCAATCAAGGAAGGAAATTTGCTAGTTTGGCCTAAATGTGACTGTAGACCCATGGCAGTGTGATTGTCTGTTAATTTGCCTTTGAAGTGCAGTAGCAAACTGCTCAATTGTAACCGAGGACTGCAGTATTTCAAGCAGCTAGCTCCCTACCAACTTCTCAAGTCTTTCAATAAAACTGAGTGCCTTGGAACCTGATTGCAAAAATAATTAAGAGAATTCTTGCTTCTTCATTTTGTAAATTGAGTATTTAAATACAAGAACAAACAAGAATGACATGTTATGATACCAGTAATGCTTTGCTTTATCTAAATTTAATTGTAATAATACTTGGAGAAATTATGCTAGAGTTAAGGGCAATGATTTTAATTCTTTTCTACATATATTCAGAAGCGAACATTAATTTTGTTCTTATTTGTTTTCCTTAAAGAACATCCATTATCAATGTGATCCCTGTCCGTTATCACTATAGTTTAGTCGGTACTTTCTGGCACATTCATACTTGGAATGTCTTGAGTGATAAATATTATGATGGCTTTGGCAGCCCATTGCAGCAGTTCAAAGTGGTTCTCACTTCCTGCTCATTCGATTTAAACGAGGATAGCTTTGATGCAGACGATATAAACTGGTTTGGCAATGATTATCATGTGGTGCAGCTGTTCCATTGTCGTGGAGCATGGTATTGAAAATAGGGTCTACTGGATCCCTTAGATAAATACACTTCCAAATTTAAAATGAAATACTCTCCTGAATGTAGGAAATAATGAATACCATTGAAACATTTTTACTCTTTTGACCTGACATCATAATTCCTGCCACCAAAATTCAAAACATTTTAAACCATCATCACAATCTGGAAGCTGGTTTAACTTCAGAGTGTCTGTTATTTGTATTGTAATGTTTTACTTAACCATTTACCTGGTTGTTTCTCGGCATCATAAGGCAGAGTTCAGGTGTAAAATCAGACAAGATACTTTGGGTGCTTTTTAATACCAACCTGCTGAGCCCCCAACCATAATCTTATGCACATCGGGGGAGACATTAGAGGTGACTAACTTCTATAAAATAAAAAAAAGTGACACTTCACTGGGGGACTAGAGAGTGGAGAAAGAGGAGGATTGTCGATGACCATGAGAATAGGTGAGGGATTATGGGGATTTTGGTTGGCCATTAGAGCAGATGGAGTTGAATGGATCAAAGTAACCAAGACTTACAATTTATCTCGTGGAGTCACAAGATTATCATCTGGCTGTCTGAGGGACTTGCAGTGCTGGTCAAATCACTCAACTGGGATTCCCAGGTGCAGTGTCCAACAGGCTTTCCTCAAATTATGGACAATAGGCATCCTTTAAGAGACGTGGCACAAGCAGTCAAAATAAGGGACAGTTCCTTAAAATATTAGGATGGTGGGTCATCCTAGGCAGCCCATCCATTTTGGGACCAAATGAGGTCCTTATCAATCCTATTAATGGCCACATTATGACACTTTCCCATCATGGCACAAATTCTTCCTGCAGAGGCTGGAGTGATGTTTGAAGTTGACCGGGTCCTGTTCCTTGGTCTGTTGTTGGAAAAGAGGGTGTTGTCTGCTTTGGGGTCCCCGGCCCATTGAAGGCCATGAAAATGTCTGCCCAGAAATGTAAGTCCTGAAAAACCAATATATAGGCTTTGAAAATCAAAAAGTAGCCCTGAGGAAGAGGACTAAAAAAAACTTATTTTGTGTCTTCAAAATTTTCTGACTCCAAGGCCCCTCCATTCCTTTACACTTATTAATACTGTGCTAATCATTGTGTATTCCCTTCCCCAGATGCAATACCTTACATTTTGTTGGAGTGAATTTCATTTGTCATTTTTCTGCCTAGCCATCTAGCTTATTGATATATTTGAGCAATGTACAGCTTTTGTTTTAACTTCACTTGGAGCCACAGTGACACAGATGGTTCTTATTGTTGTTGCCACTTTTATTGAGAAATTATAGTATTCAGTTTCCAGTAATGAATTATACCTCAATCTTCAATTCAGACAATGAGAATTGACATTGCAGTTTCAGTTTTACTTTTTTAGGGACTTTTATTATGTTAAAATTTATAATTACAAGCCAAATCCTTGAAACAGTTCCATCATTCGTACCACAAAAATGTCAGACAATGACCATCTCCAACTAGAAATAATCTAACTACCATCTCTTGACATTCAATGATGTTGCCATCACTGAATCCCCCATTATCAACATCCTGGGGGTTACAATGGACCAGGAACTCAACTGGACTCACCATATAAATACAGCGGCTACAACAGCAGGTCAGAGGTTAGGAATATGTGGCGAGTAATACAGTTCCTGACTCCTCAAAGCTTATCCATAAAGCACAAGTCAGGAGTGTGATGGAATACTCACCACTTGTCTGGATGAGTGTAGCTCCACAACACTCAAGAAACTTGATACTCTCCAGGACAAAGCAGCCCCACTGATTAGCACCACCCCTACAAGCATCCACTCCCTCCATGACCAACGCTCAGCAGCTGTAGGGTGTACTATCTACAAGATGCACTGCAGGAATTTACCAGTGATCCTTAGATGGCACCTTCAAAACCTCGGACCACTTCTATCTAGAAGTATGAGGGCAGTGATACATGGGGACATCACCACCTGCAAGTTCCTGTCAAAGCCATTTACCATCCTAACTTGGAAATATATTGCCATTCTTTCAGTGTCGCTGGGTTAAAATCCAGGAACCCCTTCCTTAAGGGCATTGTGGGTCTACCTACGGCAGATGGACTACAGTGGTTCATGATGGCAGCTCACTGCCACATTCTCAAGGGCACCTAGGGATGGGCAATGAATGCTGGCCAGCCTGCGACACCCATGTCCCACAGGAGAATTTTTTTAAAAAAACACTTACCAACAACCTATGATTCAAGCAAGTTCTGTAAAGGACTGTCACGATTTGAGCAACAGCTCAGTGGAAGCATATGCAGTGGTGAGAGATGTTACAGAGGTTGTAGGCAAGCTTTGTTACTGATAGATTATCTTACATTTTTCATTGTTTATAAGCATAGATGGCTAGACTAACACTCGCTGTCCATCCCTTGTATTCAAGGTCAGAAATCACATGACACCAGGTTATATTTCAACAGGTTTATTTGAAAACATAAACTTTCGGAGCCTCACTCCTCCTTCAGGCGTTAGTGAGAGAAGTAGTATCAGATACAGAATTTTTAAGTAAAAGATCAAAGGGTCATAGCAGTGATGAGGATGTTTTCAGCAAACCTAAGATACTGTTAAATCCCTTGTGAAGGTGGTGGTGAGCCGCCTTCGCAAACTGCTGTAGTCCATCTGGTGCATGTATACCTACAGTGCTGTAAGGAAAGCAGTTTCAGGATTTTGACCCAGCAGCAGTGGAAGACCAACTATATTGTTCCAAGTCGGGTTGGTTTGTGGTTTGAGGAGAACTTGTAGCTGCTGGCAATCCCAAGGATTTGTTTACCTTGCCCTTCTACATGATTGGGTCACGTGTTTGGAAAGTGCTGTTAAGGGATCTGAACTCAAATTTGGCTCAACTAGCATAATGTGAACAGTTGCATACAATCTGACTCAGTGGTCAAAGAAGGTGATGGAATCAGAGTTGAGTCCATTAAATTTACTTTTTGTTGGGGAGGGTCTGGGGGCACGTACATAGATGATGACTTTCGTCTTCCAAGTGTTTAACTGAACAGAATTGTGGTCTTCTACACTTGGCACTAAGACAAAAAGCCTGACCATGGATATTGGTAGAGTTGTTAGGCATGACAGAGAGTTGGAGTAGAGTTTTGCCCACACATAAATGGAAACATATACTGTATCTTCAAATTATATTACCAGCTGATGGATGAGATAGGAGAAAGGGCCAAGGATAAGTTTTTAGGAGTTGCAGTCATTCCTGAAGATATTCTGGAAGCCGTCAGATAGATAAAAGTGGAATTAAGTGATGGTTGTCTTGCTGAGCTGGACAATGGAAGACAACGTATTAAATGGATATTGCAAGGGTCCAATAGTATTTAATATGGTCTTGTCGGATTTGATTATGACGGCTGAGCCAATTGTGCCAAGGAATGCTTTCAAATCTGAATGCCTTAAATGAAGGAATGGAAATAGTATCTATAGCAAAGTGAACAACCAGGGTGTGAGAGAATTAGGATCTTACTGGACAGAAGAAGTGGAGCTGAGTGAGTGGTTTATCAGTTTGACAGCTGCAAGTTTGGGAGGAAACAAAGGACAAGAGATCTGACAGCTGGGTGTTTGAATATGGCTCAAAATTCGGATGAAGCTTGTGTGATACAGCGAAGGCCAATAAAGGGAATTTTGGTTTGCAAATGAAGAAAACCATAAAACTATGCAGAAACATGCTGCTAGCATAACTCATCTGATAGCACAGATGTAAATGCTGTCAGTAATCCTCAATGTTCTATTTAAATATTAAACTTACTGTAATTACTTTAAATATTTTAAAATCATTGATAATAATATGATTTTCCTACAATTCCTGACATGTCAGCTTCTTTGTATTTTGTTTTTATGTCTCATGGCTGTTAAAAATTTTAACTGTAAGCTAATGAATACAACCTGAAACAGTATATCCATTCTGTGGTGCACATTGTTCAAACTTAAATATAGATTACCACCAGTGAATGCTTCATTGAAATACAGATTGCATTGATTATCAGTGACCTTATGCTTCCTAAGCACCGTACTTATATCGGAAATTGGATAGCGAATGAGTATAAGTGGTAAACAGCTAAATGTCATCTGTGAGACTGTTCAAATTCTGGCCTCAGCTAACACTTGATCTTTGGAATCCTTAAGGAGTAACTTTTCTTGTATTCAGACAAGCTGTCAAATCAAGTGGACAACAGCCAGAGAGCATTCCTACCTGTTGAGAGAAAAGTTCAGTACAGGAAACATGCTGCTCAGATTATGTGATGTTTAGATTATATTGATCGTGGAAAGGGCCATATCTTAATAGTCACATTGATTTTATCCAGAGGAGGTGAATTCAAACCGGAACATAGCAGAATAGGTGTCTGTGTTTCTGCCACAAAGACTGAGACAGGTGCTGGTTCTGTGTTTGGGCCCAAAATCTGCCTCCACCGGGAAATTGATTTAAATTCAGATTTCCAAGAGATCAGCACCTAATTGGTATGGAGATGTGTTTCTTGTCTGCTTAGAGCCAATGACAGCAGAGAGAGCACTGGGTCAGATGAAGTGTCAAACTCATTTAGACTCCCCATGGCAGCCACCAATTAGACTTCTAGTTGTGCTGAGGGGAAGATCAGCAGTTTGTGTGAACAATTTCACAGTAGCAGAAAGGAATGAGATGCCATAAAGAAGCCACAAGTCTGGAAGACGGCAAAACAGCCCATCACTTTTTTTAACTGTATAAAAACAGGAAATGATGGAGATACTCGGCAGGTCTGGTAGCACCTATGGTTAGAGAAACAGAATTAACATTTTGAGTCCAATATGACTCTTTTTTGGAATTGAAGATGGTTGGCCTCAGACACTACCTTAAGGAACTTGTGCAACAATGTTCTTGGACCGAGATGACCAATAACCATCCTCATTTGTGCTAAATATGACTCCAACCAGCAGAGACCATTCCCCGACTTTCAACTGGCTCCAGTTTTGCTCAGGCACCTTGATGCTACACTTGGTCAAATGCGGCCTTGATGTCGAGGGCAGTCCCTCTCACTTCACCTCTGGAATTAACCCCTTTTATCCATGTTTAGGCAAAGGCTGTAATGAAGTCAAGGAGCTGAATGGCCTGATAAAATCCAAACTGATTTGAGAGGTTATTCCTTTGCAAGTCCTGCTTGATAGCGCTGTGGATCACCCCTCCTGTCACTTTGTTGATGATCAAGAGTGGATTAATTGGGAACTAACTGGCCAGGTTAGATTTGCCCTGCTTTTTGTGAACAGAATGTGCCTGGGCAATTTTCCACATTGTTTGGTAGATGCCAGTAGCGATACTAGAAAAGCTTGGCTAGAGACACCACTAATTCTGCAGCATTCTGTTCTCAGGTTCCCTAGCCTTTGCAGAATGCAGTGCCTTCAGCCATTTCTTGACATCACATGGAGTAAATCCATTCAGCTGAAGATTCACTTCCGTGATTCCATGGGAATCTCAAGAGGAGATTCAGGTTCATCATCCAGTCAGCACTTCTGGTTGAAGATGGGTACAAATGCTTCAACCTTGTCTTTTACATGGACACGCTCGACTATCCCATTGATGAGGATGGGGATATTTATGGAACCTTCTCCTCTTGTTAGTTGTTTAATTGTCCACTACTATTCACAACTGGATGTAGCAGGACCACAGAGTTTAGATATGATCTATTTGTCATGGCATCACTTAGCCCTGTTTATTTTGCATGCTGCTTCTTCTGTTCTGCATGTAAGTAGTCCTCTGTTGTAGCTTCACCAGGTTAACACCTGGTATACCTGGTGCTGCTCCTGGCATGCCCTCTTCCACACTGTGTTGAACCAGAGTAGATCTCCTGATTTGATGGTAATGGTGTAGTTGAGGATATTCCAGGCTATAAGGTTACAGATTGCAGTTAAAATGTTGAAGAAGGTGGTGTCTATAGACATAGTCAATGCATTTATGATTATCTTATGAAATTCTGTAGATTCTGGAATGATTCTGTAGATTGGAAGGTAAAAATGTCATCCCGCTGTTTGAGAAGAGAAGACAGTGAGATAGAAAACAAAGAACTGCCTGTGAGCCTCCCATCAGTCGTATCAGAGGTGCTAGAATCTCAGTTAAAGTACATGATTAATGCACACTTGCATGAAATGATATGATTGGGCATAGAATGGATTTACAAATGGGAAATAGTGTTTGACAAACTGGGAGTTTTATTGAAGATGTTACTAACAAAATCATGAAAAGAGAGATGATGGGCATAGTGTACTTAGATTTTTGGAAGGCTTTTGACAAAATCCCCAACAGGAAACTGGTTAGAAAGATGTGAGCATATGCCATGGATTAATGATTAGCTAACTAAGAGAAAATAGAGAGTAGGAATAAATGGGGGTCATTCTTCCATTGGCAGGCTGTGGTTAGTGGGGCACTGCAAGAATCAGTACTTGAGCCCCAGATGTTCACTAATATGTAGGAGGGGTCCAAATGTAATGTTTTCACTTTTATTTTCTGTTCATTCATTGAATGAGGGTGTCCCTGATTGCCCAGAGGGCAGTTAAGAGTCAACTACATTGTTGTGGATCTGGAGTCAAACAAGGTAAGGATGACTGTTTCCTCCCCTAAAGGGTGTTAATGAAACAAATGGGTTTTTCCAACAATCAATTCGTTGTCAACATTAAACTTTTAGTTCCAGATATTTATTGAATTCAAATTCTACCATCTGCCATGGCAGGATTCAAACCCAAGTCCCCAGAACATTGCCTGGGCCTCTGGATTAACAGTCCAGCAATGATACCACTAGGCCATTTCCTTTCCTTATTTGCAGGTGATACAAAGCTGAGAATCAGTGTATGTTGTGAGGAAGATGAAAAGCAGATGCAGGAGTATTTGGACTGGTTTGTTGAATATGCCAGATTGAATATAAGGTGGAAAAATATCAAATTACCTACTAAGGTAGAATAACCAGATGTGCAAAGCATTTCTTAAAAGGTATGAGGTTGTAAAATGTAGATGTACAAAGGGACTTGGGTGTCCTTGTCAATAAGTTACAGAAGGTTAATATGTAAGTGCAGCAAACTATTTGAAAGGCTAATGGAACGTTAGCCTTCATTGCAAGAGAATTTAAGTACAGGAGGAGTGAATTGTAATCAATTGTGTAAGAGTTAGGTTAGACCACACCTGGAGTATTGAATGCAGTTTTGGTCTCCGTACCTCAGGAAAGGTATTGTCATAGAGGGAGTGCATCAAAGGTTCGCTAGACATTCCTGGCTTGGCTGGACTGCCCAGTGAAGACAGATTGGGCAAATTGGGCCTGAACTGTCTAGAATTTCAAAGAATGAACAGTGATCTCATTGAAACCTACAAAATACTTAAAGGGCTAGACAGGGTAGATGCAGCTAAGATGGGTTCAGCAAAAGGCATCGAAGTGTTCGATCAGCCATATTGAAAAGTAGGGCAGGTTAAATGGACCAAATGACCTAATCCTATTCCAATAGGTGAATGCAGTTCTTCTGCTGCAGATGGCCCACAGCCACTCATTAATGCCCGATTTTGAGTTTCTAGACATTCAACATCTGTCCTAATTAGCATAGTAGTAGTTCCACACAACAAGATAGAGAACATCCTCAACGTGACTGTATGGTTGTCATGCCTACTGATACTAATACATGGTCTCCATTAGACTAGATGGAAATTCCAGAATTTTTTGCATTCACATTTCACCAATTGCCATAGTGGGATTCAAACCAATGTTCCAAGCACACTAGAGCATGGGTCTCTGGGTTACTAGCCAGTGTCATTACCACCACACTGCCACCTTCCTCACTGATACCAATCTGAATCTAATGCTGGAGACCGTGAAAGCCAGAAAGAGGTTCTTGTCTTGACAGCATCAGGAGAAGACACCTTTCCATGCAGACAGCACTTTACTGTTCAATGTTGTCTACCTTTCCTTGCTTTTCCTCCTTCTCTCTTGCCTCTTGCATGGTGAACAGTCTCCTTGCAGGTTCTCATTGTCCTCAACTTCTACACCTCTCTGGAGACTCATGAAATGGAGAGCACACAATAACATTACAGTGGCAGCAATCCTTGCTGGATGATATTGGAGGGCATATCCAATTCAAGCAACAGAATTACATCTTCAGTCGCCCAGTGACCTGCTTGATTGTTGTCTTAGGGTTGGCATGCCTTGTTTTTAACCCTGTTTCCTTTCCCATGCCCTGTTGATATCCAGGCTTCCACCTATCCTGCTGAGGATGTTGCCCCCCATCACTCCTGGCTCCAGAAGCTGACAGTTGTGCCCCACTGCTAGCCTTTTAGAAAGCTGGCCATTCTATTGCAATTGATTGCGTTGCCTCCTGCTCCGTTGGCCCCATGACACCTGTTGGGTGATGACCCCATTTGATGCGTAAACGCTACGTCCATTGTCTATGCTACCTGTACAGCCCCAAATGCACCTAGTCTCAAAGTGCTGAATCCTCTTTGTCGCATTGACCCTCCCAGGGGAAAGGACTGTTGCCTTGAGGCAGCCTTGAGACACTCCCCACTGTGTACCCACCCCCTGACAGTTGATCAGAAACTGTCAGCTTCTGAAACCTGCACCATGCTTTAAATAGTGCACTGTCCCTGTCCAACAAGCAATTTATGACCTTTACAACTGCTTTCATTGGCCTCAGTTAGAAGGAGGCAAGTGCTTCCTGTCCCATCCACAAACTGTTTTGCTGACTATTGCTTGCATCTGGATTGGCTGACCCAGGTATTTTCTGCCCACATCCTCTTGCATTCTGTTCCCACTTTAGAGATGAATATCCAGAAAATTCAGTCCATGGAAACAAAAAGCAAAAACCAGAAAAGTTAAAATACAATGCATGCACTTTTAGAACTTTATTTTCAACCATTAATGCATGTGGTTCTATCCTTCTTCAGCCTTCTTGTGAAATGTATTATTGTCTAAGTGATACAGTACTACAGGGCTGCAATTAAGGGATGGAAGTTAACCTATCTTAGACCTAAATAACACAGTGTGGAGCTGGAGGAACACATCAGGCCAGGCAGCATCAGAGGAGCAGAAGGCTCCGAAGAAGGCTGCTGACTGAAAATGTCAGCTTTCCTACTCCTTTGATGCTGCCTGGCCTGCTGTGTTCCTCCAGCTCCACACTGTGTTATCTCTGACTCCAGCATCGGCAGTTCTTTCTATCTCCAACCTTACACTTTTTTCCCTGAAAAAGGGGGTCGGTCTATCATCTCCTGTTACCTTTCTCTCTTGTCTAAAAGGAACTTTCCAAGTTGAAAATCATGATTATGAACCTGAGACACATGACCAAGAATAAAGGGACACTCAAGTTCATAGGAAGCATGAAATGAGAAAAGACTATTAAGTCCAAGTATAATCAACTTCTGTTATCATGCCAAAGGAAAGTTTAGTGTGAACACTGCTAATAAAAGGTCAATTTTAAGAAACACACATTAGTTGTTAAAACTGTATCTCATTTTTCTTATGCAGCAGACAGACTTTCATTGTCAGTTTTATTTTCCAATGTTTGTAACAACAGAAAAAATTTCTTGTTTCTTTTACACAAATGTTCTTATCTCTTTAGACTCAACATTTCAGTACATAAAAGGATATGCTGATGAAAAGCCTAAAGATGGAATTTACTCCAAAGGCCTCCAGTGTGTGACCATTCTGATTGGTGTATATAACCGAAGTTCTGGGCTCCCCATAATGGGGGTCATCAACCAGCCCTTTGTAACCCGTGATCCAGATAGTCTCAGGTAAAAAAAATCCAGCAGATGGAATGTACAATTATGTGTAACAGTATGGTATTACCATTCTAGCCTCAAAGTCAAATATTCAGCAGTGAAGCTTTTCATCATGAGACTCGTAAACTAATGGTAAAGTTTAGTGTAGGATAAAGCTTTTAAAATCCTGCTATAAAATGATGACAAAAAACATGAACAAACGGGTTTCTTCTAGGTTTCTAATTAATCAGAGACTCGAAGGTAATTTTAAACTAATTTCAGTAGAATATTGACATGAACAGATTGACTGCCTTTTTTCACTTTATGTTAACGTCCGATTAGGAGAGGGGGTTATCTGATCATGTCTGCTGCCTGCTAAGGTCCCTTCAGACCCAAAACTTCCAGCACTGGATTTAAACCTTGTGCTTCGCCACTAAAGCGATCTTGATCTTCTCAATCATTACTCTGTTTTCCTTGCTGCAGTTAAGTTTGGGATCATTTTGGAGGGAGAGTTTTGGGGGAAATTTTATCGCGGTTAAAATGATGAGTGGTCCGGACAGAGTAGATAGCGAGAAGCTGTTCTTGGTCATAAAAGGAACAAGAACGAAAGGGCATAGATTTAAAGTGATGTGTAAAAGAAGCAAGGGTGAGGTGAAAAATGTTTTCACACAGCAAGTACAGTAGTTCGGGTTTGGAATGCCCTGTCTGGAAATGTGGTGAAGGCCGGTTCAGTTGAGGCATTCAAGAGAACACTGGATGATTATTTGGAAAGAAATAGTGTGCAAGGAGGGGAAAAAGGCAGGGTATCTGCACAAGGTAATGACACTCTTTTGAAGAGCTGGTGCAGGCAAAATAGGGCCAATGGCCTCCTCTGTGCTCTAATAATTATATGATTCTGTAAAAGGAAAGGTCCATTGTTCATTAAGAGCTCCTCTGGCCCCCTTGTTTCACCTGGTTTGCTCTCACTTCCAAAACCAACCAAGCATGAGCAGATATATTTTATCTTAAAGGTTGAGATCATCAGTTCTCAGCCGTAATCAGCATCTGCTTTGCCCTGATAAAACCCTCCAACTCCTCACTCACACTAAGTTTCTTCCTCTACCACACTAATACTTTTCTGCCATCTTTACTTGTCTAAGTCCTTCTCATGGATGAAATTCAAATCCTGCTCCAATAATTCATTCCATAACCAACTTTTGACCTGTTAATGAGCTGAATGCTAAATTATGCCCTTTTGCACTGTTCTCTTTCTCAAAGTCACCATTATGGACCGACTTCTCAAAAGTTCTGCTTTCTTATTCCAATGTTCTACTACATCCAGAGCGGCATCAAAAAATAACTTCTCTTCCTACCCATGCAGAGTGACATCCAATGTTCCACAATGTTCCTTCCTCCTTTTCCATATTTATATATTGACCTCTGATTGCCAGTCTTCCTGTGCAAGGTGACAGAACCCAGATTACACTCTCAATAATTTTTCCTATTTCATGACCACTCTGGGCAGCCTGAATGGCACAAATTCATGGAATTTCATCAAATTTAAGATGTGGAAACCCAATGAATTTCTTGGATGCTTTTTTCACCAATAGCCCTACTTCCATGCTCCATGAACTTGAGGGAACATAGGAGTGGGAGTAAGCCACTTGGCTGTTTGAGCCTGCTCCGACATTCAAGATGATCATGCCTAATCCTCTATCTTAATTCCATAATCTTGCTTCTCCTCATACCCCTTGATGTCTTTAAAATCTAAAAATGTATCTATCCCTTAAATATATTCAGTAACTCGACCTCCACAGCCTTCTGTGATACAGAATTCCACAGGTTCACAGCCTTTTGAGTGAAGAAAGTTTTCCTCATCTCAGTCCTAAATGGTCTATCACATATCCTGAGACTCTGGTTCCAGACATCCCAACCAGCAAAATCATCTTCCCTGCATCTAGTCTGTCCAACTCTGTTAGAATTTTATACACTTTGATCAGATCCCCTCTCATCCTTCAAACCTCTAGTGAACACAGACTAAATCAAATCAAACTCTCCGGATAGATCAATCCTGCATCCCTGGTATCACCATTGTACTGCCTTGATGACAAGTACATCCTTCCTTAGGTAGGAAGAGTAAAACTATACACAATACTTCAGGAATGATCTGCTGCATTCCCTCTGTGGTAAGTAAATCCTTCTTCAGGTAGGAAGAGCAAAACCGCACACAATACTTCCAGTATGGTCTCCATGTAAGCCAAACACCCCTACTTTTGAATACAAATCCTCTTGCAATGAAGGTCGATATTCCATTTGCCTTCCTAATTACTTGCTGCATCTGTCTGTCTACTTTCATTAACTGGTGTGCAAGAACACCCACATCCCTTTGTACACCCACACCTCCCAGTATGTGACCGTTTAAATTAAACTCCTCCTTTCTGTTTCTCCTACTAAAGTGTGTAACGTCTCGTTTAACCAAATAGTACTGCATCTGCCATGTTATTTGGCCATTAACTCAAGTTGTTTAAGTCACCTTGAAGCCTCCTTGCATCCTCCTCATCTCTTACCATCCCACCCAGCCTTGTGTTGTCAGCAAGCCTGGAAGTACTCCATTTGGTTTCTTCATCCACATCATTTATGTATACCGTGAAAGCTGAGCCCAACCACTGATCCTACTGTGTCCCACTAGTCACTGTCTGCCACTTGGAAAAATACCTGTTTATTCCCACTTTCTGTTTCCTGTCTGTCAACCAATTCTCAATTCATGCCAGTATATTTTCCTCAATCCCATGTGCAGAGCCACTAACCTCTTCTGAGGGACCTTATCAAAAGCCTTTTGAAAATCCAAATACACGATATCCACTGGTTCTCCCTTAAGTATTGTACTAGTTGTATCCTCATAAAACCTCCAGCAGATTTGTTAAGCATGGTTTGCCTTTTATAAACCAATACTGGCTTTTCCAAACCTGTCAATGTTTCCCAAATGTTCTGTTTTCACATCTTTTACAGTAGCATTTACCCCACTACTGACATTAGGCTAACTGGACTGTAATTCTCTGTTTCTTCTCTCACTTTTTAAATAGTTGCCACCTTCCCATCTGTAAAAACTGCTCTGGAGTCTATTGAATTTTGGAAGATGATCACCAATGCATCCAAATATTTCAAGGGCCCCTTCATTTAGTATGCTGGGATTTGGATAATCAGGCCCTGGTTCTTTGTCAGCTTTTAACTCTCATTAATTTCCCCACCACCATTTTCTTACTAATACGGATTTCTTTCAATTCCACTCTCCCACTAGACGCTTTGTTCCCTAACTCCCAAATTGTCCGCAATCCCATCTTATCTATTCACAGTAAGTTACACTCTTCCGTTATTTCCTGCCTCACCACCGCTAATTTGTAAAACTTAAGATCCTTATCCTTATGCACAGATTATTCCCACGTCGCTCTATTCTGCTGCCTCTTCATCAGCCTTATATCTTCTTTTGCCCTTCCAATACACTGATTCTGGTTCGTATGGATGTAGTCTTCCCTTTTTTCCACCATTCGTTAGAGCATGTTTCATGTCTCTTAGCCCTTCACTTTGCAATGTCCTTCCTAAATTCTTTCTTCTATTTCCTACTCTGTCTTTAAAGACTTCCTTATGTTAGCTTCACTTGAAATCGACAAAAAAAAGTTAAAAATAGGCAAATGGAGACATTTTGTAATATTCAGAAGCTGTGTGGCAGAGAGAATGAAATTAAATTCTCACAAGGAGTATCAAGCACAATATAAAATGTTTGCTATTCAAGAGATGCATGTGACAGGAATAAAGCCAAAATTCAACACATCATGCTAAGAGATAAAAGGTAGTGCAGATGCTGGAGAATCCAAGATAACAAGGTG
>JAHRHZ010000145.1:27976532-27994402 GCA_024137785.1 Ginglymostoma cirratum | reverse complement strand
ATAGTCCAAAGCAGTTGACTGAAGCATTACCTTTTGAAATGCAGTCGCTGCTTTGTCGACTGGATTAAGCTTTTATCAACTTATCCTTTCAAGTTCACTTTAACACAAGCTTAAAATATTTAAGTTACTTGTAATAAACCTGTTTCAGTGTTGTAGCACTCCTTCGCTACAGCGGGACTTTCCAGCCCAGAGGTAAGGACAGTACCATTGTGCAACTAGATCTCAAATATAACATAATAAAGCTTGGATTTATATGGAATTTGACCATTTTAAAATAGTCCAAAGCAGTTGACTGAAGAATTACCTTTTGAAATGCAGTCGCTGCTTTGTAGACAGGGACCATCTTGGGGAGTGCTCAAACTGGGAAAATTGAATTGTGTTTCCTACAGGTGATCAGCAGTTGGGAATCAGAGGTTTGGCTGACTTTGTTTTGTTCCTCTTTAGTCACGAGATTCTGCCCGATTACAGGATTCCTGTAACTGGCTTGACAGAAATAAGCCGACTGAGATCCAAGATTGAATCTGTGATCTTCCTTCTCAATGTACCTCAGTGCTGCACGATTAAGGGATTAATTTTAATTATTATTTACACTTGTACCAAAAGAAATTGAAGGAATACCTTGTTGAGATTATGTAGTAGTGTTGGGACAACCTGCAGATTGAAACTTTGATCGCACCATAGACTTCCAAGCAATGATGTAGTAGTTACTGTTTTTATGACTTCACCTTTTTCTCTTAGGAAATAGCGTGAACCTGTAGAAGGATTTTCAAGCTGGTCAACAGACCAGCCACAGTGTAATTATCTATGTACCAGTTATTAGATTGACCCTATATGGCAAGAAGGTTCTATAAGCTCTCATAACTGAAATGATAAATGAGGTCCACCAATGTGCTCCAGATACAAATATTCCCACTGGATATCAAACTAGAGTTTAGATCTCCACATGTCAAAACTGTCTAGAAATCTCACGCTCAGAGGCAGGAATCTGAAAAGAATGAATCAATTCAATTAAATCAATAATTATTAAATTGGTGCTAGTAATTGAAGGGACCATATTTTCCTCTATACTGTCAATCTACTAACCTGACTGTCTACCATACCTTCAAAAGGACTTTAATATTCATAAGTAAATAGTTAAGGATCTAGTATCTCTGATATATTATTCAATTGACAGTTCTTATGCTTTTATGTTGTAAAGTAAGTTCATATTTATGATGTATAGATAAACTGCAATCATTACTGAGAGCGAATGCTGTTTTACTGACTATTATGAGCCAAGGGGTAAAGGAAAACTTGTAAATTGTTTGCAGTACCTTATATGAGCTTTTTGCTCAGAACATACATTAATGTATAAAGATATATTAAGTAGTGTTGTAACCAGTGTTAATGTGCAGTATATGTATAAGACACTGCTGAAGTATGTAAATAAATTTTTACTGAGTGTCCATGAGAAAAGGTGAATTATAGCTTACAAACATAAATTAAGGATGCAGAGGGCAGAACATTCTCTACACCATTTCCTGTGTGCTTATTCCTAGATATAGACATGTGATTATTTAGAAACTTCCTCATAACTAAACCTTTGTGTATTTTACATTGAACCTATTCTGTTCAATGCTTATTCATTAATTTTGCCTATCCTTCTCCCACAATTTATTTCTCCAAACCCTGCTTTTCTTATCTGGGGTGGTTTCTTAGGCTGGTTTATTGTTCTGTAGGCAGACCCCCCCAAGCAGAATCTTCCCTTTGTAGATCTGAGTTTGATCCAGCTTCACCTGACGTACAAGGATGCACTTTTTTTTAAAAATTCCCCATATCGTAAATAGAAACTAAAGGATTGACAGTGTTTACAATTTGCTATTAGGATCATCTGTCACCTCAAATATGATCCATTCAAATCATTTAGATCAAAGGCTGATCTTGAGGCCTTTCTGTGATAAGATTTTTAATGCATTTTTCGTATTTCGAGACTGGATCAACCATTGAGAAAGTTTGTTTTTGTAATATATAGTTTGAGGTCAGACAACCAGATATACTCCCATTGTGAAGACCTGTACTGATTTCTAAGGGGGAGGTTTTATTGCTGGTGAACACATAAGTTTGGGTGTGGGATGGGGTTGGTTGTGAAGTGGGGTTAATTCTTGGATAAATGACAACACAAGCATATTGGGAAGCTGACTGAAACCTGCCGACTGCTGCATTTAACTTCAGCATGTTAGGCTGCGTGCAGGCATTTATTGCTGATCCCTAACTGCCCAAAGAATAATTAAAATAAACTACAGGGGATCCCTGACATACGAACGTCCAATTTATAAACGCTCGTACTTACAAATATGTTCCTATGCATGGTTGTAATTTTAAAGACCTGACACACAAGCATTTTCTGTTCTTATAACCAGCTGCTTTTCATTGACCTATATTGTTTCCAACTTGCGTACAGATTGACTTGTGAACGAACTCCAGAACAGAACCTGGGGACTGCCTGTTTATTGCAGGGGGCCTGAAATCAAAACTAAGCCAAACAGCAGATTTCCTTCCCTAAGGGGCATTAGTGAACCATTGGGTCTTGCCAACAATGGTTAAATTAAACCAGTTTTTTATTTGAATTCAAATTTTCACCATCTGTCAATCTCCCCAGAACATTAACATGGGGTTCTAGATTATTAGTGCAGTGACATTACCACTATGCTGCTGCCTCCCTAAAAACAATATGTTATTCACTCAATTACAGTGATATTATCATAGCTTTTGCAATTTAACTGCACAAAACTGATCCATGGATTTCCAGCCTTTCTGGAATTTGCCTCTGAAAACAAGGCAGGAATACAGCAGCAATTGTGGATGCAAAAGGCATGACAGGGAAATATGTCAATAACTGCTGAAAATTCACAGCTACACACTTATTTGTTTGTGGGAAAAGCTTTGTTCAGAGTAATTGTGCTGATTGGCTTTACAATCCTGGAGGTTGCCCATACAATTCAAGAGGTATCATCTACACTTTGGAGGTTTGAACATTTCATTCTATACTTTGGAGTTCTGATTTATCAGATTAGCGGGTGTCTCTTACGCTGTGTAACTTTGGACCTCAGATAGGACCAGGATGATCAACATCAGTCACAGCCTGCTGCACTTAGAACCATAACTTCATAAAGTCAGAGATAAACAAAGTGGTGCAGCTCACAGGAGGTTATCCCTGTAGCACAAAGGCTACAGGTAAGGGGTATGGTTCTTCAAATGTCAGAGCAGCAGTGTGTGAGGAGGCCCAGGGTTTGGGTCAAGTGGTGGCAAACATTGTAGTCCTCTCAAAACAGATGTGCAGCTAGTAGACCTAACATTGACCATCTACATTAAGATCTTTGTCTGTGAATCCTTCCATGGCTTCATCAGAGATGTTTGCACATTCTTGAAGTTTGTGGTCCCAAAATGTATAAAGTGGTTGATTCATGGTTTCATCACCAGGTGGATGTAAATATATACAATTCTATTGCAATGATTCAAGTCAGAAATGAGTAGCTACTCATTTTTGGCCCTAACTTTGGCTGGCTTTCCATAGTCGCAGTGTAGTATCAACTGTACACATGGCAATTAAAGCACCCATAGATCACCCTGCAGCATTCATCAGCCACAAAGGCTTCCATTAAATCAACATGTAACTGGAATGCATGAAGTAAAAAAATTTTTATGCATGTGTGTAGAAGAATTCTGAGCCAATACTTTGATACCTTCACCCTACAGCAGTGCACCTTCCCTGGTTTCTTTAATCCTTAAAACAAACTTACTAATTGACTACTCAGAACCAAGGGACATTAAATGTAAATGTGTTTGATAACATCTACGAGGAAACTGAGCAATTAGGCTGGCATCCATCAGCCAAACAGATGTTTTAGTGAACAAGCTACCATCATACTTGAGAATTTTAGATTTAATATTATTAAGGCAGAGGCATATAGATCTTGCTAAGCAATGGGATAGAAGGTTTTCAGAAGTAGATAGGAATAAGAAATTATGAACAAGAGTAAGCCATTCAGCCTTTCAAGCGTGCTTTGCCATTCAATTAGATTGTGGCTGATCTGAATTCTTAATCTCAACTCTATATTCTTATATCCCCAATAATCTTTCACCTCCTTGGTAATCAAAAATCTGTCTACCTCTGTCTTAAAAATATTTAAAGATTCTACATCCACTGCCTTTTGAGGAAAGGAACTCCAAAGACTACAACCCTCTAAGAGAATTTTTTTTTCCCTCATCATTGTCTTAAAAAGGCAACTGTTATTTTTAAACTATAATTCATAGTTCTAGATTCTCCCACAAGAGGGAATATCTTTTCACCATTCACTCAGTCAAGTCCCCTTTGGATCTTATAGGTTTCAATTAAGTCATCATTGACTTTAGAAGATGTAGGCCTAGCCTGTTTGGCCTAGTCTCAATGCAATCCCCTCATTCAAGTATTTGTCTACAACATCTTCTTTGAACTGCTTTCACTTTAACATCCTTCTGTAAGTACAGTGACCTATACATGGTACTCCAGATGCAGTCTCACCTATGTCCTGTATAACTGAAGCATAACCTTCTTACTCTAACATTCAATTTCCCTTGCAATAAAACATCAGTCTATTGGCTTTCCTGATTACTCATTGTACCTGCATACTAACCTTCTGCAATTAATGCATGAGAATATTCAAATCTCTCTTCACCTTCGAGCTCTGCAACCTCTCACCATTTGGAAACTATGCTGTTTTTTATTCTTTCTGTCAAATTGGACAATCTCACATTTTTCCACATTGACAGATTTTTTTCACTTACTTAACTCACCTATACCCCTTTGCAAAGATAGTAGGAACTGCCAATGCCGGAGAATCTGCGATGACAAGGTGTAGAGCTGAATGAACACAGCAGGCCAAGCAGCATCAGAAGGGTCCAGACCCGAAATGTCAGCTTTCCTGCTCCTCTGATGCTGCTTGGCTTGCTGTCTTCATCAGCTCTACACCTTGTTATCCCTTATATCCCTTTGCAGGCTCTTTGTATTCTTTTCATAACTCACTTTCCTACCCATCTTTGTGTCATCAGCACATATAGCTACCGTACCTTCAGTCCCTTCATCTAAATCACTTATATAAATTTTAAAGAATTGAAACTCCAGCCCAGAGCCACTCATTCCATCCTGTCAGCCTGAAAAGGACCAATTTATTTCAACTCTCTAATGCCTGTTAGCAAGCCAATCTTCTATCCATGGAAATATGTTACCCCCAACACCATGAGCTTTTATTTTCACAGTAAACTTTAATGTGGCACCTTATTAAAATGTCTTCTGGAAATCTAAACAGAATATATCCACTGGTTCCCCTTTATCCAGAATAAATTACTCCTTCAATGAACTTCAATAGATGAGTTAAATATGACTTAAGATCAGAAGAAATAGGAACAGGAATAAGCCATTCGGCCCCTCTAATCAGCCCCCCCATTCAACTAGATCATGACTAATCCAACATTATTCACCTCCACTTTCTTACCCTTTCCCTTTTACCCTTGTGGGCTCTACCTAACTATCTTGAACATATCCGTGTGCCCTGTGTTAACACACTCAATACCTTTACTGAAGTACTTAAGTAGAGCATTTTAACCAGTACTTTTCATGCAATACGTTTACAGAAACACTTTATTGGAGCGTTTATGTAGAGCTCTTTACAGAAGTACATGCAAAACTTTACAGGACACATTTAGGTACAGCACTTTAACCAAAGGGTAGACAGTTAGATATTAGTTGCTTGCAACTAAACTGGCAGGCTCTGCCTGAAGGAGGTTTCTGTCTACACTCAGGTCCCTGACCCAAGCTTACGTTTATTCCTTGTGACAGTTGATGTCTGGAATTATCACTGAAGTGAGGTCTAAGAGACCCACTTTTTACATGGTTTTTCTCCAGTTTTCCAGGCTATTCCATGACCACATGGCTCAATGTGCCCCTAGTCATTCGTAGGGCCACTGCCTGTTCTTTGTTCTCCTTACCTGTCTTTGAGTAGTTTCATGCTGTTTTATCAGGCTGAGCCATTAAACTGCAGCCACAATGGCTCCATGGTTCTTACTGGAATGGTCTATTCCTGTTCCTATTTCTTATGGTTTTATGGTTAAACTTTCCAGAGCAATGGGACACCTTCCCAGACACCCTTTTGGAATGCTTGCTCTGTTTAATCAGGTTTCAATGAAACAATGTCCCTCCTTCTCAATGACTCCTCCTGATACCAACAGTGTCTGGCAAAGTAATGAGCCCTCTCCTGGTATTGATCATTTAAATAGCAGACTGACACTGCAGTTCTAAGGCCAGGGCTAGCCACACACAAACATGGCCAAACCTGATTTAGTATTTCGCCATTGTCCACATTTAGTCAAGATTTTAGCTCTTAGCCATATTGCTACGTTTGTTTTATCTTTAATAATAGCTTCTAATGTTTTCCTTATGATGGATGTTAACCTAAGCACCCTGTAGTATCATGTTCTCTGCCTCCCTCGCTTTCTGAATAAAGGAGTTACATTAGCTATTTGCCAAACTCAAGGAGCTTTACCAAACTCGAATGAGCTCTGGTGAATTAAAATCAATGCATCAACAATCTCTCTAGCTATTTCTTTTAAGACTCTAGGATGAAATCCATCAGGACCTGTGTACTTGTCAATTCACAGTTCCAACAATTTACTTAGCTCTACTTCCCTGGTAATTGTAATTTTCTTGAGAACCTCCCTCTCAATTCATGATTTATACCTATTAGTGCCCACTTTCTCAGTCTCATAGTATTTTGTTTGGGACTGTGCGCTCTCTTTCTCACAACGTTTTATTTAGCGTCCGCTCTCTCTCTCTTTCTCTCGCAGTGTGTTATGTGGTGTCTGTTCTGTCTCTGTCATGGCAATTGATCTTGTCCCTACTCCTTCTGTTCATCTCAGTGTATTTTACCTGGTGTCCACGCTCTTTCTGTCCCTATCAGTGTTTTATCTTGTGTTTGCTGTCTCTTGCACAGTGTTTTATCTGACATTTGATCTCTTTCTTCTAACAGTATTTTATGTGGTGACCATGCTTTTGCAGTGTTCTATCTATTGACCTCTCTCTCTCTCTCCCCCCCCATCCCCACTTCTCTCTCCCGTGGTGTTTCATCGGCCCACTCTCTGTCACGTAGTGTTTTCTCCAGTGTCCATACCCTTGTTCTCTCTCTCGTGATGTATCATCTAGTATATGCTGTCTGTCTCTATCGTGATATTTTATCCTATTTCCATTCTCTCTCTCCAGAGTATTTTCCCTGGTGTTCATGCACTGTCTTGCACAGTGTTTCATCTACTGTCCTCTCTCTCTCTCTCTCTCTCTCTCTCTCTCTCAGACAATGTTTTATCTGTTGCCCACTCTGTCATATTGTTTTATCTGGTGCCTGCTCTTTCTCTATCTCTTGCAGTGTTGCATCTGGTGTGATGTGTACTTAAATTTACATTTCGATCAACCTAGATTTTATTGAATGGTGTAGCAGGTTTGAAGGGCTGAATGGCTTACTCCTACTCCTAATCCACATGTTCATATATAAGGTTCAGTCCTGTGCTGGGATAGATCTGTGGACACCTTTTAGTACACAGCAGAAAGAGAGGCAGAAAGTAATGTACTAACACACCACAGTGGTATTGAATGCTGTCCGAGTTACCAAAACTATGTTTCCTTGAATATTTTCCAGCAATTTGTGAAGTGAATTTTGTTTTGTTTTATTATCAAGGTAATGGGTGGATATTACCACCACCTACTCCACCAGTACAAATAAAAATAATACAAGTTTCCCCAGTGGGACCTGTATGGTGACTCCAGATCCTCAATGCTATAGTTGATCTTAACTGCCACTGAAATAGTTTAGCAAGCAATCACACATGCACTAGTTTTCCATAATCCCAGGCTAATGCTCTGGAGACATGGATTCAAATCCCATCACGGCAAGTAGCAACATTTGAATTCGATAAAATATCTGAAAATAAAAGGTAGCCTAGTAATAACCATGCAACCACGATTGATTGAAGTAAAAGTCCAACTGGTCACTAATATTCTTTAGGGAAGGAGATCTGCCATTCTCACTTGGTCTGGCCTACATGCGACTCCAGACCTGTTGCAATATGCTTGACATGTAACTGCTGTCTTTGATTTAGATTTAGGTTTTATAGTCATGAGTACTCAAGTACCGGGTTCAAGAGTATAGTGAAGAGTGTACAATGTCGCCAAACACATGGCCATCTTAGATACAAAGTACCTAGGTACAAAATCTTAGTTACAGAAGTAGAAAAATAAAGAAATAAGTTAAAAAGTTCAACATAGCAGTTTTCTTAGTATAAAAGTGGAAAAATAAATAAATCAATGCATTTAAAAAGTCAGACATTATAGTGCTTTCTTAAGTCATGGGCTTGCAGACACTCCAAGCTGGGATTTCCTCAACAGGGCTCACTCTTCTCTAAACTGGGCATGCTTTGCTGTGCTGGGCCATGGCCTGCCTGTATTTGGAGGCCGTGCTCACCATCAACCTCTGCTGCCAACCTCAATCAGGCATGCTAGACCTCGCACCATTCACAAGGCCTCAGCCAGGACTGCCACCTCACTGCTGACCACTGCTATTGCCATCTTTCACTGCTAACTGCCACCAGCACCTCCATCTAGGCCTGCGCTGTGCCCCAGCTGCCACGCTGCATTGCCACGTCAGCCAACTGGCTGCAGAGTCCTGCTCTGGCGCCGCTCCAGACATCAATGAAGATGCAATGCCGCTGACCGTGACCAGCCACTTCATGGCCGACTATCAAAGAGCCCAGCCACCACCATTACCCCCTCCACGACTGAGTTCCAAAGGCCAAAGAACCAAAAGAAAGAAAGAGAAAAGCGAGAAAAGAAGAAAGATGGAGAAAAAGAAAGCAAAGCAGTCAGAGTGGATGAGCTCTGGTGAGGAGCCCTGCTCCGCCACCATCTTGGATTTATCCAAGTATCTATTCAGTTGTATCAAACTGGTACAAAGTCAAAAGAAGGGAATGAAACTGGACTGTTCATTTTGCACTGAGGAGACACAGGAAACATGAATGGCAAACACAACCACCCTACAAAGCCCGTCTTATCAACTTCAGGGGACCTGTGCCAAAATTTGGACATCTGTCCCACAGATTAGTCAAGCAACAACCTGATATAGTCATGGTCATTGAATCATACCTTGCAGACAATATCCCCTCCCCTACCATTATCGTCCATTCAGGAGATCAACACCGATTCAATGAAGAGTGCAGGAAGGAGCAACACCAGGCATACTTGAAAATGAGGTGTCAACCTGGGGAAGTTAAAACACCGGACTACTTGCAAGCTAAACAGCAGAATCAGCATTCAAAAGACAGAGTTAAGTATCCCACAATCAACAAATCAGATCTAAATTCTGAAGTCCTGCCACATCCACATTAAATGATGGTTGACAATTAAACAATTGACAGGAGGTGGAGGATCCACAAATATTGCCATCTGCAATGAGCAAGCCAGGTGCATCCATGCAAAATACATGCTGACGCATTTACATTCACTTTCAAATATTGTCATGCAGCGTTGAAGACAATTTTACCTTCCAGCTGTACTTAATTTGCACAGATATATCTCTTAATCATCTGTAAGGAATTGTTTGTATGTACTGCCATGCCAGTGTCATTTGTAACTTACAGTTGATGTGCCAGTATTTTGTGCAACATCACATTAATTATTGCATAGCTTTGTTTGCATAAGCCATTGCCAAATGGACTTTCTGTGGCAGTGTGCATTTGAACACTCACACATTCTAAAATACATCATTCATAAATTCATCTCCATTATCCAGTAAGAATTTTTATTGATGACATAAGGCTTGTGCTGACCCATTTGTTCGTAATAGACAGTTTGTCCTTATTGTTTATTGCCAGGTATATGCTAAAGCCAGTCATCATATGTACAAAATGGAATAAACAGTCATTCTGATCTTGTCTCAGATGAGATGTGGTGGCTATTGCTTCATCATATTCCAGGGGTAAAGGAACACTTACAACTGAGTGTAGTAGTGTGCTAGGACACTTAACACATAAACCACATTGCAGTGTGATTGGTTCTATTAGGGAGGCATATTCGTCCTCCACAACTCCTGCTTCCTTTAATTGCAACATTAATTTTTGTGAAAAGTGATGATCAAATTGTTAATGCAATTTCCATAAAATCCTTTACTTATTCGTGAAACTCCTATGTGCAGCGATTAATAATACTTTTTGGATCTCTTGTCGTGGAACTTCAGATTTCATCAGTGGAATTTGATAATGCCCAAATACCTTTTGCAAGTTTACCTTTTGACTGAATACAAATTGTTGATTGTTCTCCTTGTCTAAACACATTTTCATTTTTTTATCAAAGACTTAGTAGTAATGGTGTGTCTCTCTGGGTGACGTTAGTACTTGTAAAATGATGTAACCGTGCAATTTCACTGAGGAGAGCCACTCCTTTTAAAGATGGTAATGAATTATTATCTTTGAAACAAAGCAGATAGCTTTGTCTAGGAATTCAAATAACAGTTCAGCCAATCAATGCCTTGCAATTTTGAGGTACTTCCACTATGTAGGCCGGCAGAACTGTATGCATCAGCAACTAAGACACTCAGATGACTAAAATAATGTTTCATTGCTGTTTCTCCTTATCATAACTACCCTCAGAACTACATGTTTCATAAGTTGTTTCAGGTTCTCGGATCCTTATACTTGGGCAACTCCTGACACAGTGATGTTTAGAGTCACAGTGGAAACTTCTATTAACTATTTTCCACTGTTTCCTGGGATTCATTTGTTGTTAGCTACCAGCCCAATACTTCATTTTCTCTTGATATAAAAACTAATAAAACCACCTGCAATGAAGGTCCCTTCGACGGTGAGAGTCAGTAATCATAGAGTGTTCCATTCTCTGTATCATTACAGAACTCCCAACTGTGAAAGTAGCTGGAAACGATTGTCTTCCCAAAGTTCTTTGTAAGGCAGCAGCCATTTGTTCAAAAACAGTGTCATTACCATGAAATTGAACACCCTTCGAAATCAAAAGTCTCTCTATGGATGAGATTTTTATACAGTCTAACAGGTTAAGCATCAGCACAGATTCCAGATATATTCTTCCTTGGACTGTTTGTCCATCTTCTTAAATTTATCCGATGTTGACCACACCTTATAGGCTTCTCACAAGTCTTCATTTTTGTAAACTCTGTCCATAGATTGAATTAGGATCTCCAGTCCATCCTTGGTACGCATGACTGTTACAGTCAGTTCTGAAAACACTTTATTTATAATTTTACTACTTCCTAGTAAGGAAGCTGTGCATCGCGTCTTTCTGGTTAAAGAGGTCACCTGAGTCTACACCTCTGCCTCATTCTTCCTTTGCTCAAATGGCCTCAACTCCAAAAACACCATAGAGAGTCATATTTTTTGATCCTGTTGCATGGTTACAGGATCTGCTACCTACTGCTGTCCCCAATCCATCAACCGCTGACAGAATGTTTCCCCTGGCTGAGCAATCCAGAACATGAAAGCACAGTATCAGATTAAAGGGTCAATCACTGAGATGAGGAAAGCCTATTCACACAAAGGGTCATGAATCGTTGGAATTCTCTACTCTGGTGGGTTATGAATGCTCTATTATTGTATTTATATGGGTTCATGGAACCCATATTAACTCATTTACTGGAATTCTTGGAGGACATTACAGGTGCAGTGGACAAAGGGGAACCAGTGGATGTGGTGTATCTGGATTTCCAGAAGGCATTCGACAAAGTGCCTCACAAAATGCTGCTGCATAAATAAATGTGCATGGCATTACAGGTAATGTAATAGCATGGATAGAGGATTATTTAACTAACAGAAAGCAAACAGTGGGGATAAATGAGTGTTTTTCTGGTTGGTGATCAGTGGCTAGTGGTGTGCCTCAGAGATCAGTGTTGGGACTGCAATTGTTTATAATTTACGTAGATGATTTAGAGTAGGGGACCAAGTATAGTGTGTCAAAGTTCACAGATGACACTAAGATGAGTGATAGAGCAAAGTGTGTAGAGGAGACTGAAAGTCTGTAGAGTGATATAGATAGGATAAGTGAGTGGGCGAGGGTCTAGCAGTTGTAGTAAAATGTCTGGCAGCATTTGAGGAGACTGTAACAGAGTTAACATTTCATGTCTGATATGACTCTTCCTCAGAATTACACGAGTTCTGAAGAAGTCATATTGGATTTGGAACATTAACTCCATTTCTCTCTCTACAGATGCAGCCAGACCTGCTGAATTTTTCCAGAACTTGCTGTTTTTATTACAGATTTATGTTATCTCAGCAAACAAAGGGATATGAGAATAAATGGAAATTGCAATTGAAACAAAAGACCAGATATGATTATGTTGAATGGTTTTCAATGGACCGCCTGCAACTTTTATTTCTTTTGCTTTTATGTTATGCTTGCGCTTGATGCATAAGTCATCAGTTGAAAAGCCAGTCCTTTGCTTTACTGGTTTTGCTGGTGTAAGCATTTGAGCTATTACATGAATCCTGTGATGATGTGCCCTCAGAACGGAAGATACCATCTCTGACCAGTTGCCATTGTCTTTCTGAACCACCTCCTCTCAGAGAGATGAAGGTCCTGTGTAAAAGCCAAGAAGGATTTTATGAAGACAAGACATGTTTAAGATACCAATATATGGATAATAATGTTTTATCACTAACATCCAGTCAAGCCTAATTAGTATTCTATGCTTTGACATTTAAGTCTGTCACCAGGTAACTTGGAAGTATCCCAGCATCTCAGATGATCAAGCATTCTGAAATCTTATTGATCTCAAGTGTGTTCTCCTCTGTAAATTGTCAAATGTTTGGAGATCTACCTCTAGTTTTTTGTCTTTGCTCATGTCCTGTGTACTCTTCTACAGCATTTAGAGGAAGAAGAGTATAACTATAAGACATAGGAGCAGAAATTAGGCCATTCAGCCCATTAAGTCTGCTCCACCATTCAATCCTGGCTGATAAGTTCCTCAACCCCATTTTCCTGCTTTCTCCCTGTCACCCTTGATCCCCTTGATAATCAAGAACCCTATCTATCTCCGTCTTAAATGTACACAATGACCTGGCCTCCACAACAGTCTGTGGCAGTGAATTCCATAGATTCACCACTCTCTGGCTAAAGAAGTTCCTCCTTATCTCCGTTCTAAAAGGTCTTCCCTTTAGTCTAAGGCTGTGCCCTTGGAAACATCTTCCCAGCATCCACTCTGTCCAGGCCATTCAGTATTCTGTAAGTTTCAATTAGATCCCCCCTCATCCTTCTAAACTCCATCAAGTATAGACCCAGAGTCCTCAAACGTTCCTTGTATGTTAAGCTTTTCATTCCCAGAACCATTCTCGTGAATCTCCTCTGAATCCGCTCCAGGGTTATATATCCTTCCTGCGATATGGGGTCCAAAAGTGCACACAATACTCCAAATGTGGCCTGACCAGAGCCTTATAGAGCCTCAGAAGTACACCTGTGCTTTTATATTCAAGTCCTCTCAAAATAAATACCAAAGTTGCATTTGCCTTCCTACCTACTGACTCAACCTGTAAGTTTACCTTGAGAGAATCCTGGACTAGAACTCCCAAGTCTCTTTGCACTTCAGACTTCTGAATTTTCTTCCCATTTCGAAAATAGTCCATGCTTTTATTCTTCTTATCAAAGTGCATGACCTCACACTTTCCTACATCGTACTCTATCTGTCACTTCTTTGCCCACTCTCCTAACCTGTCCAAATCCTTCTGCAACCTCCCCGCCTCCTCAATGCTACCTGTCCCTCTACCTATCTTTGCATCATCTGCAAATTTAGCCAGAATGCCCTCAGATCCTTCGTCTAGATCATTAAGGTATAAAGAGAAAAATTCTGGTCCCAACACCGACCCTTGCAGAACACTACTTGTCGCCAGCTGCCATCCTGAGAAGGACCCCTTAAACTCCACTGTCTGCTTTTTGCCAGACAGCCAATCTTCTATCCATGCTAGTATGTTGCCTCTAATACCATGGGCCCTTATCTTACTCAAGTGTGAGTGTAAGTGTAATGGAATGTCATAACCAATGAATGGAATGCATTGATTGAGGGACAGTACGGTGGTGAGGTCAGGCATTGTGTAAGAATGATCGTGAGTGTCAGTGGTGGTTGGGGAGATGAAAACATGCATAAACAGAGAGCGCTGTATGCATGTACCTGAAGCGTGAGATGGTACGAGGTGGGACGTGATCAAGTTGGCTCAAGAAGGCGGAGGTAGGGTATTAGACTGACATAAGCTTATTGTCAGCAGATACTTTCTGCTACACTGACATGCATGGAAAATCCCCACCTTAGAAGGTCTTTCTAAACTGATTTTCATTGACTGAAGTACTATGATTTAGACTCTTCATTTGATTCCTAATTTCCAACTTCCAACTTTGCTGCTCTCTGATTTTGATCCTTTTTGCCCACAGTTAATTTCAAAATACTGTGCTTAAAGTAAATTGCAATAAAACCCTCCCACCGAAGAACAGTTGGATATTATGAAGCAAGGTGGGACTTTGCAATCGGTTATAATGATTTCAGAGTCAGTCTTCATATATCCTCATGAGTAATTATCACTCTAATATGGTGACGAATAACAGCATACGAATTCTGCTATCATTCCTCAAAGGAATATATGTGTATTTTTTTGCAAGGTAACCCCATACATGAAACTTATATCCACTAGGATTCTAGAAAATTATAGGCGAGGGCCCAGAAATGCAGAGGCCATTAATGGGTTAAAAGGGCTAACACAGTGTGGAGCGGAGGAACACAGCAGGCCAGACAGCAACAGAGGAGCAGGAAAGCTGATGTTTCGGGTCGGGACCCTTCTTCAGAAATGGAGGGTGCTGCCTGGTCTGCTGTGTTCCTCCAACTCCACACTGTGTTATCTCTGACTTCAGCATCAGCAGTTCTTACTATCTCTGAATGGGTTAAAAGGGCTACCAGTTTTGGTGCATGTGAAATTTTTCAGTCTCCCTGTCTCCCCAGCATTCAGAAAGCCCTTTATTACACAATCACAGAATGATGACAGCATAGAAAAAGCACACAGTCCATCATGTCTGCACTGGTTCCACAAATGAGCATTTCATTTAGTGCTTTTTCCAGCCTTCTCCCCACACATAGTTCCTTTTCAAATAATTCTCTAACTCTCTTTGGAATGCATCAATTGAACCTGCCCCTACTACACTCTCAGATGAGATGAGACAATACAGGTAAGAATATGGAATAATAAGTAAGTTTGTGCTTGGCACAAAGATTGGCTGGGTGGTTAATAGTGAGAAGGAAGGTCTTAAGTCACAAGAAGATATAGATGGGTTGGTCAGATTAACAGTTCAGTAGCGGGTGGAATTTAGAGTCTATAGGTGTGAGGCTGGAAAAGCACAGCAAGTCAGACAGCATCCGAGGAGCAGGTAAGTCAATGTTTTGGGCAAAAAGCCTTCGTCAGGACTGGGGAGCGGGAGGGGAGCCCAGAAATAAATAGAGGGAGGGGGATGGGGCTGGGGGGAATGGTAGGAAAGATGGTGATAAGTGGATGAAATTAGGGGCTTACTGTAATTGCTCCGTGGGAAGGGTGGAGCAGATAGGTGAGTAGGAAGATGGATAGGTTAGTTCAGGTCAGGGTGGGGAGGGCTGGACATGGTTTAAGGTGGGGTAGGGATTTTGAAGCTGGTGAAGACAATGTTAAGACCACTGGGCTATAAGCTTTCAAGGTGAAAAATCAGGTGTTGTTCTTCCTAGATTCGGCCTCACTCTGACAGTGGAGGAGGTCAAGCATGGACATGTCGTCAGGGGAGTGGGAGGAGGAATTTAAAGTGGTTGACAACCAGAAGGGTGGATTGGTTGTTGTGTGGAGTGGAGGTGCTCTGTGAACCAGTCCCCAAGTCTGCATTTGGTCTCTCCTTTATAAAGCAGACCACATCGGGGGCATAGGATGCAATAGATGAAGTTGGATAAAGCGCAGGTGAATCTCTGCTGGATATGGAAGGATTGTTTTGGGCCTTGGAGGAGGTAAGAGGGAAGGTGTGAGGGGGAGGTGTGGGAGCTCTTCGCAGGTGCTGCCTTGTGCTTTCGCGAGGAGCTTGAGCATTCCATCAAATTCGTCAACACTTTCCATCCCACTCTCAAATTTACCTGGGCTATTTCTGACACCTGCCTTCCTTCCTGGACCTCTCTGTCTCCATCTCCGGAAACCAACTCACCACTGACATCCATTTCAAACCCACTGTCTCCCACAATTACCTCAACTACACCTCCTCTCATCCATCCTCCTGCAAAAATTCTATCCCATACTCCCAATTCCACCATCTCCGTTGCATCTGCTCCCAAATGGAGCGTTCACCTCCAGGACATCCCAGATATCCTCCTACTTTAGGGACTGCAGTTTCCCCTCCTCCATAATTAAGGATGCCCTCAACCCCATCTCCTCCATTTCCTGCAATTCTGCCCTCAAACCCCCTCCCCCCAAAAGCAATAAGGATAGAATCCTTTTAATTCTCACATACTACCCGACCAACCTCTGGATCCAACGCATCATCCTCTGACATTTCAGACACCTAAAATCAGACCCCACCACCAAAAAGATATTTCCTCCCAATCCTTGTCTGCTTTCTGCAGGCACTGCTTATTTTGTTACTTCTTCAGCCCTACTCACCACTAACTTCTCCACCACTCCTGGTACCTTTCCCTGCAACCGCAAGAGGTGCAATGCCTACCCCTATACCTCCCCTCTCACATTCATCCAAAGCCCCAGACAATCCTTCCAAATCTGGCAGAGATTCAACTGCACTTCATCCAACCTTATCTGTCGCATCATTGCTCCCGATGTGGTCTCCTCTATATCTGGGAAACAAAACACGGATTGGTTCACGGAGCATCTGCACCCGGCACACAACAACCGACCTGACCTTCTGGTTGCCATCCATTTTAATTCCCCATCCTGCTTCCCTGATGACACGTCCATCTTTGGCCTCCTTGACTGTCAGAATGAGGCCGAACATAAACTGGAGGAACAATACCTGATATTTCACCTTGGAAGCTTACAGCCCAATGGCCTTAACATTGACTTCACCAGCTTCAAGATCTCTCCACCCCCAGAATTATCCCATGTCTAGCCCTCCCCCTCCTGACCCCACCTAACCTGCCCATCTTCCTACTCACCTATCCGTTCCACCCATCCCATGGGCCAATCACAGTAACCCCCTACTTGCATCCACGTATCACCATCTCTCCTAGCCTTCCCACAGCCCCACTCCCCCCGTGTTTATTTCTGGGCTCCCCTCCCCTTCCCCAGTGCTGATGAAGGGTTTTGATTTACCTGCTCCTCGGATGCTGTCTGACCTGCTATGCTTTTCCAGCCTCACATCTACAGACTCTGGCTTCCAGCATCTGCAGTCCTTATTGTCTCCAAGCAGATGGAATTTAACCTGAAAAATATGAGGTTATACACTTTGGAAGAAATAACAAGACAAAGGAGCACACAATGAATGGCAGAACACTAGGAAGCTCAGAGGAATAGTGGGATCTTGGGGTGCTTGTCTGCAGATCCCTGAAAGCAGCAGGATAGGTTAATAGGGTCGTTAAGAAGTCCTATGGGTCAATTACCTTTATCAGTCTTGGCATAGATTATAAAACCAGGGAGGTTATGTTGGAGAGATAAAAGGTACTGCAGATGCTGGAGAATCCGAGATAACAAGCATGGGGCTGGATGAACACAGCAGGTCAAGCAGCATCATAGGAGCAGGAAAACTTGACGTTTCGGGCCTAAACCCTTCATCAGAAGCATTTCTGATGAAGGGTTTAGGC
>JAHRHZ010000145.1:27937909-27976132 GCA_024137785.1 Ginglymostoma cirratum | reverse complement strand
CATCAGAAGCATTTCTGATGAAGGGTTTAGGCCCGAAACGTCAAGTTTTCCTGCTCCTATGATGCTGCTTGACCTGCTGTGTTCATCCAGCCCCATGCAGGTTATGTTGGAGCTGTGCAAAACTTCAGTTAGGCCACAGCTGGAGTACTGTGTGCAGTTCTGGTCACTGCACTACAGGAAAAATGTCTTTGCACAGCAGGGGAGAGAGGAGGAGATTCACCAGGATGTTGCCTAATTTTAGCTATGAAGAGAGGCTGGATAGGCTTGGGGTTTTTTAGTACAGAAGAAGTTGAGGGGGGACCTGATTGAGATGTATAACATTATGAGGGGCATGGGAAGGGTGTATAGGAAGCAACTTTTCCCCTTAGTTGAAGGATCAATAATTTTACAGTGAAAGGCAGAAGTTTAGATGAGATTTGAGGATCTTGTTTCTGTGCTGACAGTGGCGGGAATCTGAAATGCATTGCCTGGGAGCATAGTAGACTCCCGAAACCTGACAATCTTTAAAATGTCTGTGGATGGGCATTTGAAATGCCACAACATTCAAGGCTGTGGAGTAAGTTCTGGAAAGTGGGATTAGTGTAGATTGTTGATAGTTATTTGTTTTGCCAGTGCAGACTTGATGGGTTGTAGAGTCACTTCTGTACTGTATGACCCTGAGGCTTTATGTCTCTTTGACAACGATTCCAAAGCCTAACCACTTGCTGCTGAAAAGCTTTATTTCACATCTTTAAAAAAAATTCGTCAGCCAAGGCTCTTTCAGAGATGCGTGGGTTGTGAAATGTCAGATATTACAACGTAAACGTAAGTCTAATATCCTTCCCAATGGGAACATCCTGTATTCCATAAGAATAGAATAGGATGACGATCATTCTCTGCAAGCAGTTCTGAAAGTAAGGCATCATTGAAGAAGATAGCAGCTAACCTATTTTGCCCATTGGTGCCAAACATGAGATTGCTCATGTCAAATGTTAAAAGTAGCATTAGGCAAATAAGTTCAATAGCAAATTTGGGCATTCAACTCATTTTGGAAAATTGGTGCAAAGATTTTGTTCCAAATTCTGCATCGGCAAGATTTGATATTCCCATCCATTTGGGGAAATAAATGATTTTTATGTCGGGTTTATGCATAGGATTCATGTATTTTTTTTAGGCCAGACATGTTTTCGTATATGTTATGCATGATTTGAGATGTTTAGTAAGGGGGTACATGTAGTGCAATGTTTTATGTTTGGCTTTGCGCATGAGAAACACTGCTTTCGCGGTTTTTCCTTCTCTCTACAATTTGACATTGTGATTTAAAATTTATAAATCTCTCCTATGCATTCAACTAAGTTGAGTTGCAGGTAGTGTGTAATTGCCCTGTGCTACAGGGCAGGGGTTGCATTCGAGATAAAAGGTGCTGCAGATGCTGGGGGATCCGAGATAACGAGCATGGGGCTGGATGAACACAGCAGGTCAAGCAGCATCATAGGAGCAGGAAAACTTGACGTTTCGGGCCTAAACCCTTCATCAGAAAATTCTGTTCTGTTGCACCGTGTTGAGATTTGCGGTGCATTGTTTTGCATTGCAGTCTGCTTTACCAGCAGCACACAGTGCGCAGAATGCAGTGCTCCTTTCCTGCCGCTACAGCTGACTGAAATCTCCGGGTTACAGGTGGGCCCTAACGCCAGTTCTGACGTCTCGGTACTCAGGACGCGCCCAAGTTATCCATCACCGAGACATTGATATTAACAAGGAGAAAGGACGATTCCCGGTTGAAGCGGCCGATTCGCCGTTATGGATGCGTTAAGGGCTGCATGTTGCTGTCAGATCGTGAACGGGTCGCCTGAAAGTGACTGGTAGGCGCATTTATTCGAATATTACCGGGGGACGGCTCAGCTTCCTTTCCCTTTCCTCTCAGGTGAGATGTCTCAGACCTTTCCGTTTGTGCCGGAGGGGTAAGTCTGGGGATTTGGACCAGTTGGCTAAATATCATTGGGATGTTGGGGGGCAGGGTGGGGGGTGTAGGAGGCGGTGAATGTTGGTTGGAATTGTTTTAATTGCAATGTGTTCAGACGTTGTTAAGAATATGAAAGCTGCATGCTAATTAAATGTGGTTTGTTAACAAATCTGCGCAGAAATTAGAAGCCATAACTTATTTTGGAGCCTTTTTTGGGAATGGCACTTTTAAAAAGAGTTTTAATATTTAATAGGGTTTATTCAATTAAAATATACTTTTAAAGACTTCCGCGACATAGAGCTTAAATTCTTAATTTTTTTTTCTCTAATTGGAAACCTTGCTTTTGTTTCCTCGTAAGATCTGCTTTATTCCAGTGCATTGTTAAAAGTGATTATCGGATCACGATTCCTTTGTATGTTTGTAATGGTCCCAAACATGGGGCCAGGTTCTCATATCCCACAACGGATCCAGGCAGACCAGGAGCAGGTTTTTGACTTCAACAAAAAATGTATCGCAGCGGATTTGCCTCGAAATGGGCTCGTTTTGAAATACACTCTCAAATTTGGGTGTGTTTCAAAAAAAAAGACATTTTTTTCCCCTTGAGTATTGTTGAGTTTATGATTAAGCAATACGCCTAAAATGTAAACCTCAATCCGGACTTCCGCAAACGTAAGAGCAGCAAGATGAAAGAAAGATAAACAGTTTGCAGTGTTTAAGGAAGGGGAGCATTTAGATACTGCCGATGATCTCACTCGCTGTTTTTGCAGGTTGAACACTCAGTGTGAAGTACACCGGTTCTAGATTATTTAGCAACTGTTTAGAATTTTAAACAACCGTTCTGCTTGTGGGCATCTCGGAAGGTTTTATACAGTTATTTTATGATTTTGTAGTAAAATTATAGGACTTAAGATTCATGTTATTGGAATATTTTTATAGTTATCCTCAGGAAATGGGCTTCGAATTCGAGGCTAGCAGTAACTGCCCATCCCAGTCGCCATCGAAGTTGAATGAACACTATTAAATATTAAAACTTTTTTTAAAAAGTGCCATTCCCCAAATTAATTGAATTTAGGATGAAAATAATTCAAACCATCTCCATCTGAACTACTCATTTGATTTGGTTTGTGCTGGTCTCCCACACCTTTGATTTTGGATTGTATGGTTTGATTGATACTGCAAGATTTAGGGCTTTAAATTGAGTGTAGTAGATGAGGAATATGAGCACTTCAAATTTTCTCCATTTAATGCCTGTATAACTTACATTCAGATCTTCCAAGAGAGCTGGAAGCATATATCAGCTTGCCATTTGCAACATTTAAATGCAGCCTGGATGATGTAATTTGGACATTCACACAGTTTTGTAAAGTTCATGCCTCCATAACGCTGAGTCATAAACACAACCAAATAAAATGGACATAAAAGTTGTATTTGGCAGAGCATTTAAACTGTCCTATAGTATGATTTATGGCTACATTTTCCAAATTTAGTGCATTTCCCCCTCATTTTTAGTTCTTCTAAGCACCCAGTTGCAAAGGATATTTTAAACATTTTGGCTTTCTAATTGTTTTAGAGTAGGTGCAATAGGTTGGCTCATGAAAATTCCCTTTATTTATATATTTTGGAGGAAAAAGCAGAGCTCAACTGGACAAGGTAACCAACAGCTTAGATAGCAACAGAAGGCAGGCTGTGTTCACTGACCATTACCTTTACACAGACATTTATGGACAGAGTGGGAAACTTGATATGTCAGAAGAATTCTGCCTTTCAGGATGTATGAGGTACCAGGAATGAAACCCATCCTGATAGAAACATACAAGATTGTTAGGGGATTTGAAAGGATCGATGTGATAAGGTTCTCTCCCCTTTTGGGAAAGTAGAGGACCAGAGGGCATAATGTAAGAATAACGTCACACACTTAAGACAGAGACAAGGATGAATTTGCTCTCTTGAGGAAAGTGAATATGTGAAATTCTTTACTGCAGAGGGCTGTTGAGGCTGTATCATTAATTATTTTCAAGTTTCGGATAATCATATTTACAATCAGTAAGGGAATCAAGAGTTATGAAGAAAAGGCAGGAAAGTGGAGTTGAGGATTATCAGATGAGCCATGATTTCATTGAATGGCAGAACAGACTCGATGGGCTGAATGGCCCACTTCTGCTCCTATGCCTTATGGTCTTGTGGATCCAGTTAATGAACAATGCCATTTGCTACTAGGATGCCTGTGGCTAACATGATCATGATGAGGATAGTAACAATTTATTATTCCTTTGTGACTTCCAGCTCGGCTAACATAATCATGATGTGGGTAGTAACAATTTATTATTTCTCCATGACTTCCAGCCCAATCTCTGCTGGTTTTAGACATTTGGGAATAATTTTATAAGGGGAACATAGATCAGTTGTAAATTTTAAACCTGAGATTGATCTTTGTTATTAAGAAATAGAGGACAAAGGGGGTTATATGAATTGTGTCACAGATCAGTTAAGATCTAATTCAATGTTGGAAGGCTCAGAGGGCTAAATGGCCTATGCCTTTTCCTGTATTACAATGGAAGGCAATCATTGGTTATTATAAAACTGGATCACTGTCCTTTATCATTTCATGAGCACTATCTCTTTCAGTCATCAAACAGGGAATTCAAGTTTTATAAGATGACAAGCTGTGACCAAAGAGTCAGCTTTCTGTCTTAATATTTCTTTGCATCAGTCACATGTTTTCCCAACGCCCACCATTTTTGTTATTAAAATAAATTGTTTGCAATTGTGGAAATATACAATAATGCCGGAAACTATTACAAAAATATCAACATTTCATATAGCACCAATTACACATTGCTCAACTAATTGATTAAAATAAATATCTATGATGAACAAGTCAGCTTGCATTTCAATGTTACATGTGTCTTACAAGTTGCAGAAACCAAATTGTAAGATTATTCTTAAACTGACAAAGTGGTACACAAATAGACAGCTATTCAAACTTCAGAACATTCAGGGTGAAACCAGCAGGCACAGAAAAAAGAGAAGCTAACATTTGTATATCTCCTTTCATAAACTCAAGACATTGCACAGGACTTGAACAGCCAATGAAATACTTTTGAAGTTGAATGAAATGCCACAAAAGGACCTCATCTCTCTTTGGTGAACACAAGAGGAGGTGATAGCAGAGTGTCAGTATCGATAGACTGTCAATCCAGAGACCCAGGCAATGCTCTGGGATCTTGGGTTTGACTCAGTTTGAATTCAATAACATTCTGAATCTGTTGTTGATTATTGGTAAAACCCATCTGGTTCACTAACGTCCTTTAGAGAAGGAAACTGCCATCCTTACCTGGACTGACCTATGTGTGACTCTAGACTCTCAGCAATGTGGTTGACTCCTAACTACCCACTCAGCAGTTAGGGATAAGCAATAAATGCTGGCTTAGCTAGTGATGTCCTCATCACAGGAATGAATAAAAAAAATGCCACAGCATTATTTGAGGAAGAGCAGATCAGATGTCCTGGACAATATTTAGCATTCAACCAATTCTAATTAAATTAATCTCACCATGGTGCCAAATTGACTGCTTAATTTGCTTAAAAGAACAACTATACCTAAATATATTTAATTGGCTCTGCCCTGGCACATAAGAGATCATGATAAGTGCTTTATATGTGCAACATTTGTTATTTGAATAGAGTTAAGTAGTAGATATTGTGGAACCTTTATGAACTTCATGAAGTTATCAAGCACTTAGATGTATACCTCCCAAAGTCAATTGCTAAGGACTCAAACATATGGAAAACACCCTTGAAAGATGAGGAGATAAGATGCAGTCTCCATTGGACAGCTGGTAACCAGAGGTGTATATTTCACATTAAGATAGCCTGAGACTCATTTGTTATCTACTGTGGTGAGATAAATAAAATCTCAGGTGAATGTAATGTTACAAGTTGCAGAAACTGAACTACCATATTACCAATGATGGCTTCTGTGAAGTGTTGGAATGGTGGGGCTATATTTCCAATTGTGCCAAGTTACAAAAGCATTTAAAACAGTGTTTTAAATTGTATAATCCCTGGTGATGTTGAAGATCCAAGCAGCCGTGGTGCTGATATGCAGATTTTCAAGTTGAAAGTTTTCTGTTCCAAAGTAATGGCTGATTGGTCTCCCAGTATTGTGTACACATTCTATTCTATCTGAATGTCACACTTAAACATTTTCCTGCTACCAGTGATGTGGAAGTACGCAGAAGATTGTTTCCTAAGTTTTAAGTGACAACACAAAATGCTTTGGTTTTGACTTGGCTCATAGTTTCTGCTTATACTTCCAGATTTCTAAAGATGAAAAGATTATAAAATTTTGTTTGATTCAATGCTAATGTTTTCTGTCATACTTAACAAATGTAATGCTGAGTCCATGTCATAGTCATTTAGCGTGATGCTTTCACAGTACAGTGAATGAAATAAGAAAACAGCTAGCAAAATTGCAGAGCTTGTTAGACCAGTTTTAAGTGTCACGATGATTCATTCATCTATGGACAAGCTACCTGTGGCACCTGAGATAAAAGGTACTGCAGATGCTGGAGAATCCGAGATAACAAGCATGGGGCTGGATGAACACAGCAGGTCAAGCAGCATCATAGGAGCAGGAAAACTTGACGTTTCGGGCCGAAACGACGTTTCCAGGCGTCTGAAAATAGTGATGTCATCTACTGGGTGAAGCCAATCATATTGAAGTATTCTCATAGACCACAAACCATGAAGCAACATGCACTGATTATCCTTCACTTCTGAATCCTTCTACAGAGAGCAAAATAAAAAATTGACACATCTGCATGCGGTTAAGATAGAAATGGAAATATTAAGAACAACATGGAAGAAGCATTTATTATTTAAAAATGAGTGAACTTGTTTTATGACAATGGAAAACATTGGCATTCCACAAATATAAAATTTGTTTGTAAGCCATTGAGGTAGTTGCAATAATTATGCATTTAACCTACCTAGAAAAATGCAGCTGTTGCGTACTAAACCTGGTGCAACATTTTCAAGGATTTTAGCACAAGACTAGTAGCATAAAAGGGCAAGCTCTTATCAATTCAGTAACTTCTCATACATTAGTTTGTGGGCATTTCAACAGTGTACCAAATGAAGAAACGTAGAACCACTGACAACATATGGATGTCAGCATTTAACTGTACATATGTGAACTCCAGATGTTGCTGTCAGTTTCAAAGGTGTAATGATAACAAATGCTGCCAATTTTACCATCGTTGCCTGTCATTTGGTAACAGGATCAGGTTTATTTAGAAGGTTCCTAAAGTGAGAGGAGCATTATGATCTAGTGCTAATACTAAAGAGTGGTATGTAACAATTTATTGAGCATCATTCACTACACAGCATACTTAATTCAACAGAAAAGGAATCGTTCAAAATACTTCTGTGAAAATGCGAAATCAAAATTAAGTAAGTTAGTTAAAACATGGAAGTAGTTCACTGTCTGGTTTTAATGTTGTGAATTAAATTTGCTTTAATTTCAAATTTGATAATTATGTCAAGTAGAATGTTAATGATCTTTGTACTTTTGTCATTATCTGTAAGTAACTATAGATGCTAGATTTAGCTTGTGTGTAGCAGTTTGGCACTGTGCATTCTCTGGCTTTTGGTATGACAGGACAAGGTAAAGACATGCAGCATACTTATTAGCAAATAATTTTGTACAGTGTAGATTTTCTTGTGTTTGACTGTGCTAACACATTCACAGAAGGGAATTGCAATACAAACTTTAATTCATAAAATCTTGTTAATTGTTATCAAACCTAAAGTGAATAAAGGTGTTAGAAGAAAAGATAAATTGTAAATCTCATCCAAATGAGTCATCACCTTCGTGACATTTGTCTACACGTTGCCATTTTTACACCCACAAATATTAAATTGCTTAGCAACTATTTGACTAGTCCAAAACCCTTCCACTTATGTAACAACATTCCTTTAGCTATCAGAATACAACAGCATTGTAGAGTCCTTCATCTATTGGCACATTAAAATGGCTGAATCGTTAAGTGTCATCATATGTTAGAGTTGCTCTGTGAGGTGAACTCAGCTGAACAACATTCAGAAAGTCAGATTTTTATTTTGAAAAATTGTGAGGAAACATAACATTAAAAATATTATGCATACTTGACTTTGCAGCAGAAATGGTGGATAACAATTCCAGGAATCCCTGCTTATTTTTACCACCCTAGCTCATGAGCGGCAGCCAATGTTTTATTTCTGTCATGAGATATGTGAAGGCGGGGTGTTTATTGCCCATCCCTAACTGGCCTTTACATAGGTGGTGGTAAGCTGCTTGCTTGAACTGCTGTAACCAATCTGGCATGGGTGCAACCACTGTGCTATGATGAAGGAAGTTCCAGAATTTTGATTCAACAATGCCAGAGGAACAGTGATGTAGTTCAGAGATAGTAGGAACTGCAGATGCTGGAGAATTTGAGATAACAAGGTGTAGAGCTGGATGAGCACAGCAGGCCAAGCAGCATCAGAGGAGCAGGAAGGCTGACATTTCGGCCCTAGACTGTTCATCAGAAAGGATGGTGTGGGACTTAGAGGTAGTGGTGCCCCATCTGCTGCCCTAGTTCCTTCTGGGTAGTAGAGTTTGGAAGGTGTTGGTGGAGGAACCTTGATGAGTCGCAGTGTGGCCACTGTGTCTTGGTGGTGGAGGAAGTTTTCATAGAATCCCTACAGTGTGGAAACAGGCCATTCGGCCCATTGAGTCCACACCAACCGTCTGAAGAGCATCCCCCTACCCTCTAACCCTGCATTTTCAATGGTTAATCCACCAAACCGGCACATCTTTAGACCATGGGAGGAAACCGGAGCACCTGTGGAAACACACATTGGGAGACACAAGGAGAATGTGCAAACTCCACACAGTCAACCAAGGGTGGAATCGAACCTGGGTCCTTGGTGCTATGAGGCAGCAGTACTAACCAGTGAACCACTGTGCTGCCCTGTGAATGTTTAAACTGGGGAGTTGATCAAGTTGCTTTGACTTTGGCTTCTTGAGTGTTATTGGTGCCACCTTTTATCCAGGCAAGCAGAATATTTTATCACATTCCTAGCTTCTGCCTTGGATATGGTGGAATGGCTTTGAGGAGCAAGGAAGTGAGTTACTTGCCTCAGAATTGCTAGCCTTTGAACTGTTGTTATGGAGTCAGATCGTCCAGTTCAACTCGTCCGTGCTGACTCAGTTTCCCAAACTAAACTAGTCCTATTTGTCTGTGTTTGGTCCATTTCCCTCTAAAGCTTCCCTATTCATGTACCTGTCCACATTTCTTGTAATCACAGTATTTACATGGCTGGTCCAGTTCAGTTTCTGGTCTGTGATAATTCCCAAGATGTTGAAAGTATCACAGGTGGATTAAAAGCCAATGTTTATATTGTTGTCCCAAGACCCTGGGTGAGGTTCCCCAATGTGCCATGGTTCCAGATCGGATACCATAAATCATTAAAAGCTTGCGAATGAAGAGGGATGAACTGGCTTCTCTTCTTTTTCCACCCACTCCTCTGGTTATAACCAAGCTAACTTAAAAACTGATCTCTTTCCTTGTGGATATCTTTTCCAAAGACCTAAACAAACTGTTGCATTAGTAGGAGCCAATCTAAAAAGGTTTCCTTGAATTCACAAAGAGTGAGTTTATTCATTTCTAAATGTGAGAACAATTTGTAACCTAAGACACATGCACACAGAATAGAAATAAAAGGATAGTCCAAATTAGTAAAAGTCTGAAAAAGATACATGGATCTGTCCTTGAATTGCTTGTGAAAAGCAGATAGTTGACCTTGCAATTGTTACATTGGAGCTTACTGGGAGCGTTGAAATTGGTAGTTGAACAGTTGATTTCATGATCCTTAGTTTCACAGATTAGTTTAGCTTCTGCCATTCTGATTCCTTTCAACAGTGATTGAATTACAGTATTTAGGGTGAGAGAGAGTCCTATTGTTATTTTACTTCCTTTTGTGTGGCTGGTAGTTAGCTGTCTTCTGGCACTCAGAGTAAGAGAGTCTTTGTTGGGCTTTTTGAAAGTGTTTTTGAAATGTCGTTAAATACTTTTGTACAACAGATAAGCATTGTCATGACCAGAGTCATAACCCCAAAGTACTATGGGCTTTTTAAACTTGTAATTCCAAAAAATGTGATCTTTATAGAGGATTGATACAGCCAAAAAATCAGGAGAGAGAGACACACATGGAATGTCACACCTATGGATGCAAAGGGGACTTCAAATTAACAGACATTCAAAGGGAGACAAGAAGTGAGTCAAAACAGACTGATCGAAACGTCAAGTTTTCCTGCTCCTATGATGCTGCTTGGCCTGCTGTGTTCATCCAGCCCCACGCTTGTTATCTCAAAACAGACTGAACTCTGATCTGTTGTGACTACAGCAAAAACCAGAGGCTGACAACTTGCTGCTCAACAACAAGCTGTTGATTACGTCTCAAACTGCACACACAATTTGTATTAGAGATAGGAGGAACTGCAGATGCTGGAGAATCTGAGATAACAAGGTGTAGAGCTGGATGAACACAGCAGGCCAAGCAGCATCTGAGGAGCCGGAAGGCTGACGTTTCGGGCCTAGACAAAATCCCCTTCCCCTGCCCCATTTTCTGAAGAAGGGTCTAGACCCGAAACGTCAGCTTTCCTGCTCCTCTGATGCGGCTTGGCCTGCTGTGTTCATCCTGCTCTACACCTTGTTATCTTGGATAACAAACAGACTCTCTCTCACCCTGTGTGATATCCCCGAGAAGGTTTATGGGAAATCACTAATTAAACTCCTTGTGGAGCTTGCTGAGTATGAGTTCCCTTGGCAACAAGCTGCGAGCTGGATCACTCCCAGAGTGCTGTTCTGAGTCAGAAGGCCTGAGTTCAAGTCACACCTAGTCCAGAGGTGTGTAATAACATCTCTAAATAGATTGATTTAAAAGAATCTATAAAACAGACCCAGAGGGCTCTTGTGGCACAGTGGTGTTCCTACTTTTGAGCCAAGAAACCCAGGTTCATGTCCCACTTGCTCCAGAGGTGTGTAAAATATCCCTGAGGTTGATTAAAAAAATAAATAAAACAGACCGAGAGAGAGCATGTGTGGTGCAGTGGTAGTATTCCTAATTCTGAACCAGGAGGCCCAAGTTCAGGGCCCACCTGCTGCACAGGTGTGTAATAACATCTCTGTGCAGATTGATTACAACATATCCCTATAACAGACCCAGGGATTAGTGAACATCTCTTCTGTGAAGACCATCAAAGAGTCATTGCAGAGGCTTCATTCATGATGGCATTTCTGTTAAAACAGCCACCTCTTTGGAAGATTCCTGCCACTTTTCTTTTTTGCAGTTTTCTCCCCGGTTTTGACCCTTCTCAGTACAGGCCCCTTTTTGTTTGGATAACTCCTGGGATCTCTAGAGAGCTATCACTGATGTTCCTTACATGGACCGTACGTCTACCTAATAATTTTCGGCCCTGGGCTGCATCTAGCCTGTGTACGCCACGAGTAGTGGCTCTGTTTTGGTGTTCAACAAGTTGAAGATAGATAAGTCCCCCAGGCTTGATGGGATTTATCCAAGGATTCTATGGGAAGCAAGGGACGAGATCGCAGGGCCTTTGGCGATAATCTTTTCGTCCTCACTGTCCACGGGTATAGTGCCGGAAGATTGGAAAGAGGCAAACGTCATTCCCTTGTTCAAAAAAGGGAACAGGGATAACCCTGGAAATTACAGACCAGTTAGTCGTACGTCAGTGGTGGGAAAATTATTGGAAAGGGCTCTGAGGGACAGGATTTATGATCACTTGGAAAGGCACAGTTTGATTCGTGATAGTCAGCATGGATTTGTGAGGGGTAGATCATGCCTCACAAACCTTACTGAATTCTTTGAAGAGGTGACCAAATACGTGGATGAAGGTGGAGCAGTGGATGTGGTATACATGGATTTAAGTAAGGCATTTGATAAGGTTCCCCATGGTAGGCTCATGCAGAAGGTAAGGAGGCATGGGATAGGGGGAAATGTGGCAGATTGGGTTCAGAGTTGGCTGACCCTTAGAAGACAAAGGGTGGTAGCGGACGGAAAATATTCAACATGGTGCTCAGTTCCGAGTGGTGTACCACAAGGATCTGTTCTGGGTCCTCTTCTATTTGTGATTTTTGTAAATGATTTGGATGAAGGAGTGGAAGGGTGGATTAGTAAGTTCGCGGACGATACGAAGGTGGGTCATGTTGTGGACAGTGCGGAGGGCTGTTCTAGGTTACAAAGGGACATTGATAGGATGCAGAGCTGGGCTGAGAAGTGGCAGATGGAGTTTAACCCTGAAAAGTGTGAGGCGATTCATTTTGGAAGGACAAACTTGAAAGCAGAGTACAAGGTTAGCGGAAAGATTCTTGGCAGTGTGGAGGAGCAGAGGGATCTTGGGGTTCATGTTCACAGTTCCCTGAAAGCTGCCACCCAGGTGGATAGAGTTGTTAAGAAGGCGTATGGTGTGTTAGCTGTCATTAATAGAGGGATTGAGTTCAAGAGCCGTGAAGTTATGCTCCAGCTATACAAAAGCCTGCTTCGGCCACATCTGGAGTATTGTGTCCAGTTCTGGTCACCTCATTACAGGAAAGATGTGGAAGCGTTGGAAAAGCTGCAGAGGAGATTTACCAGGATGTTGCCTGGAATGGAGGGAAGGTCTTACGAGGAAAGGTTGAGAGAGCTAGGGCTTTTCTCTTTAGAACGATGAAGGATGAGAGGTAACTTGATAAAGGTGTACAAAATGATCAGAGATATAGATCGAGTAGACAGCCAGAGACTTTTTCCTAGGGTGGAGGTAGCTTTTATGAGAGGATATAGTTTTAAAGTGAAACGAGGTAGGTATCGGGGAGATGTCAGAGGTAGATTCTTTACTCAGAGAGTGGTCGGGGTGTGGAATGCATTGTCGGAGAGGGTTGTGGAGTCGGCCTCATAAGGGGCATTTAAGTGTCTATTAGGTAGGCATATGGATGATAGCATAAGGTAGCGGTGGAGGTTAGATAGACCTTAGGTTTTGGGTAAAAGTTCAGCACAACATCGTAGGCCGAAGGGCCTGTACTCTGCTGTACTGTTCTATGTTCTATGTTCTAAATGATGCTTCCTGAATTATTACACCCTGAATGCTGGAATTCAATCACGTTGGAAAAGAATCTGAATGAAAGATTCTCAACCAATCTGTGAAATGCAGGATCATAACATTGATTGTTCAATTATCAACATCAGCTGTACTGGTTATCTCCAATGTAATGCCCACAAGGTCAACTATCTTGTTTTCATGAACAATTCAAATGTCGCATGACTGAATATAGCCATGTTCTTCCACAAGTTTTGAAGAAGTCAAAGTGAGTTGGACAATCGGTGCTTCATGAACTTCCTGATGGGACAGGAATGCCAATTATTGTGTTATAAACTGCCGCAGAGAGCATTTATCTCCAAGAAAACCCCAACACAATAGAATTGAAACTTATCCTTGTCTGATATTAGTGAATTTCTGCTTAAAACTCCGGCGTTGAGTGTAAACAGTTGTTTACCTGCAATGCAAGTGTCAGTCTCAATGGTAAATGAACACCCATTCCTCAGAAGGACATTTAATGATGGGACTCCCACAATGCTGAACGCAACTACCTTTTAACCATCCAATTTTGTAAGAGAAGTCAGTTAAGGGGTCATGCTGATTCATGCAACACCTACTGATGATTTCAAAATCCCTGATACTGGGCTAAAAAGGAAAAGTCTCTGGCTAGTGAAAAGCAGGCAACAGTCTTTATTTGGTCTGTTTGCAAGTAATCAACCTTCATTTGTCAAAACAGTAAGGCAGAAATTACATTTCAGCGGTGATCCCTGATGACCTTCAAAGGAATTTTATAGAAAGGAAAATGTTAACAGCTCCTGGAGCGCTGGCTAGCCATTTAACCAACCCTAACTGTTAGAAATTCTACTCGCTTTCTTCATAAAATGGTTCTTTGGGCCACAAAGCTGAGAACAAATTGCACGCAACAACAGGCACTTAAATTCTCGGCTTACTTCTGGCTCGAATACAAAGTCTGAATGGATTCCAGACAGCTAGGTTAACTTTAGGAATAAAAAGAAACAAAATGTGAGTGCCAAAAATCTGAAATAAAATGCTGAAAGGAAAAAGTTGAAATAGTAAGGCAAAACAAAATATTCAGATGATCACCACTGGCACCATGTTGTATTAGCTAGAGTCATTGTCGCTGTTCCCTTTTAATTTGGGATCTACAAGGTTCACTTTGTCTAGTGTGGTAGAGAAAAACCTCGAAACAACTTATCTCAAACAACACGTAGTTTATTATATAATAGTCAGCAGACGTAAGCTATACTGGTATGACGGACATTGTTACAAAGGCCCAGAGGAGGCCTAGATGGTAGGTTGTCTCCCTGAAGATCCAAAGGTGTTCTGTCTCCTCCCCAAACAAGTCCTCATTCAGTCATTTAATTGGATGGAGCTTAATACAGTCTTCAGCATTCACCTTTTCAAAACCGTTATATAACACACAGCAGCAATGAGTTGTTAGCTCAATGCTTCAGGCAACGTTCTCTATCAGAACACTCCCTTCACCCACAGTTACTCAACATAAAGTGAGGCTCTTGAAGTTTTCTAAAAGGCACAGTTCAAGTTCCAAACAATGACACTTACTGACAAATCTACATTCCCTAGCACTGCACCATACAATGCAACCTGTGATTATTGGACTTGGTGAAGAAAACCATTACACCATCCAAGCAAAGTGAAAGAATTAAAACTGAAGCACATTAATATCAAATAAATTAATAAAAATGACCAGGCGTTGAATGAAAATAAATGTATGAATTTCTTTTAGTTTTCTGAAGGCATTAGACAGCAAAGTGAAGATAATCAAACCTTCAGATACTGCAGCAGTCCCAGATCCGTATGCAACAAGACCTGGAGGTTTGTCTGATAAGTTACAAGCAACATTTATGCCACAGAAACAGAGAATAACCATCTTTATCATTGGGAGAAAATATAATTTCACCGTATCCCTGAAATCACCACTATTGTAATGGACTGACTATAGATTTGAAAATGAATATCTGTCCTTATTTCCCACTCTCTCTCTTTGTGGACTCTGGCCCCATAAAGGCTGAATCAACACTGTTATAAAGTTAAACAGTGTTAGATATGGGGTGGAGGGAGGTGGGGGCCAATAATTTTCAAACTGTACATGCTTACAAACAGACATAAGAAGAGATCAATTTAGAACAGATGAAAAGATTATTCAGTTAGCAAACTATGAAGAGGACATTGTAAAACTTCAAAGGACATAGCCAAATTGGAAGAGAGGGCAGAAAGGTGAGAGATGAAGTTTAATATTGAAAATTGTGAGTTGATGCACTTTGATCGGAAGAACATGGACATACTATGTAAAATGGTGGTGCGGGAGATTTTATAATACTTTGTGGTGTGCAAGACTAGAAGGGCCTGGGTCTGTATGTGCAAAAATCATTGATTAGCGACTTAGGCACAGAAATGGCAGATGGAGTTTAATTCAGACAAATGGGAGGTGATGTATTTTGGAGGATCAAATTAAGGTGTGAATTATACTGTAAATGGCAGAAACCTTGGGAACATTAACATTCAGACAGATCTGGGCATGCGGGTCTCCAATTCCCTAAAATTGGCAACACAAGTGACCAACGTGACTAAGAAGGCATTTGGAATGCTTGCCTTCATTGGCCAGGGCATAGAGTACAAGAGTTGGCAAACCAGGTTGCAGTTATATAAAACCCTTGTTAGGCCGCATTTGGAGTATTGTGTGCAGTTTTGGTCGCCACACTACCAGAAGGACATGGAAGCTTTGGAAAGAGTACAGAGAAGGTTCACCAGGATGTTGCCTGCTCTTGAGGGCATTGGCTATGAGGAAAGGTTAAAAAGACTAGGATTGTTTTCACTGGAAAGATGGCGGCTGAGAGGAGACCTGATGGAGGCCTACAAAATTATGAGAGGGTGGGTTGTCAGAGGCTTTTTCCCAGGATTGAAGTTTCAATTACAAGGGGGCACAGGTTCAAGGTGAGAGGAGGAAAGTTTAAAAGAGTTCTGCGAGAGAATGTTTTCACACAGACAGTGGTAGGAGCCTGGAAAGCACTGCCAGAAGAGCTGGTGGAAGCAGGCACATTAGCGACATTTAAGAGGCTGGTTACGTGAATAGGGAGGGAATAGAGGGATACGGACCCAATAGTGGGAAGAAGGTTTGTTTCTTAGATTAGTTACGGCATGATGATCAGCGCAGACTTGGAGGGCCGAAGGGCCTTATACTGTGCTGTACTTCTCTTTTGTTCTCTATAATGTGTAAAGAGAGCAGTTAATAAAGTATACAGTATCCTGGATTTTATTAAGGGGGCACAGAGTACTAAGACCAGGAGGTTATGCTGAACTTCTGCAAGATGCATGTGTAAGTTTTGGGTGCCACACTACAAGAAGGATGTGAACACATTGGAGAGAGTGTAGAAGCAATTTACAAAAGTGGTTCTGGGGTGAGAAACGTCAGTTATGAGAATAGGTTGGATAGATTAGGACTGTTCTCTTAGAGAGAAGAAGGCTAAGAGAAGATCTGAGAGCAGTTTTCAAAATCAAGAGAGGCCTGGATGGAGTAGGAAGGGAGAATGATCGCGAACGAGAGCGCACAGATATATATAGATTTGTAGACATAGCAAACGTTATGACGATGTTGTGGCTTTAAGAGGTTATTTTGTCCTTTTTTTTAAAAGGAATGTTTTAAGACAAAGGTGCCAAGTTGTCTACTTGGAAAGCCAGTAAAGTAAGCAACTTGTGAGGCTTTGGATCCTTTTCTTTTAAGTTGGAACAATAGAAGCAGCCTGGATTGGTGTGGCCAGGTCTGACAAACCAGGCTTTCCTGTGTTTTTTTAAGTTTCAACAGGGCAGAAACTGCTGGAGTTTTGAAAATGTAGAGGCTATCCTTCCCCCCTCTCGGTTAAAACTAGAAGTTGGGGTTTCTCTTTTTTGCTGCTGGGTTACCTGCAAGACAAATTACTTTTCTGAATTTGCCTTTTTGCCAAGGAGTGTGTTTATGGGATATTACTGTATTGGAACAGTTAATTAGTAATCGTTACTGTATCTGTTATTCCATGTAGTTTTCCAATAGGGTTAAGTTATTTTAAGTTCTTCTTTCTTTTCTTGTATTTTAACAATAATGTTTAAATAAGTTGTGTTTTGCTTAATGTCATGTAGTTTGACCAATTCTATTGCATCAAGAACACAGCATATTACATTTGCCTTTAAAATAAGAAAAAGTTAGGGTCTAGGCTACATTCTTAAAGTGTTTTGAGGGGATCTGTTCTGGTTCATAACAATGTGATGTGAGAAAATGCATTTTCACGCAAAGAGGTTTCAGGTCTGGAATGCACTTCTGGGATGTATGGTGGAGACACAGTCAACTGAGACATTGAAGAGGGCAATGGATGATTATTTGAATGGAAAGAATATACAAGGGTATGGGAAAAAGGGAAGAGGATTATACTAAGTTGTAACATTCTTTGGAGACAGGCTCCAGACATGGTCGCTGAATGGCCTCCTTCAGTCCTGTAGCTCTTCTGTGCTTCTGTGAAACTTGTGTAGACACTAAATCTCGTCTATTCCAGTCCAAATATCTACTGATAGGTGTTAATTTCCCAAAGCTTTCTATTTGTTTTAGTGCTATATATCTCTCTTTATTCATTTGAGTTCTCTTTTCTTTCTTAATTTTCATGAAGCCCTTTTCAGCTACAAGTCCTGCTTCCTGTAATAAAATGATTGATCTGACATCACCAGCTATTACTGTTACTAAAAATAGAATTGCAACAGAAATTCCAGACTCTTGTCCTGATATCAAAAGATTCAAAAGACAACTTTAATTCCCCCAAAATATGTGAACTGCTTTTATGTTTCTTCTGTGAAATATTACAGCCTGATTTTGATTTCTAAAAATTAATGAGGTTTTGCATAATTTATTCATAGTTAACTTGCCACATCATCAGCCTATGTACCTGTTTCCTGTAGTAAGCGTTTTTCTTTGTAAAATTGCTTTAATGTGAGAGAAACATTATATATCTAATCTGGAGAGGCGCCTATAGTTAACAGGATCATTATAAAAAGCAAACAGGTAGGTTTTTGATAAAGAATATCATGTGTCATCTAATTTGGACTTTTGAGAACATGTTTCTGTGTAATAGACTGTATATCTTTTTAAATTGGAGATATTTGGGTAAACTCGCAAGTGAGGAAATCACATGATTTCCCTTTTAAATTGCAGCCTCTTATTTTAAGCTTTCGGGTACAAATAAACAGTATTTGGATATCCTGTTTCAGTGCAGTATGTCAACTGCACTTGAATGTCTGGTTATATCTGAGATCCAGTGTGATAAATGTTCGACACAAACAAGCTGCAGTCCCCACGCAGAAGCTAACGAAAGGCTTTTTAATATTGAAACATAATTATGTTAATTTTCTTTTGTCAAAATCACTGGAGAATGAATCCCTTTGAATTTCAGTGCTGGTTTGTTCATTGGTAGATCACTCTTCAAGAAGTAATTTAATAATTGTAAGGGTGTGGCAGCAAAGTGATTAGTAACTGGACAAGCAACTGGGGCTTTTTTCACTCATTTCTGATCTGTGGGCATTGCTGGCTGGCCTGTATTTATCGCCTGTCCCTAGCTGCCCTTGAGAAATTGGTGGTGAGCTGCCTTTTTTGAACCACTGCAGTCCATGTGCTGTGGGTTGGCCCACAATACCGTTAGGGAGTAAAATCCAAGATTTTGACCCAGTGACAGTGAAGGAATGGTGATATATTTCCAAATTAGGACAGTGAGTGGCTTGGAGGAGAACTTGAAGGTGGTCGTGTTCCCATATATCTCTGCCCTCGTCCTTCTAGATGGAAGTGGTCATGGGTTTGGAAGGTGCTGTCTGAGGACCTTCGGTGAATTTTTGCAGTGCATCTTGTAGACAGTACAGACTGCTGCTACTGAGCGTCAGTGGTGGAGGGAGTGAATGCTTGTAGATGCAGTGCCAATCAAGTGGGCTGCTTTGTCCTGGATGATGTCAGGTTTCTTCACTGTTATTGGGGCTGCAGTCATCTAGGCAAGTGGGGAATATTCCATCACATTCCTGACTTGTAGATGGTGGACAGGCTTTGAGGACTCTGGAGGTGAGTTACTTGCTGCAGTATTCTTAGCCTCTGACCTGCTCATTGTAGCCACTATGTTCATGTGGTGAGTCCAGTTCAGTTTCTGGTCAATGATAAACCACAGAATATTGATAGTGGGGGATTCAGTGATGGTAACACCATTGATTGCAGTGCTTGGATTGTCTCTTATTGGTGATGGTCATTGCCTGACATTTGCGTAGCACAAGTATTACTTGCCACTTGTCAGCCCAAACCTCGATATTTTCCAGATGTTTTTACATTAAAACATGGACTACTTCAGTATCTAAGGAGTCACAATTGGTGCTGAACATTGTGCAACCATTGGCAAACATCCCCACTTCTGATGATGGAGGAAAAATCATTGATGAAGTAGCTGAAGATGTTTGGGCCTAGGGCAGTATGCTGAGGATCTCCTGCAGAGATTTCCTGGAGCAGAGATGACTGACCATTTTCCAATGTGTCAGGTATGACTCCAATCACCGGAGAGTATGCCCCAGATTCCCAGTGATTCCAGTTTTGTTAGCGCTCCTTGATGCCATACTTGGTCCAATGCAGCCCCGATGTCAAGGGCTGTCTATCTCACCTCACCTCTGGAATTCGGCTCTTTTGTTCATGTTTGAACCACGGCTGTAATGAGGTCAGGATCTGAGTAGCCCTGGCAGAACCCAAACTGGGCATCACTGAATGGGTTGTTGCTGAGCAGGTGCAGCTTGACAGTACTGTTGATGACACCTTCCATCACTTTACTGTGAGAGAGTAGACTGATGGGGTGGTAATTGGGTGAGTTGGATTTGTCCTGCTTTTTATGCACAGGTCATACCTTGGCAATTTTCCATGTTGTCAAGTAGATGCTAGTGTTGTAACTGTACTGGAACAGCTTGGCTCGGGGAGTGGCAGGTTCTGGAGCAGAAGTCTTCTGTTCTGTTGCCAGAATGTTGTCAGGGCCCGTAGCCTTTGCGGTATCCAGTGTCTCCAACCATTTCTTGATATCACGTGGAGTGAATCGTATTGGCTGAAGACCAGAATCTGTAATGCTAGGGACCACTGGAGGATGCCGAGATGGATCAACCACTCGGCACTTCTAGCTGAAGATGGCTGCGAAAGCTTCAGCCTTATCTTTTGCACTGATGTGCTGGGCTCTTCTATCATTGAGAAGGAGGATATTTGTGTAGCCTCCTCCTCTGGTGAGTTGTTTAGCTGTCCACCACTATTCGTGACTGGATGTGGCAGCACTACAGAGCTTAAATCTGACACATTGCGGGATCGCTTAGCTCTTTCTATCACTTGTTAATTATGCTGCTTGATATGCAAGTAGTCTTATTTGGTGGCTTCACCAGGTTGACTCCTCATCTTCATGTATGCCTGGTGCTGCTCCTGGCATGCCCTTTTGTCCATTGAACCAGGATTGATCCCCCTGGCTTGATGGTAATGGTTGAGTGGGGGATATGCCAGGCCATGAGGTTATAGATTGTGCTGGAATACAATTCTGCTGCTGTTGATGACCCATAGTGCCTCACGGATGTCCAGTCTTGACTTGCCAGATCTGTTTGAAGTCTGTTCCATGTAGAATCATAGAATCCCTGCAGTGTGGAAACAGGCCATTCGGCCCAGCAGCCTACACTGACTCTCCAGAGACCATCCTACCCAGACTCTATCCCTGTAACCCTGCATTTGCCATGGCTAATCCACCTAACCTACATATTCCTGGACACTCTGGGCAATGTAGCATGGCCAATCCAACAACCCACACATTTTTGGACAGTGGGAGGAAACTGAAGCACTGGGTGATGGTGCCACACAACATGACAGACTTTATTCTCAGTGTGAAGGCAGGACTTTGCCTCCTCACAGACTGTGCAATGGTTGCCCTTCCGATAGTGTCATGGACAGATGCATCTGCAGCTGGCAGATTTGTAAGGATGAGGTCAGATACGTTTTTCACCCTTGGTTCCCTCACCTCCTGCCGCAGCCCCTGTCTAGCAGCTATGTCCTTTAGGACCTGACCAGTTCAATCAGTATACTCCTGCTGAGCTACCATTGGTGGTGGACATTGAAATCCTCCACCCAGAGTATGTTTTGTGCCCTTGCTATCCTCAGTGCTTCCTCTAACTGTTGTTCAACATGGAGGAGTACCGATTCATCAGCTGAAGGAGGATAGTGAGTGGTAATCAGCAGGAGGTTTCCTTGACCATGTTTAACCTGAAGCCACGAGACTTTATGGGGTCCAGAGTCAATGTTGAGGACTCCCAGAGCAACTCCCACCCCACTGTATACCACTGTGCTGCCACCTTTGCTGCGTCTGTCCTGCCGATGAGACAGAACATATCCAGGGATTTTGATGTTGGTGTCAGGGGTATTGTCCGTAAGGCAAGGTATGATTCTGTGAATTTGACTGTGTCAGGCTGTTGCTTGACTATTCTGTGAGACAGCTCTCCCAATTTTGACACTAGCCTCTAGATGTTAGTTAGGAGGACTTTGCAGGTTTGACAGAGCTGTTTCTGCCTTTGTCTTTTCCAGTGCCTGGGTCAATGCCAGGTGATCTGTCCAGTTTCATTTCTTTGAGACTTTGTAGTGATTGGACAATGAATGGCTTGCTAGGCCATTTCAGAGGGCAGTTGAGAGTCAACCACAGTGCTGTGGGTCTGGAATCATGTGTAGACCGGACCAAGTAATAGTGGCAAATTTCCTTCCCTGAAGGACATTAGTGAGCCAAACAGGTTTTTTTTCAGACCACCGACAATGATTTCTGTGGTGATCAGTGGATTCTTAATGCCTTTTTTAAAAATTGAATTCAAATTCCACCATCTGCCATGGCGGGATTAAAACTCGGGTCCCCATAACATTATCTGACTTTCTGCATTAATAATCTAATAATAGATTACTGATACCGCTAGGCCATTGCCTGTCAATGGGCCAATGATTGGGAGATTTGAGTTTACAATCCTACCACAGTAGTTGAGGAATTTAAAACCAGGCAAGTTATTTAGCGTAGTTGGAATTAAGTATTTTATAAGTAGTAGCGAACACCTGTAGTGTCCCTATCCCTGAACCAGGAGGCCTGGGTTCAAGTACTACCTGCTTCAGAGGTGTGTAATAACATCTCTGAACAGGTTGATTAGAATGAAACAAGAAAACAGAAACTAACTATTGAGTGCCAATCTACCAGAGAAAAAACATGCATGAAATTGAGGGGGTGTCAATCTTCAGTGAATTTGATTAGAAGAAACCCTGCCAGTGTTCATTTTGTAGACATAAGCAACACCACAATGGTCATAGAGATTGATGATTTTGTTCCAGAATTTTAGTTTCCTTTTAAAAATTGAACTGTTAAATACTTGCCGGCCACATTAATAATGCAGTTTTCCTGCTGAAGACATTGCTTGCTTTTGGTGCAATATATGTCAGGAGAGGACTCTGTAGAAAGCAACAGAAAACCAGTGAGATGTTTATGAGTGATGTATTATCCTTATTGTGTCTCACATTCATTGGCTGTGTCTTTGTTGTTATGGAAACATTAGGAAAAACCACAGTCATTCTCGGTCTTGTACTCGTTGTTACAGGTCGCTGAGAATGATTCCGAAGTTTCTGTTCAATTATGTGACTATAAATAGATATAAAGTCCTACTGTCAAGAGTCTTATCCAATAAACATGCTTATCCAAATGATTTGTGAAATATGCACTGGCAGAAGTCAGTGTCTGGTCTGTCAGGAAGCCCCAATCACTATAAACTGTGGAAATCTCTTTGAAAAAGACAATTCTTGCTTCTACGGTGTATAAACATCTAATTACAAAATGAATATGTTCCACATGTTTTTCACTTTAATTAATGTGAAGAGCTGTTGAAAATGTGTTTGGAGTCAGCATGTGCTGTAGTTTGAACAGTATACTTGCTGCGTTCAGTTTTAACCTTGTTCCTCTGCCATTAGCTGAAGAAATTTTCAAGGACTCTTATTTTCCATGTTGTCATTTTTCTGCAGTGTGGAAAAGACATATTGGGTTTATTTAAGGATAGTGAAGGACAAACCTATTTTCAGTCACAAGATAAAACCCCCATATCTCAAACTACACAGAGCCGACATAGAAACAAAAGAAGCATTGCTCAGCATGCAAAGGAAGATAAGGGCTCTTGTGGTGCAGTGCTAACGTCTCTAACTCTGTGCCGATAGGTCCAAGTTCAAGTCCTACCTGCTTCAGAGATGTATCATAACATGCCGAAACAGATTGGTTAACATACCCAAATAGAGTCTATGATTGCATACCTATAGGTCAATTCCAAGGATTTCAAAAATTGTTGGCTTCAATTTTCTCCTATTGTCCATCAGTTTCTACTTATTCCATTCTGAAAGCAGTCACTACTTACTGGGCTATTGCTTCATGGGCCTCAGTCTCCACCTAATATCTTGTTCAGTTAAGTGGTCTTTATCTGTCAGTCTAGGTATTTGGCTTCAGCAGGCTATTCTATCTTCCTAGTGTCACAGCCACAAATTTGGATCTCACCTGATGCCCACATAAGGACCTTTTGAGCAGGAAGTTGGTGATAAGAGTTTTGGCTGCTTCAGTTTTTCTCAATTTGGAGGACTGTGGTCAATTATTTAACTTTTGGTTGTGATTTCTTAATAGCAGTGATCTCACCTGGGATTCGTATTGCCTGTATAGTTGTTCAGACTGTTCATTGTCTTAATAAACTAATCCATCAGGGGAACCAATGCAGCTTTCCTTACTTCAAAGTCATTTTGTTCAACTTGTCTAAATGTTATTACAACTAATTTCCACTTCTGTGTTATTTACGTTGCTTAATTCAAACTCTATTGCATAAAGAATAAATTTGAACCATCAAGAGTAGACTGTTTATGGCTAAGAAAATTGCTTATTTTTGTTCACTCATTTTGTCCCTCAATAAGCCATTGGCAGTGAATGTTGGCATACTATTCCAGTGTGGCTACATCATGGGTGAGCATGACCATATTTAATCAGACATCTAAGCATATATATCTACAGCAGTAGCTTCTGGCTGTCAATCAGGAGCAGAAACCTGGGCTGATTTTACAGCTATATTTAGGAGGCACATGGACCAGTTGTGGCACCCCCACTGCCATCTCATCTAAGATGGGATAGCAAAAGTGGTGCATTGGTAAAGTCGAAGACATTCCTGGTTCATATGACTTAATTATTAGATAAACTCACGTAGCCAGAGGGAGGGATTTATTCAAATACTTTTGGAAAACATGCCATAAAAGTACAGACTTTGTATTTTGCGTCATTTTAAGTTGGAGATTTTTAATTTTGTTTTGGATGGTGATGAAATATTGAAAGTAAACTTATGAACCTCTTAGCCTGCCCATGTCTCGAATGTATTCTGGGACATTCCAAGATTCCACATCAGTGCCGTTATGCAGAGGCCGGTAGGTCTTCGGAAAACTCCACATCAGGTTGGCCTGAGACATTTATGGGTTATAATCATCATCCCAGTGGAAGTAACTATATTTTGCTCATGTACCGCAGGACTTGTTACTTATGACAAGTACTGTTTCTGCAAACTGAGAAAAAGAAGAGTTAATCTTTATTTTTGGGATTCTAATCCAAGAATTTATATGAAACTGTTCTGCAGTGTTACTTTGCAATTAATGTGCATATTTTACTTGCGGGTGGGGCCTTCTTTTATGACTTATCCTTTAAGTGTAAATACTGTTACCAGTCCTTTTAGAAGTAGAATTATGGGCTACACTGCCTATTCATGATGTCACTGGAGTTGAACCCCATGATGTCAGCGAAGGCGCTGGAGCATTCTCAAAACAAATATCTTTTTCCAGGATGTCTCTGAGCAACCAGCTTCACAACCTTTAAAGCACATAACCTGATAGTTTGTTTAGAAATGCCAGTAAGTATTGATATTTTCATTCATTACATTTAGGATGATGAGCCAATTGAGTTAGCACTATCCTTTAATGAGTTTACATTTTAAGTGATTCTAATCGACCGTGAAACACTTAAATCCCAATCTCACGACACTATTAATCAGAAGACTTTTGTTTTGAAAACAGTTACCTTAGTTTCTCTGTAATTTTGTGTGAACATATGGAAAAAATCACCTTTGTAACAGATGTTCTTTGTTTTTGTGGGGCATAAGCACTTTGTCAATAGACAGCCACAGTAACAGAAGGGCCTGATTTGCGTGACACGAAATCAACTTTGATGTCTGTCCAATGTTTAGTAAGTGTACTGATGCAGCAGATGTCATTTTTATTGCAAGTGAGCAACTGGATAGCAACTGGCATTAGTTGTCATGACTGGTAATGCAGGCAGTGATAATGAACAAACAAGTTTGATGTGAACTGACAGTGACAGCCACAGTGAGGTCATGATTTATGTAAATGTATCCGCTCCTGTTTCATGGCTTATCAAAACATATTAAACTGTTAATAAGTACTGAACATCAGAGCTTTCACTTTGGAAGATAAGTAACTACTTGGTAGAAGACTTTTTTTTCAATTTTATTCATCTTATAATTAGTGTTGTTTTATCCACTTAATAGCTTGCAATGTTTGACAGTTCCTTTGCAGCTTCTTTCCCTTTATCCTTTATTCAATAATGAAATTTGAAGCAGCATGACAGGCCAAAGCCTGATCAATTTGAAAACTAGTAATTATTTGAAATATTTGAAGGAAAATTAGAATTATTATTATTCGTTAGTATGTTCATCAAAGCAAATCCAGCTGTTTGGATCCTTCGCAATTGTTAGATTATTGATCTATTGTTAAAGGCTGTTTGTGAAGAACTGGTCATGTCATCTTAGAAAGTCCATAGTGATGCAGTGGTAATGTTCCTATCTGTGAGCTAGGAAGCCTGGGTTCAAGTCCCACCAGCTCTGGTGGTGTATATTAACCTCCCTGAACATGTTGATTAAAAATTATCTCTAGTGAAAGTGCATATTTGTTATTAGAAAGTCCATAGTGGCATGTCCAGTTATAGCCCTAATTGTTTTATGCTGATTTTCAGTAAGCCAGTAAACTGAAATGTGAATATGTTTTATACTGCGGTTACTTTTTCAAGTTTGCTTAATTGTGTTTCAGCTACAAACCTTTATAAATCTTTATTCTTGGGTTTTAAATGATATACAAATGTTGCAAATCTATGCTAGGTTTCAATGCAACGCAAAGCTATTCTACATCCAGTTTGAATTTGAGTGGAGATGTTAGCAATTTGAGATTGTTATTTTTAGCATTAATGGATGTTCCTCGTTGCTTGGAAATGACATCACAACCGATAAAGGCGTATGTAAATAATATTTATGTTCTGTGGAGATGCAAAGATAGTTAAATGAACATATGACATTCCTTGATAATAACAAGCATTCAAACATAATTGGATCACCTTGGTTAGCATAAACTTCGATATTACCTTCTGCAACCACCTGAACTTATCAACGACTGTACTTCTAAGTAGCATTCGTGTTGTTCAAGGAGCATTGTGCCCTTATAAAGGTTTGGCATACAGCAGAAGAACATATCTTCATTTGTTTACTTAAAAAAATGACTGTACCCCTTAGGTAGAATTACAAAAAATGCTTACCTTCAAATTGTATCATATCATGTTGAAACACCTCAAAGTGTTTACGTAATCAATTACTTTTAAAATACAGTAACTATTTTTACATCAGTAAATTGCACAACCATTGTACACACAGCCATGAAATGAATGACCATTGAAAGAGGGACGAATTTTGGCCAAGACAATGGCAGAGTTTCCCACTCATCTGCTTTGAAAAGAGCTATGAAAGGTTAACATCCAGAGTAGTACAATCCCTCTACAGATTGATAAGTTTTAAATGAAGATGAAATTCCCAGCAACTGACAAAAGGATTTGCAAGACAAGGTTTTATTTTTAACCCTTTTACCATAACAAAATAAAATCAACATAGGTTAAACTTTACCCAATGGAAAAAAAAACACTCTAAATAAAAGACACTTTTGCATTAAGTAACTAATGCAACCAAAATTTGCAGCGCAAGACATATTTACTTTTGCCACATTTATGGCAGATATGTAGCAAAGCAAGGACAAGTCTCAAAACGATCCCAGCTTTCTAGCAGGCTCACTTCTCTCCACCACAACAGGCCAAATCTATTTTTTTAAAGTGTTTTTAAAAACGATTTCACTGAGACTGAGCATTCTGGAGCAGAATTCTGCTAGGAAGGTGCATCTTGACAAATCCATGTTCTGAAAGTTTGAAAAGTCCTGTCAGTCCAGTTTCCTCCTTTCAAACATAAAACAAACTTTTGCAAGCATTTTGCCGAGTTGCTAACACCAAAAAGGTTCACCATGCCTTTCACAACTTAAATTGTTGCTCCTCCTCCACTGTATTAAAACCGTTGTCTCTCTTCTTCTGTTTGAAAAAAACAGCTGTCTCTTTCTGTGTCAAAATATGAATCCCAATACATAATTTTCAAAAAGTATGGGATTTACATAGACTTGCCTCTAGGGCAGAATTAATATGATTGTCATCCCTCTATTCAGGACATTTTATTTTATCTATTTTTAACAGCTACCGTACCATAATCTATTTTGGAAATGAGGTCAGACTGGTGGGAATGTGCAATTAATTACTCAAGATAATGTTCAAGCAATGACATTAATAGGGCATAAAATATTGCTATTTTAATGCTATAGTTTTGGAAATGTTAACATTTGTGGAACATTTGGAAATATTAACACTTGTGCTGCAGAACTTGCTACATTGCTAGCCAAACTCTTCCTGTACGGCTACAACACTGGTATCTACCTGACAATGTGGAAAATTGTCAAGGTTGGTCCAGTACACAATAAAAACAGGGCTACCCCACTGTTTCAGATACTGCCCCATCAATCTACTCATGAACATCTATAAAGCGATGGGTTATCATCAGTGCTATCAAGCTCAGCAATAACCTGCTCACTGACCCTCAATTTGGGTTCTACCAGGTTACTTAGCTTCTGACCTTATTACAATCTTTGTTCAAACATGAACAAAGGAGATGAATCTCAGAGGTGAGACGAGAGCAACTGTCCTTGATGTCAAGGTTGTATTTGACTGAACGTGACAGGGAAGCTTTAGCAAGGCTATAATCAATGGGAATCATCGAGACAAGTCTACACTGGCTGTAGGCACACCAAGGAAGATGGTTGGACATAGTGATCTCAGCTCATGGACATTTCAGCAGGAGTTCCTCTGTGAAATGCCTTAGCCCAATCACCTTCAGCTGGTTATTACTGTGATCTTCCTTCCTTCACCTGGTCAGCAATGGGGATGTTCATTGGTGCTTACATAATGTTCAGCATTATCTGCAACTCCTGAGAAACTGAAGAGATCCATATCTGAATGGAGCAAGACAGGGACCATATTTAGGCTTAGGCTGACAAGTGGCAGTAAGTATTGGCGCCATCAGAAGTGCCAGACAAAACTGAGAGAATCTAACCATCACCCTTTGACAATTTGACTGCACTACTATTGCTGAATTATGCACTGCCAACAGCGTGGGGGTTACCATTAACCAGAAATTGAAGTGGACTTGCCATTTAAGTATTATGGCTACAAGAGCAAGTCAGAGGCTAGGAATCCTACAGCGAGTAACTCAGCTCCTGTCTCCCCAAAGCCTGTCCACCGTTTATAAAGCACAAATCAGGAACATGATGGAATACTCCCCACTTGTCTGGATGTGTGCAGCTCCAACAGCACTGAAAAGCTTTACCCGTTCAGGACAAAGCAGCCCACTCGATTGGCATCACGTCCAGAAACATTCACTCTCTGAAGAATCATCTAGACTCAAAATGTTAGCTTGTGCTCTGTCCATGGATGCTGCCTGACCCACTGTGATTTCTAGCAATTTTTCTTTTCAGTTCACTCTCTCCATCACTGGCGCTGAATAGCAGTAGTTGTACCGTCTTCAAAATTCACTGCAGAAATTTCCCCAGACTTTTTTGACAGCACCTTCCAAATCCATTACCACTTCCATCTAGAAGAACAAGGGCAGCAGATACGTGGGAACAGCACCATATCCAAGTTCCATTCCGAGCCATTCAGCATCCTGACTTGGAAATATAACACTGTTCTTTCTGTTTCCTAGGTCAAAATCCTGGTATTTACTCCCTAACTGTACTATGGCTGTGCCTAAACCAAACAAATTGCAGTGATTCAAGAAGACAGCTCACCTCCACTTTCTCAAGGCTAAATAGTGGTGGGCAATAAATGCTTGGTCCTCCAGTGAAGCCCACATTCCCTGAATGGATTTTACAAAGTTGTTTATTGTTGATTCTCTTTTGTGTTTATTAAAATGGATTTTGCTTGTGTTGAGGGTGAAATATCCAAGCTCATTGGTATAGCTAGTGTTGACTTGAAACTGAACCAGACTAGCTATATCATGATTCAGAAGATTAGCTATCTTTCTACTGTACTCCAACAACATGCCTTAATTTTAACTTGTGAGACCAATATCTGTAGTGCTCCTGTGCTAATTTTTTAAAATGTGTTTGATGTCAATGACTCTCACTCAGCTGTCTGTAGAGCTGTTGGAGATTATAGCGATCTGGAGGGGCAAGGCCATAAATGATCCCCTTAGGCATCACTGGCCAGGCCAGCATTTATTGCCCATACTTAATTACTCAGAGGGTAGTTAAGAGTTAACCACATTGCTTGTGGATCTGGAGTCATGTGTAGGCCAGACAAGGCAGAGAAATGCAGTTTCCTTCCCAAAAAGGCATTAGTGAATCAGATAGGTTTTTCCAACAATTTCATAGTCATTATTAGAATTTTATTTACAGAATTCAAATTACACCATCTACCATGGTGGGATTTGAACCCAGGTCATCAGAACCTTGCCTGGGTCACTGGATTAATAGCGAAGTAGTAATACCACTAGGCCATCACCTCCCCACAAACACTGAACTGGAAAGGGCCTACTCATTATGCTGAAACCCAAGATTGAATCAGGGACATTTTCATCTTCAGTATAAAGCTGTCCCAATTGAGCTGTTTTAGGCACCAGTGTGACTTACTGCAAGCTATGGCATGGGCTGCTGTGTAGTGGATGACCTCAAATTTATGGAGAATAAAATGTGGGTGACTAGCAAGATAGCATTGGAATAGTTGAGGTTAGAGATAACAAATGACGGTCTTGGCAGCAGATGAGTTGAAGCCAGAGGCAAAGACAAGCCATGTTGGGGAGGTGGAAATAGACATTTTAGAGATGGCACAAATATAAGGACAGAAACTAATTTTGGATCAAATATGGCATCAAAGTTGGGAAAAGACTAGTTAAGTCTCAGACTGTTGACAGGGAAAGATTTGGCAATGGTAGCCAGGGAGCAAAGTTTGGAGTGGATTCTGAAAACAATGGTTTCTGTCTTTTCCAGTAATGAATTGAATGAAATTTCTGCTCATCCAGGACTGGAAGTTGGATGACCAATCCGACAATTTTGCTACAGCAGAGAATTCAAATGATGTGGTGGTGAGATGGAACTGGATGTCATCAGCATTTCAGTGAAAACTAATGCTGTGCCTTTGGAAGATATCTCTGAGTGACAGCATGTTAGTGAGAAATTGGAAGTCACCGTGGAATGAACCATGGGTAAAGCTCTGGGAGAAGGTAGAGTGGTAATTGCAAGTAATTGTTTGGCTACGTTAGATAACAATGGAACCAATTTGAGATCAATCCTACTTAGTTAGATGACAAAGGATGGTTTTTGGAGGAAAATGACATGGCCAACAATGCTAAGGTTTGCAGAAAGGTCAAGAAGGTTATGGAGGATAAGTTTATCTTTTTCACACTCTCATTTGTGACCTTGAAAGGAGCTGTTTTATTACTGTGGCATGGGCAGAAACCAGAATAGAGTGATTTATGCATGAAGTTCCAGGAAAATGGGAATGGATTTGAGAGGCAAAAAGGCATTGAAAGATTTCAAAGAGGAAAGGGAGGTTGTAGATGGGAGGATGCATTGTAAGGATGATGGGGGTCAAGGGTGTTTTTTGAGGAGAGGGATGATGATGGCAATTTTAAAGGGGAAAGGGAGAATATCTGAAGAGAGAATTATTTATAATACTGGCTAACATGGAGGCCATGAAGGGAAGTGGGGTAATCAACGACTTAGAATAAAGAAAAAAGTTGCTGGTATAGCTCAGCAGGTCTGGCAGCATCTGTGAAGAAAAAAATCAGAGTTAATGTTTCATGTCCGGCGACCCTTCCTCAGAACTTCATTTTTTCTTCACAGACACTGCCACACCTGCTGAGCTTTTCCAGCAACTTCTGTTTTCTTCCTGATTTGCAGCATCTGCAGTTTTTTCGGTTTTTATTTAACTTGGTGAGAATATTGTGTTCCTATACCTAATGGTTATAGTTTAATAGAATTGAGCAAACCGGAGGTGTGTCCATGATATCATGAACTCAGACAGCATGAGCGAAGATAGGAGACAAACTAGAAAATGAGGAGAGTCAAGGGCTAGGATAGTGGGGAGCATTTAAGAATGTTTAGTCATTTGAGGAGGTAATAAGCAATTTAGGCAAAGGAGAGCCGGGGAACATGATCTCTTTGGATTTTCAGAAGACCTTTGACAACATGCTGCACAAGATGCTGCTAAATAAGACAAGAGCCCATGGTTTTAGGGGCAAGGTACCGGCATGGATAGAGGATTGGCTGACTGGCAGAAGGCAGAGAGTGGAGATAAAGGGTTCTTTTTCACTAACTGGTAAGTAGTGGAGTTCCACTGGGTTCAGTTTTGGGACCACAACTGTTCACATTATGCATTGACATTCTGGACAGAGGAACTGAGGGCATTGTTGCCAAGTTTGCAGATGACACAAAGACAGGTGGAGAGACAAGTAGTGTTGAACAAGTGGGAAGGCTGCAGTAGGACTTGGACAGGCTAGAAGAGTGAGCAAAGAAGTGGCAGATCGAATACAATTTGGGAAAATGTGAGGTTATGCACTTTCGTAGGACTTGGGAGTCCTAGTTCATGATTCTCTTAAGGTTAACATGCCAGTTCAGTTGGCAGTTAGGAAGGCAAATGCAATGTCAGCATTCATTTAAAGAAGGCTAGAATACAAAAACAGAAATGTACTGCAATGGCTGTATAAGACTCTGGTCAGACTGCATTTAGAATATTGTGAGCAGCTTTGGACCCCATATCTAAGGAAGGATGTGCTGGTGTTGGAGGGGGACCAGAAGAGGATTACAAGAATGATCCCAGGGATGAAGGGCTTGTCACATGAGGACTGCTTGAGGACTCTGGGTCTATTCTCGAAGGAGTTTAGAAGGATGGGGGTGGGATTTGATTGAAACTTACACAATAAGGAGAGGCGTGAATAGAGTGGGCATGGAGAAGATGTTTTCACCAATAGGACAGACTTGAGGGAAAGGCCTCAGAGTGAAGGGAACTTTAGAAATGAGATGAGGAGGAATTTCTTCAGCCAGAGGGAGCTGAATCTGTGGAACTCATTGCCACGGAGGGCTGTGGAGGCCAAGTCATTGAGTTTATTTAAGGCAGAGATAGATAGGTTCTTGATAACGGGGAAAAGAAAGGACAATGATGTTGAGGAACATATCAGCCGTGATTAAAAGGCAGAGAAGGTGGAATGGCTGAATGGCTAACTTCTGCTCAATGTCTTATAATGTCTTATGTTCTATTGGTCTTACACTCATGCGGGTTTGCGGAAAGGAGGGATGTGGCAGAGGCAGTTGATTAGATTGTCTCAATGTTTATGACAAAGAAGTCTGTGATCACCTTGCTTCTTGTTGAAAGCAACAGTGGATAGGAGGAAGGTTTAAGAAGTTGGTTTGCATTAGGGAAAAAGCAAGGGGATGGGGCTATCTTTGCACTCCACAGTGTTTCCAGAATAGTGAGTAGGTTTACCGGGCGAGAACAGGATTCAGTAGTGTTTTCAGTGGTTTCAGACAGATCTATTTTTGAATAGCTCAATCAGTTGTCCACCATGTCCTTTCAAGTGTGTATCCATTGGACTCAAGAGAGTGGAGTTGACAGCTGTACCAGGGGTAATGACCAGCGTGAGACAGTAAAGTTATTATCAGAAACTAATACATCAAAGGGGAAGGTGAAAGAGCAGCTGAAGAAACCAGTAGCCACAGAAATGTTGTAGTGGAAGGATGGGCTTTTGAAACTGAATTAGTTTTTTTTTCCTAGGAATGGATATGGAAGGAGATTGGTTTGGGCCATAGAAGCAGGGTGTGGGTGGAAAGTGATAAAAGGAAGTGATCGGGTGATGGCCTTATTTGTAACTGATACACGAGGAATTGTAAGACCAAATGTCAAGGTCAAGGGGGTGGCTGCGAGTAATGGCTGTGGCATTAACATGGAGGTGAACTCAAGAGAGGAAATATGAGCTGAGATGGATATTGCAATCACTGAGAATGAGACATTGAGCGCAGAGCCTGAATGAGGGAAGCAGTGAAGATGTTTTGGTGATTACAATTTCACTGTCGTTGGGAAGGCAGTACAGAATGATGATTTCAAGAGAGAGGCTTTGGTTCAATTTGAGAATTTTTTAATCTGATAGTCGAGAATTTGCCATAGTTATCTCACATCTTTTTATGCAGACAATTGATATTGAACCACATTTGTAAGGGAGTCAGCAGTTCACAGCTAGTTCATCCAGCTGGCAGTCCTTAATGGGTGAGGCGAGACAGTGAGCATCAGTGTATTGGTAAACATGCAGCCATCAAAGCCAAAGCTGATTCTTTCCTCACACATCTTCACTTTGCAGCAGAAATCATGATCTCTGGCTGATTTTATTTTCCTCAGTTCAGTCCTACTGTGAAATCCATAGCCACGTAGCCGTGTTTGTTGCTGGATTTTTACGTCATAAACCTGGAAGTAGAACATAGAGTACAGCACAGGAATTAATGTTTTGAGTTCAGTGACCCTTCAAAAGTTCTGACTAAGGGTTACTGGACAAAATATTGACTCTGTTTTCCTCACTATGGACGATAATGTCAGACCTTGCCTAGGCTCCTTGTGTTCTCTTCACAACACACCTTACTTCATGTCATTATTATTCTTCTCTTCTCGTCTCGTGTCCAGACCAGACCAAACCAGTCCAGACCAGTCGAGACCAGTCCAGACCAGTCCAGACCAGTCCAGACCAGACCAAACCAGACCAGACCAGTCGAGACCAGTCCAGACCAGACCAAACCAGTCGAGACCAGTCGAGACCAGTCGAGACCAGTCCAAACCAGACCAAACCAGACCAAACCAGTCGAGACCAGTCGAGACCAGTCAAGACCAGTCCAGACCAGTCGAGACCAGTCCAGACCAGTCGAGACCAGTCCAAACCAGTTCAAACCAGTCCAGACCAGTCCAGACCAGTCCAGACCAGTCCAGACCAGTCGAGACCAGTCCAGACCAGTCCAGACCAGACCAGACCAGACCAGTCCAGACCAGTCCAGACCAGTCTAAACCAGTCCAGACCAGTCAAGACCAGTCCAAACCCCTGACGCCAAATCTTTTCTCTTCAGGGGTTTTCCCAGTCCCATTTGAAAGTTCCATTGCACCTTCCTTCCCCACAACCTTTCACACCAGATCCTAAGTATTCACTGTATTAAAGGTCCTTCCTCATTTCATCACTTTCTTGACCCAATGAGAACAATTTCTTCCTATTTAATCTGTTTAGAGTCCTCACCATATTGAACATTTCTATCAGAACTCCCCTCCATCTTCACATCTATGAGTAACAGCCCCAGCTTTTGCAATGTACCCAGGTGTCGTGGAAATTTCTTTTTTGCACCTTCACTAAAACCGTCACGTCCATCTTAAATGTGGTGTCCAGAGTTGAACACAGTAGTCTAGTTGAGGTCGAACCAGTATTTTGTAAAGGTTCAACATTCCTTGAAAGTAAAAACAAAAGCAGTGGGAGCTGCAGCAAACTATTTAGCCCTCGAGCCTACTCTGCTATTCAGTGCAGTCGTGACTGACCTTCTATCCCAGATGTCCCTCCCTGCTAATTGCATTCCTCGATTCCCTGAGAGAGAGCAAAGAAATCTGTCAATCACAGTCTTCAATATACCCTAGGATATAGCAACTACAACCCTCTAGAGAAGGTAGTTCCAAAGATTCACAAACACCCGGTTAAAAACTTCCTTATTTTTGTACTCTATGCCTCTATTTATAAATCCCAGGATCCCACATCCTTCTTTAAGCACCTTCACAATCTGTCCTTCTGCCTTCGCTGAATTGTGCACAAATACTCTGGGTTTCTCCATTATTGCTTCCCATAGAGAATTATGCTTCCACATTTTATTGCCCCTCCTCATTCTTACCAAAATGCATTGCTTAACAGTTTGCTGCATTAATCTGTCACCCGCAATGTTTCCATCTAGTCCATCAGTGTAGGTCCTTTAGAAATCTTACAGTTAATACATCTAAGTTTATATTTCCAGAAAAGTAGTGGGCCTAGCAGTGACATTCAGAGTATACCTCTGTATACATTGCTGTAGACCGAATAGAAACTATCCTGTTTCCTGTCATTCAGTCAACCTTTTACTGCCAAGTCTATTATGTGGCACTTCCTCAAATGTCTTTTGGCAGCCTATGTACACCATATCAACTACATTTCCTTCGTTAACATTATCAGTCACCTTTAAAAAAATGCTCAAATCAATTATTTAAATGTGAATTTCTATCTCAGTGACTGTTAATTTTCTTCTGGATTATTGTTTCTAAATGTTTCTAGCACCAAAGTCAATTTCTGTGTTTATCCTTACATCTATTTTGAATATTGTGGTCCTCTGCAGCTTCCCCTATCTAAGGAGCATTGAAAGATTATGGTTAATATATTTCTACTATCAATGCTTAGTCTCCTAAGTTTTTCCCTTACACTTCACTCAATCAGGTCCTGGTGACTTATCGACTTCAAGTACAACCAACCTTTCTCATATCTTCTCTTCATCAATTTTTAGCCATCAGTACTTGCACTACCTCCTCTTCCAGCGTGGCAGGATCCTTCCTTGGTAAAGACAATACTCATTTAATCCCTCAGGTATCCCCTTTGCCTCCATTCATGTATCCCTATTTTTGGTCTTTAATAGACCTAGTCCTCCCCTTGATACATTTTTATTAATTATATACCTTTAAAGACTTTTATATTGACTGCCAGGTACTTCTTATACTCTTATTTGTATCCTGAAAATTATCCTGAACTTTCGCAGAAACTCTTTTTCTCTGTCCGTTTCAGTACTATTATGTCAAAACAATTTGGATCAATTAAGTACCCTATTAACACTACTCTATAGCTGTTGCATCTCTTTAATTTCCTTGTGAATTTACTACTCTGTATTTGTTCCACAATTTGTTGGTCTTTAGAGCGATCTACCTCTGTTGTTTATTAACTAACCAAACGGATTCTGTCCTTGACTTCTCCAGAACATTCTATTTCTCCAGCTTTGTTTTATCTTCCTCAGTACTCTAATATGCCTCTTCCTTTGTTTACTTCCTATTCTTTTCTGTCTCCAGAATATTGTGTTCCCTGTCCAACCTTTCTTGAGCCAAGTCTCCGAGATTGCCAAAACGTCATCTGTCCGTGTGGCTAACTGCACCTGCAGCTTATCAACTTTGTTTATTACACTTCATGTGATTAATTCAACAAAACCAAATCTGTAATTAAGAGTCAAATGATGACCATGATCCATTGTCGATTGTCAGAAAACCCCATTTGGTCCACTAATGTCCTTAGGGAAGGAAGCTGTCTGGCCTGGCCTACATGTGACTCTCTAAACCTATAGCAATGTGGTTGACTCTTAAACTGCCCTCTGGGCAATTTGGGATGGGCAGTAAATGCTGGCCTAAACAGTGATGCCGTCATCCCTTTAGGTATTAAACAATATCTTTGAACATAAAATCACTAATATGGAGTCTCCTTTCTTCAGATTTAAATTTCTGTTAGAGATTTCAAAAGTGTTCAAATTTTAATTTTTTGTCTTTTCAATCTCATTTTCTCTCTTCCTTAAGTCAGTTTCGCCCCCCCCCCCACTCTCTTTTTCTCTGCCTGATGCAGTGTAATATTGACCCACTCTAAAGTATACTTCCTTCTCCTCCTGCACTGTTAATTTTACAGTCATTCGGCCTGATTGAATATGGGCTACACAGTTATTTGTGCTGCTCATTGGGTTCAGATGTTCTCTTTCCTGGCAATTACATTATCACCTCAAATTTGAAGCACACAAGATCATTCTGAGAAAACGGGCAAAGTCAAATCTAACCAACAGTAAATGCTGCTTGTTACTGGATGCTGCTTGGCTTGCTGTGTTCGTCCAGCTCTGCGCCTTGTTGTCTGTGTTGCTGGATTGAAGCAGATTATTGCTCTTCACTTAGAATTGTTTATTTTGCAGACATCTTCCTCCAACATTTTCCATCCTCTTCATCTTAAGTTATCCTGTGCCAGTGTAAAACTAAATGGACATTGCACACTTGCTGCTTAACGCAGTCGTTATTCATCATCTGTAAATCAATTGGTGTATTTCAGCAGGCTGTTTTACCGTGGGGAAACAACAGGTCCAACCCTGATTCTGACCTCACATTCTGTGTATGTGAATCGTTGAATATTTTACAAGAAAGCAAATCTTAATTCCCTGGTCCAAAGTGAAGAGGCCAGTTGTAGCTTCACTGACAAGTTCCGTTCACTCAGGACAGACTGGTGGTGGGGCTTAAGACCTCACTGATTTGTATGAGATAACAAGCATGGGGCTGGATGAACACAGCAGGTCAAGCAGCATCATAGGAGCAGGAAAACTTGACGTTTCGGGCCTAAACCCTTCATCAGAAATGGGGGAGGGGAAGAGGGTTCTGAAATAAATAGGGAGAGAGGGGGAGGCGGATAGAGGATGGATAGAGGAGAGGATAGGTGGAGAGGAGGCAGACAAGTCGAAGAGGCGGGGATGGAGCCAGTAAAGGTGAGTGTAGGTAGGGCGGTAGGGAGGAGATAGGTCAGTCCAGGGAGGACGGACAGGTCAAGGGGGCGGGATGATGTTAGTAGATAGGAGATGGGGGTGTGGCTTGGGGTGAGAGGAAAAACAGGT
>JAHRHZ010000145.1:27908051-27937509 GCA_024137785.1 Ginglymostoma cirratum | reverse complement strand
GAAGGGTTTAGGCCCGAAACGTCAAGTTTTCCTGCTCCTATGATGCTGCTTGACCTGCTGTGTTCATCCAGCCCCATGCTTGTTATCTCGGATTCTCCAGCATCTGCAGTACCTTTTATCACTGATTTGTATGACCCAGCCGCTCATTTCATTTGCAAGCTAAACCCACGTGAAACTCACTTGTTATTTTTCAGTTTCCCAACCAGGATTAAAATTGCAACTTAAAAGATAATAAAAGAGAATGCCTGGTTTCTCAGTAATTAATGGCATAAGGACAAACCAATTTTTTTTTCAAAACACATGCTGCATGATTGTATTCTGCAATTTCATTAGACTATCATTAATTATTAAGAAGCAGATAATGTCATATTTATTTTGAAAATTGGATTTTCATCTAGCTCTCCATCTCAAGATGAAATATTTAATATTTCTGTTTCTGATGGATGGTTACAAGAAATCTTCTCTCGAAGCTGCACAGCAACCCAAAGCTTTCTGCACAGGCCAATGACAAATCAGCCCCTTCAGTTGATCACATGACATTGTTAAAGATTCTGTGTACTGAGATGAATGGGTGGCACATTAACGCAAAAAAGTACATTGTTTGCAAGCACTGTGTTTGAACTCTAAAACCAATAGAAACGTTTGTGATTTTGTTTATGCATACCGTACTGATATAATTAAAGGAGAAATGTTAACTTTAATTGGGAAATCCAATGTATAAAATAAGATTCTTAACTGCCTGGGATTGTAGGAAGTTCGAGTATGCATTCCAGACAGATCCCATGTTCTCAGCTTTGTCTGGGTACATTTCAAAAACATGTTTTTGGTTTAGAAATTAAAGACACAGATAAATGACTTCCATTCAATAATTGGAGTAGATGTATAATTTATTGAACTACTTGTCTTTCTTAACCATCCAACTTGACACTGACAATTAAAAATAGGGCAGTTTTTCCTGAAATCTATTAGCAATACTATGTTGAATTTAAGGCTTTAGTTTTAAATTCATGTAAAGAATTTTCTAAATGTTTCCTTCTCATTTGTAGACTAGTGAAGGAATCTGAACACCACTTCAGCTAATTATGGCGAGTGATGACAAAGTTGCTATCCTTTCTGATGATGAAGAGGACCAGAAAAGAAAATATATTCTTTCTGAACCTTTCAACACTGTGTCAACAGAAGCAAGGAATGAACCACCATCTAATCCTATCCATTCAGAAACAGAAGCAACAGAAACAGAGGAACAGGATTGGCTGGAGAGACGCTGTATAAAAATAAGTAATGACCTTCTTATTTCCAAAGTGTTTTACTTCTTCTTTTACTCTGGGTATGGATCATTGTACCCATTGCTACCTGTATATTATAAACAGCTTGGTATGTTGGCCAGCCAAGGTGGACTTCTGGTGGGAATAAGGTATTTTATTGAATTCTGCAGTGCACCGTTCTGGGGAGTCATAGCAGATCGATTTAGAAAAGGCAAGATTGTCCTTCTCTTTTCAGTTATGTGTTGGATTGTCTTCAACCTGGGAATTGGTTTTGTGAAACCTGCGTCCATGAAGTGTGAGTCAAAGAATCCAGTGCCTACCACATCAGCTTCAAATTTCTCTACTCTTCCAGCATTACCTACGACTGCATCTACAAACCACCTTGTCTCAACTGAGTCGAATAAAAGTCGGGTACAGAGGGAGACTTTCACAAGCCAACCTTTTGGATACATGGGTAATCTTATCTTTTCACTTACCTCGGTCAGTTCAGAAGAAGATCATGTTTTACAGAAAAGAGCTGTTCCAAGTGCTGAGAATTCAACAGCAACCATAAATCCCAACAAGACATTATATTTCACCATGGCCAGCAGTACATCTGCCACAACTCTCCAGCCCACCAAATTGATCACTTATGACTTGGCAGAAGTTGAAAATATTTTCTTACTAATATTGTTGGTGGTTATCGTTGGAGAATTTTTCAGTGCACCAGCGGTCACTATCGTAGACACTGTTACCCTGCAGTACCTCGGCAAACACAGAGATCGCTATGGATTGCAGCGAATGTGGGGTTCCTTAGGATGGGGTATTACCATGCTGGCAGTTGGCATCTCAATTGACCACACGCACATTGAGGTTTCTGTTCAGGGTCAGGGATGTCAGATACCTGATTACAAGAATTACAGGATAACCTTTATTGTTTTTGGAGTTTTAATGTCCATAGCACTAATTGTATCAACCCAATTCAGATTTGACTACAGTCATTTAAAACCTGAGGAAAATAAAAGTCAAGAATTTATTGAAATTCAACGAGTGGCTCAGAATCCATCAGTGGAAGATTCTGGAGTCACAAATAATGCTGAAGAGTCCAAGAGTACAGGAACGAAAACATTTGAATTTAGACAGCTCCTGAGAATAATTTGCAGTGTGCAATATGGTTCTGTGCTATTTGTGGCCTGGTTCATGGGCTTTGGTTATGGCTTTGTGTTTACATTCCTCTACTGGCATCTGGAAGACTTGAATGGGACAACTACACTTTTTGGAATCTGCTCAGTCCTAAGTCATGTATCAGAACTGACTGCTTACTTCTTCAGTCACAAGTTCATTGAACTGGTCGGTCACATTAGGTAAGCTGCTATATTCAGTTTCCCCTTGCCTGATACAGTACACAGTTATAAACAAGACTTATAAATGAGGTGACAAGACTCAGCCTGTTTAAAGACAGTAGTTTTGTACTGAAGGAAATTTATGCTCGAGGACTTCATTTGTCTGAGGCTAAACTGAAACCCAAAAGCAGTGTGGTTTTTCAGTCAAAATTCTAATTATAAACAAATTCATAAACAGAATATTAACGTGTCCTGGATTTTCACTCCCAAGATAATGTGCAGTGGTGGGAAATTTTCTGGCTTGCTGCCCCTGTCTTAGAAAGGTTTCACGAGGGGTTACGTCATTGTTCTAGGGAGGGGATAGATGTCAGATACAGTTGGACTCACTGCACCTGGATCTAGATTGGAAGTATCCACAGGGACTGCCAAGAGCCAAGGCAGTCTGTCTCGGTTAAAAGGTCTGTCTCGGTTCGCTACAATTTGGACCCAGTTGTGTATGTTTGATTTTAGCCCTCACCTCTCACACTCATTCGTACTTAATCCATGCCAACATACTTAACCATGCACTCCACTCATCCCAATGGCTCTTTGTACGGCCTGTGCCAAGTTAATGTCAACTCATACCAAACCATGCCTTATTCACTATCCTTTGCTATGATATCTTTCATGCCATTTCACTCAATATCCACCTTGGGCAGATGTCAGGAGCCATGCTAAGATGAAACAAAATGAAATTCTGAATATCTATTACAGCCGGGCAGGACTTATACGATTAATGGTAGGGCTTGGGGTAGCATTTTAGAACCAAGGGACGAGGGGTTCAGGTACATAATTCTTTGAACTTTGCGCCACATACAGGGTAGTTAAAAAGGCATTTAGCACACTTGGTTTTGTTGCTCAGTCCCTTGAGTGTAGGAGTTGGGATGTCATAATGAGATTGTATAGGACATTGGTGAGGCATCTTCTGGAGTACTGTGTCCAGTTCTGGTCATTCTGCTATAAGAAGGACATTATTAAGCTAGAGAGGGTTCAGAAGAGATTTACCAGGATGTTGCTGGGTATGGAATGTTTGAGTTGTAAAGAAAGGCTGGCTGGGCCGGGACTTTTTCACTGGAATGTGGGAGGTTGCGAGGTGACCTTAAAGAAGTTTATAAAATCATAGGGGGAATAGGTAGGGTTAATGGTCAGTGTCTTTTCCCTAGGACCAGGGAGTTCAAGACAAGGGGGCATATTTTTAAGGTGAGAGGAGTGAGATTTAAAAAGACATGAGGGGCTTTTTGTTTACTCAATAGGGTGGTTCATGTGTGGAATGAACTTCCTGAGGAAGTGGTGGATGCGGGCACAGATACAACGTTTAAAAGACATTTGGGTAAGTACATGAATAGAAAAGGTTTGGAGGGATATGGGCCAGGTGCAGGCAGGTGGGACTAGATTAGTTTGAGATTATGTTTGGCATGGACAGGTTGGACCAAAGGGTCTGTTCCTTGCTGTATGATTGTATGACTCCACTATATAAAACCACTCTCATTCATAAAAGCCAAATATATTTAAAACTTCTCAAATACTTAACCCTTTCCAAAAACAAAAATTATCTGTATCACCCACATGTATCAACATCAAAGCCAACTAATCCTTTAATGTATTCTTGGAGCTATTATTCTAACTGTGACCTAATAGTCTAACCACTGTGTCAATGCTAGATTGTGGAAAGGAGTGAAGCAAAAACAATGCTATTAGGATTATACTTAAGGTGCAGTTCCAAATATCTAATGAAATGTCAAGGACAGATTTATTTCAACTTACAGACAGAGACAGACTGTTTTCTTCCCCTCGAAAATAAAAGGACAAGGATTTAAATAACTTCTTAGCTTGACAGCTCCACAGATCTCCTCCATCCTTTTCAAACATTTATGTCTACCCCAAAAAATCGTAACTCATTTACTGTTTGGTAAGATCTTCAGTTCAGCAAAAATGGGGTCTGCTTGAACTCAGCAATGGTCTTTTGGGATTTGGGTTTCCCTTATGTATCAGCCATGTCCTGTTTTTTATTCCCCTAATGGTGAAAATGGGATTTTAAAAAAAATTGTTCTTGGAATATGGAAATTGCTCACTTAACTAGAGTTTATTGCCCATCCTTAATTGCCTCAGAGAAGGGGATGGTGAGTTGCTGCCTTGAACCACCAATATGTTCTGAAGTCAAGATGTTGTGTGGTTTGCAGATGTTGGGTTCCCACCCATCTAAGGCCCTTCACCTTTTAAGTGATACAGGTTGCAGTTTGAAAGGAGCAGTTGCAGTCAATTATAGCAGTAGGATTTTTGGATCTGGGTTCCCAGCACCATTTTGGATAAACTGTGAAGTCTTCAAAACTCCATGAAAATCTAGGCCAGTGTTTGTTTATCTGCATTGAAAACATCTGAATGTTTTTTAACAACTGATTTACCATTGTGACAGAATGAACACAGAGAACGGTTGGTCTGTAAATTTTTGTTCAGCTTGCAGTAGCCCGCTCTAAAATGCATTTCTCTAATTCGTTGGAGAGATTCTTCAATATGTGTTGAAAAATGTAATTTAACAGCCAAAAATGGAAGGATTTGGTTTGTGCGGGGTTGGGGGGGGGGGGTGGTGGGGGGGTGGTGTGGGGGTTGTGGTGGGGGGGTTGCAGAGTCACTAAAAAGTTAAACATTTGAATTGCTCACTTCCTGTTTTGGTTTGGTGCATAATCTCTAGTCAGGTGGTGATTGGCTTATTTAAATATACGTATGAAATTGTGTGGTCTCATTTTAAGAATAAGTCTAATTCAAACCACAATCAGCCTGATGGGGGGCTGGATGAACACAGCAGGCCAAGCAGCATCATAGGAGCAGGAAAGCTTGACGTTTCGGGCCTAGACCTTTCATTTCCCTGGTGTCAGGAATTCCAGCTGATGGAAGAGGATAGGAGGTTTTAGAGGTGCCCCTAGAGGCTCCCTACCCTGCAAGAGTTAGTCAAAGGCCTTTATTGTCTTGTCCAGGAGAAGCAGGAGTGTTTTTCACAGACCAAATGAGTTACTATTTGGAGTGAGGGCCAAGGAAGGAAATTCCATTGGAGGGAGAGGGACACAGTTAGATCGGGAGGAGTTTATCAGGGGTTTCAGTCAAGGCAGGAGTTGAGCCCAGGTGTTGGACAGAGTGAGTGTGTGGGCACTTGATCCTGGAAGTGCAGGTATCTTTGAGGAGTGGTGCAGAGCATTAATTGCTTTGGAGAAGAATTAGAAGTCTGTGTGGGAGGTGCATGGGTGTGGTGTATATTGGAGACCTGTGGTGAAGAGAGGTCAAATGTTATGTGCCAGGCCTAGGACCTGTGGGTGAAGGCTGCAGAGAGTGTTGGTATAGTGTGTGCTTTTTGGATATGTCTCAGGTAGGTGTTTGGATCCAGGAGGTAAGTGCAAAGGTATTTATCTCCTGACTCCACCACCTAACTCTTGCCAGAAGCAGCCCAATAGTTGGAAAACCCAGCTAAGTGCAATTATTGCCAACTATATAAATGACAATAGGGCTAGCAGCTTCATTATCATACTTTAAACAGAGTGGATTGGGAACCCATTCATGTAGCAGCCTCAGGTAAAGACAGACAAATGAATAGGTTGGAGACAGGTTTGGGGTGGGCTATGTATTTCTCAGACCTTAACTCTCCCAGTGATACAGAACTGCCCATTTTTTAACATCAAACCTATGTAATTCCTCTAATGCATCTGACTTAATACCATTTTTACAGATACACATTCGAATCAGTGGAACTCAGTATAGGGTGCTGCATTTAATGGACAGCTGATTTGATCCTGCCCATTTTACACCATTGTCCCATTCTGCTCCATATTCTTACTCAACAAAGAATGTTAATATTGGGGAGTGGAATGCTCCATTTCAGCTGTTCAGTGTTGGCATCAAGTACGGCTGTATCCTGAATAAAGTTTCCTCCGTTATGCTCCAACCTCGGTATTGTATCTCTCCTGCACTAGTGTAGCAGTTCCTTTTCCACACCTACTACCTTGTATTCTCTGTGATTGGCATTTCCAGTTTGTGCCATATTTACAGATGGTTTTGTGTTTTGGGCCTATTTTTGACAAGCGACTGAAATGGGACTGGTCAATGTAGTTTATACTGGATGCTTGTAACCAGAAGAGACTGAGCTTGAAATAAATCTAAAGGCAATGTTTACACCACTGCTCCATGTGATCCCTTTGTGTAGACTATTATTATATGAGGTAACTTGTTCTTGCATTGATTATCTGTTATGCCATTGGTACCTGGATGGGTCAGCTAAGAGATCCATCCACCTGTGACCAGTTTGGTGGATAAAATCTATCTGTTAGTAGCTGTTGCTTACTTTGTCACTTCCAGCTCTCAGAGGACAGATGCACCAAAAAAAAACATGCCTCAAGTACACATTTCATCTCTCTCATCAGTGTTTTAGATTTCAGAAAGTGGGGTTAACACATTTGGATTATTTCCAGAGAAGCCAATGCTTTGTTGTTAACTGTGCTTCTACTTCTGTTACAGGGTATTGTACATTGGCCTGGCCTGTAACACAGCTCGTTTCTTGTATATATCTTATTTGGAAAATGCATGGTATGTGCTCCCCATGGAGGTGTTACAAGGTAAGAACATATGTCAAGAACATTTCAAAACCTTAACACACAGCAAAAGGAAATAATGTTCTTCCCTGAAATATCAGCACACAAGCTGTTGAGTAAAATGGTTCCTCTGCTTCCTACCATTAGATGATCAGAAGTAGGTAAATTGAACCAACATTTTCACTTCTGCAGGGAAAGAAATCCTCCATTCTTTTCTGCTACTGACTGACTATCTTATGTTTACAGAGCATGTTGCTATGATCTTGAGTTCAGTGCCAGAAAGGGTGGCAGAAGTAGATTAAGTAATGTCAAAAATCACACAACACCTGGTTCTCGTCAAACAGGTTTGTTTGAAATCACAAGCTTTTGGAGGGCATATGAGATAGACAACACTGGCTGAATCACACAAGTACCTGCCATGTACGTGGTGGATGGTATTCCCACGTGTGATGGTAGTGTCCATGTCGATGATCTGACATGTCTTGCACAGTTTGCCATGGCAGGGTTGTGTTGTCCTGGAGGCTGGGTAGTTTGCTGTGAACGATTATCTGTTTAAGGTTTGGCGGTTGTTTGAAGGCGACAAGTGGAGGCGTGGGGAAGATCTTGGTGAGATGCTCAACGTCATTGGTGACATGTTGAAGGCTGCGAAGAAACTGGCATAATTTCTATGCTCCAGGGAAGTACTGGACAATGAAGGGTACTCTATCGGTCGTATCCTGTGTCTGTTTGAGGAGGTCGTTGCGGTTTTTCGCTGTGGCACATCAGAACTGGCGATTGATGAGTTGAGCATTGTATCCTGTTCCTCTGAGGGCGTCTGTCACATTCCTCCTTACCTGAGCACAGGGCTTAGCTGTAGGGGCTGCTGTTTTTAATATATATAGGGTGGAAGCTAGAAAAGTGCAGCATCGTGAGGTTGTCCGTGGGTTTGTGGTAGAATGAGGAAATGATATGTCTGTCGTTGATGGAGATGCGTGTGTCCAAGAATGAGACTGATTCTGAGGAGTAGTCCATGGTAAGTCTGATTGTGGGATAAAACTTGTTGATATCACTATGTAGGTGTTTCAGTGATTCCTCACCATGAGTCCAAAGGGAGAAAATATCATCTCCGTATTTGGTGTATAGTGTTGGCTGGAGGTCCTGAGCAGCCAAGAAGTCTTGCTCAAGCTTGTGTATGAAAATGTTGGCGTATTCGGGTGCAAATATCGTTCCCATGGTTCTTCTGGATGAAGAACTGGTTGTCAAAGGTGAAGACGTCGTGGTCGAGGATGTAGCAGATGTAGGATGGCGTCTGGAAATTGGCAGTTGTTGGTATTGAGTACCGAGGCTGTTGCAACGATGCTGTTGTTGTGGGGGTGTTGTGTTGCAACAGAAGCTGTGTGTTCCTCGTACGATGGGTTTCAAGATGCCCTTGATATAGCCAGAGAGCTCCTCACACAGGGTCCCGTTGCCTGATACGATGGGATGTCCAAGTGTGTTGGCTTTGTGTATCTTCGGAAGATCTTGCATGGGGAACCTCTGCTGCCTTCTGAAGATACAGCTTCTGTCGCAACCCTACAGATTTCTCACAGAAACTCAGCATCCACAGACCAATCGAACCAGGAACATTCCTCGTTACAATGGATGTTTCAGCATTCTACACCAGCAGCTCCCAGCCTCCAGGACAACATCGACCACAACGCCACACAACCCTGCCATGGCAACCTCTGCAAGGCATGTAGGATCATCGACATGGATGCTACCGTCACATGTGGGAACACCACCTGCCACATACACAGCAGGTACTCATGTGACACGGCCAATGTTGTCTATTTCATACACTGCAGCCAAGGATGCCCCGTGGCATGGTATATTAGCGAGACTATGCAGACGCTACAACAATGCATGAATGGACACCGTGCAACAATCGCCAGACAGAAGTGTTCCCTCCCTTCAGCGGTCAAGGGCATTCACCCTCCGATCTTCGGGTAAGAGTCTGCCAAGGCAGACTTCGAGATATACAACAACACAGAATTGCTGAGCAGAAACTGAGAGCCAAGTTCCATACCCATGAACACGGCCTCAACCTTGATCTTGGGTCCATGTCATGCTACATGTGACCCCACCGCACTTCTGTATCCATGAAATCTTCCTTACTGTTCTGTTTTGACAGCATCACCTTGATAAATTCATATGATCTCTCTACCTTAATTAGTTTGTACAGTTTTGGATTTCTTATTAAACTGTCTCATACGAACTCTCTCTCACATAATCTCACACTGTCACGTACTCCCTGACACTCTCACAGTCTCACTCTCAAGCGCACGCGCACACACACACAGTCTCTCCTGCTGTCTCTCACGCATGCGCGTACACACACACACATATATAAACTTATGGGGTGAACCATTTCATCCAACGTGTTTGTTTATTTGCAGATACATTCTATTTTGTTCAAGGAACACAATTTGTCGTCACAGATAACAAGTACGGGGCTGGATGAACACAGCAGGTCAAGCAGCATCATAGGAGCAGGAAAACTTGACGTTTCGGGCCTAGACCCTTCATCAAGTCACAGTCCATCTTTGTGACATTTTATAAATGCCTGCTTTCAGAATAAACCAGCCTGATTCCAGATCAAAACTCTGAGACAGATTCTGAACAAGGCCTCACACCTACAATTCAGTGTCTGAACAGAGATGACACCTTTTCTATGTTCCTATCGCTCTGCCTGTTTGAAGTTTGGAAAGATAGGCAGACATTGATTAATAATCTCGGGGCAGTGACTTGAAACAGATTCTGGAATTTGCATCTTAATCGATCGAAACTTGCATCTCCTTTTATAAAGAGTTCTCCATATCCTGCTTCTGCAATTTCTAGAATGCGGGAATGTATGAATGATTAAAGATTCAACAGGAGGCAGCCAGTTAGCCATTTTAGGTTTGTTCACTCCACTCACACCAGTTGTATGACCCTTTCATCTCTCTGCCCTTCATCTCGCTGCCTATAAACTCTGTGTCTGTGTGCTATCCTCTCAATGCACCTGACAAAGAGGCTGCACTCCAAAAGCTTGTGATTTCAAACAAACCTGTTTGATGAACCTGGTGTCATGTGATTTTTGACATTGTCCACCCCAGTCCAACACCAGCTCCTCCACACCATAGTTTAAGTAATAATGTCCAAAGGCGTAATTATAGTGCTTGAAGGGGAAAATACTATGTGGCTGTGGAGCTTAAAGCTATTTAATTAGATCTTTCAAAGAGCTGGCACAGGCACAACTGTCGGTGTTCCTTCTCTGCTGTATCTTGTCAAGAAAATACCTTCGACAAATTGCAAGCATCAGAAAAAATAGAGATGCCGTTCATTCAATTGAAACCATAAATCTGATTGTTTTGGTTTTCTTGCTGCCTTAGAAAAGTACGCATTTTCTTTCAAATGTGTAAAGCAATGCATGTCTGAACATTAAAACTATATATTCCATTATGTAAATAAATCAAACCTTGAAAAGATTTTTCTTATACGCAGGCGTTACCCATGCATCTGTATGGGCTGCATGCATCTCCTATCTCAGTGCAGCTGTACCTCCTGCATTAAGGACTTCTACCCAGGGAATTTTACAAGGACTGCATCTGGGTTTGGGCCGAGGCTGTGGTGCCATGGTAGGGGGAGTAATGGTAAATGCCTTTGGTAAGTATTGACATGATGGATTTTTTTCCATTTTTCCTGTCCTGACATTATCGATAGTTGGGAGTGAGTAGCTCATTATTTATGTAGCAACAGCAGCAACTTTTTGTCCTCATTATCTTGCTTCAAGCTATGTTGAATATAAAAGCATTTGATGTGCTTCAGATAATTTAGAGGTAGGCATGTCATTTATTTTTAATAGAAATTTTAAAGCTACATTCACAAATTGAACAGTTAGTAAATATAATATTCAGTGTATTTACGATTGTCAAGTCACCTTGAATAAAACAAGTTTTTTTCATTTACTTTATGCTTCACTGAACATCAAGTGCTGCTAAATTGACATTTCTGATCTTTAAGAATTCTCCTCTGTTTTCTTAATGAAATTGGCTTGCCTTTCAGAGAATTTACATATTGATGTTGTAGGATAAAATTGTTAACAGAACAATCTGGGTAGACTATTAATGTTTCAATTGTTAAAGGAATGCATCTTTTCACTTCCTCTTCATGACCATATTAGCGGACCACATTAGCAGTTGTTCAGCTAATCAGAAAAAGATTAACAGGCAACACGAGGCTGCTAAACTGTGAATATCCCACACTGCCTGACCAGAATCTATTTTAAAAAAAGAGAAGTAAAAACGAACAGGATCACTGGGTAAACGAACTGATCAATGAATAGGTGCACAAGCAAAGTCCCAGACATTGTACATACCCAATTGGTGCTCAGTTGGAAAGTACCAGCCCAGTTAGTTTCTAAGGTGTGATGAGTAGTGCCCACTGGGCTGGAGAGATTGATTTTATTTGACCCATCACATTGTGGTGGCTCACTGGTAGATTTTCGAAGGGTATGTCATTTAGTTTGAACCAGATTACGTTTTTTGAACATGACTAAAGTATTGCACTGGGAGAAATGAATTCACTTGGTCTTTGAGAAGATATGTGATAAAGTCCTTTATAAAGGTACGCCTATCTAAAATTGCTGTCCATGGAATCAAACATGAATTCTTAACCTTGTTGGGAATTTGGCTGGCTGGCAGGAGACAGGGTGTGTTCGGGGTCGGTGAGTGGGTGGGGTGGTGGTGGTAACGGGTAGATACCCTCACTGACAGGATGTGACCAATGTCATTCCGCAAAGAATCGAACTGGGGCTTCAACCACTCATTACTTATTAACAACTTAGACAATGGTACAGAAGGCCACTTACCCATACCAAAGTTACTAAACAGAAGGTTCTATTTGCTATTTGCCATGATTCTATTGAAATGCAGAACAGTCTGGGGGGAGCTAATTGGCCTGTTCCTACTTTTACGTTCCTATCATTTAGATCCACTTTTGTGCTTTCTTCCTATAGCCCTGTGTTCTTTTTTGTTATCGAGTATATATCCAATTCCTTTTTTTGAGTTACATTAACTCTGCTCCCACTACCCTTTCCGACAGAGTATTCCAGGTCACGAGACAACCCCCACAGGAACATGCATGTACACAAATGTCACGGGAGAATGATATTGTCTTTCGCTGTGACACCCTTTCATAATCTCATAAGTTGCTGATATAAATGGAAGAGATGCATAAATGAATTGTATGTGACTACAGCAATATCATCTGATACGGATTGCAGGTGCTCCACAAACATTCCGTGGAATTGGTATGGCCTCTCTCGTGATTCTCCTACTTTTTGCCTTGATCCAATGGCTAGCAGTGCCTGATGAAGATGAAGGTATTTATCAACATTGAGCGTCACAGGAATTCTGACAATCCTGATTAGCATTAACTTGAAATACTATTAGATAATATGTTCAAAACACATACAGTCTTTAATTCCCTTCCTCAGTTAAACTGTGAAACAAGTGGCCTCTCTCTTGACGGCTGGCAACAGCTCCAGGTGATAGCTAACAGTTGCTACAGGAAATAGTTTACTTCCTTCTCAATCCACTACTTTCTAGAGGAATTCAGGTAAAAGTAATGACCTGTAAATTCCTAAGCCCCAAACATCGAGCATGCATGCAATAGAGTGAAACCCAATCTCATGCCAAGTCAATAGTCCCTTCAAGGGAAGAGTGGTTTGTATGCCAGTACCTATACAGGTACATCAATGGTATCTGCCTCAGCCAAGCCATCCTTGTAAAGCAGATGTCCAAATGTGTTAATTTTTTTTAGAATAAATTAAGCAACTTCTCTGGTATTTATCACTTTAACAAGGGTTTGAGTCCAGAAAATGGCCTTAAAGGAACTCATACTAGCACTCTAGAGAATTTCATTGAGGTTTTGCAGTGTGTAATGGAAGAAATTTTTCAGGAAATTCTGACACGTGTCCTGAAAAATAGAATGAGATCAAGTTCAGCTCCTTAACAGAATTTTAATGTCTTGTCCAAATGAGTGTAATTCCTACAGAGTTGGGAACGACCCATATTCTGTCATCACTGCAGCCCACTTCCAAAAATGTCAAGTTGCATTCTGTTGCTGAACTAGAGTTTTAAGTCTTAGTGCCATACAGAATACTAAATAATCTGAAAAATGCTGTCCAATACTATTAAGGTCTATTTCATGTTCGGAAGTACATTTACATTACTTAAAAGTCGAAGATTGGAAGGGAAGCATTACAGTGAACTAATTGGGGTAAAAGCAAAATACTGTAAAGTTGAAATAAGAACAGAAGTGATAGAAATGCTCAGCAGCAGGTTGAGCAACATCGGTGGAAGACAGAAGCAGAGTTAATTCATCAACCTGAAACATTAGCTATTTCTCTTTTCATGGGTGCTGTTTTTTCTATTTCTAGCATTTTCTGTTTTCATTAAGGTAACGAGTTGGCCAATGATATTTTCAGAAGTGTAACTGTGGTTAATCTAACTGCTAAATGTGTGCTAGGCTGCAAACTACTAAGAGAGTGTTCTTCTGCACGTCAGCCAATACGTTTGTACTTTAAACGTCATCCACTTCACCAGAGTGGTTAACCTGAATGTATGACAAGGAGTAAAGATTTTTGAGCAGAGTTCAACTACTGCAAATTACAGAGAATCTACAGCACAACACAAGCTCTTTGGTCCAATTGACATGTGCCAGTATTTATGTTTAACGAACTTGAATGTTTATGTTATTTCTTTATATTCCTCCAACTTGAATTAGCTCTTACGTTTCTGCCCATGTATTTCTCTATTGCCTTCTTCCTCACAAACACAAATCATCCCATAATTTGGATCTGCTTTAACCACTCTAGATGTTAACAAAATTCATCCTGAATTCTTAATTTGATGTTATTGTTTTATCTTACATTAAAATAATTAAAATATTTTAATTATTTTAATGTAAGATAAAACAATAACAATAATTAAAGTCTTTAATTATTTTGCTTCACAGTTGATGTACTTGCTTCAATACAATGTTGCTTATAAGTGGAAAGTTTAAATTTCTGCCCAATCCTCAATTTATTGAATGAAAGTTCAAATGGAGCCTTTTTATTTTGTCTCCTTTTGACTATTTAGAGAAGAAGATGCTTGCAGAACGGATTCCAGTTCCATCAAGTCCTGTTCCCATAGCAACCATCGATCTCGTACAACACCACTCGGATAGTACGATGCCCCACCTTGAAACCAAACGTCCTCTAAAAAAGACAAAATACCAAGAGGAGCAGGAAGATGTTACAAAACCTGCCTGGGCCATCAGCTCATCGCCATGGGTCACAATCGCGTTTGCCTTTTATCAGGTTATGGAGATGGTAAAGTTAGCGAAGACAAATGCAACTATTGAGCATCAAGTGCTACAGGTTAATTGACAATTTCATATTACAAATCTCACTCTGACCATACTATAATCTTATAATTTTCTAGTTTACACTTGTGCGATGCTGAGTTGTATTAACTATTAATAAATACTCTGCAAAGATAAAAATTTAGTCAGAAAACATCGAAATTTAGTGAGTAGTAAGTAATAGTGTAATTGTGCCTGTCCTCAAAATATAATGCCAAAGCTATCTTAAACTGCGTCCTGTGTACCTCCTCTGACTTTTACCCTGCAGCTTTTAACTGTGAATCTCTGGCACTTTTCTTGGGCTCGCTCACAAGCTCTGATTCCTGTTGATTTCATTGATCTGTCATGTTTTAACATGGGGTTCGCCGCACTGATCTCAGGCTGGCTGTCTTTACTCCTACCCTTCACTTTAACCTGTGGGTGACCTCTACTGTTCTCAAGACTTGCATACTGTGAATTCCCCCTTGACACTTATTAGTGTTGGACTCTGAAAACTGTTCTCTCTCCGCTCAACTTACTCTCACTCCAGTATTTTTCAAGTGATAATAACTAGTAACATTAACTTTGGAAATAATCCTTCCAGATAAACCCTCATCATTTATCTGGATCTAGCAAATGATCAGCCATAGTTTGAATTCGTTTTTATGTTCACTTTAGGAGGAAAATGATTGTCCACTAGCTGCAGACACCTGGCCGGTTGGGGGCCCTTCAAATCTTAAACCATCACCCACTTCCAAGAAGCAAGAAAAGGTAGAAGTCCCAGTAACTACCTCTGAACCTGATGAGATCAGCATCAGCTCCACACAAGGCACTGAGAATGGATTGAACCAGTCAGATTTGCCTAGGAATTTAATGCCACTGCCAGGAAATGGGAAGCAGAACCTTGAACCAGAATTGCCTCAGCAAACAAGCACTGTTCAAAAAAGTCAAAAAGATGCCTCATGATGGTCAAATTTAAAGATTGCAAAGCACTTGAAAGCATTGAAAAAAATGGATTCATAATTTTCCGTGATGAATGTTTTAAAAAAAGAAAGCACAGGAAAGTTTCTGAAGAATAGATCTGCAATATTTCCAGATCATCAATAAGACACTGATGGCTGATAGTGTAAATTTCAGAAATTATAAGGTTCTACAGCACATTTCAGTGTATTTAGAGCATCAATAGCAGAATTTAAGTGCCTGTTCGTACATGAAGGACATAACATTGTCCGCTCAAAACATTCACATGAATTCTTAAAACCATGCATTGAAACGGTTTAAAAAGTAGCTGAATTGCTGAACTATCGGGATTATACTATCAAACGGAGGTGCAGTTGCAGTCCACTAAACGGCAATTAAGAAAAAGTCAAATGTCTGAGTGCAAGTGGTTTTATCGCAGTGTAGTCAGTTCAGAATCTGAATTTCTAGAATCTGTATTGTTATGTTGAATTGGGATTATCAAGCAAAATAGCCACTGACGTCTGTCAGTTAGTCTGTGTTAAAATTAGCTTGAGGCATCTTTTGAGTAAGAGATCACCAGAGATTTCAATGTAAGAAGCCATCTTCTTTCAACAAGATGTTGTTTTAGTAGGATACATGGTCTGAGGGAGGAAAGAACTGAATAGTAAAGCTCACCTGTATGTTAGTAGTTTTCTTAAATTCAACATGTAGCCACTATTTATACCAGGATTCGAGAACCAGCCCAACTTTCATTTAAAATTTGTAATTTAATACATTTAAATTTCATCTCCAAGTTCCTCTGTAAATGTTGTGCGGGCAATTAAAGCTTGCAGTGTATTTTAACTGAGATATTTCTACTTCTGAAGATTGTCAATAGGGTACATGAAAGGTAGAATATTTTTAATTTAATTTAAATTATTTAAGCAAACTGGCTGAAACTAAACAATTAATCCAAAACTCAAAATAGAGTAATTAACAAGTTATTTAGCACTTCTCATTCACTTATGTTTGGACAAGGGTAAAAGGAAAAGGTTATCCAGTTGTAAAATGTCTACAGGTTATTTATTCTCACACAAACTCATAGCTACCATGCTTCCAAATCTTCACATCATCTTTGCTTAAATGTAAACTTTAAATCTGTCACCAAATGTCTTGATGCATACCTTTACAGTAAAACTCAACTGAAGGTCAGGCTATTTTGTGTGAATCTGTAAAAACCCAACTCGGATGTATCTATGCATACCAAGCTTTTGAATCAGTTAAACAGTCAGCTGTTTACAGTGTTACACTGCTGAGTCAGCCTGAGTAAATGAAATACAGAAATTTGACATGCAGGAGCTCTCCTGAAAATTCTACTTTGAATTATACAATTAATCCTTGTTTTAAAAATGAAAAATTAGAGACCTACTATTAAATTGATCAACAAGTCAAGGCCAAACAGTATGGTATTGGCAGGGGTAGGGGTGTGGAATTGGGGTGTGGAATTGGGGTCAAAATTGAAAAAAAAAGGAATTGGACTACAAGGAAAGTGTGGCATCTCTTATTCATTTTCTGACACCTGGCAAGAAGACACCCCATGAAACCTCTCATCATGCCACTGGTGGCAGTTGTGGGAAACCCACAGGCATTTCAAAAGAAATATGGTTTATTTTTAAGCTTTACTATTTTATCCAGGTCCCTTCTGAATAGCTTCCTAGGTATTAAAGACCTAAATGCATAGCAAATTGTCATTATGAGTTTTCAAAATTGAGGATGGACCTATTTTTGCTCAAATGTAGGGTGCTTCGTTGTGTTGTCTGTACAATTGTTAGTGCCTTCAATGTATTACAAAAAGCACTATGTATAAAATATATTGATTTTGTGTGGGTTCTCGGCTGGTGAAATTTTTAGATTATTTCTAAACAACGTGGAGATGTAAATTATGTTACTGAATTGTACATTATCTTAGTGCTGAAAGAATGCTTACATTAAGTTTGATTTTATTAATAAAATGCTATATAAAAACAGCTTTGTGATCACATTTTACCAAGCAATTTAAATTAATTGCAATTTTTAATAAAATAATATAAATATAAACAAACTACTCAAATATCTTTGAATATTAAAGCACCAGTCTTGATGAAAAGTTAAAAACCCAGTCCAATCATTTACTCATCTTACCATAGAATCCCTACAGTGTGGAAACAGGCCCTTTGGGCCAACAAGTCCACGCTGAACCTCAGAGCATCCCACCCAGACCCACCCCTCCAACAACCCACCTAACCTACACCTCCCTGAACACTATGGGCAATTTAGCATGGCCAATCCACCTAACCTACACATCTTTGGACTGTGGGACGAAACTGGAGCACCTGGAGGAAACCCATGCAGACATGGGGAGAATGTGCAAACTCCACACAGACAGGTGCCTGAGGCTGGAATTGAACCTGGGACCCTGGCACTGTGAGGCAGCAGTGCTAACCATTGAGCGACCGTGCTGCCCCATCTTAGATTGGATACATCCTGGTATAGACAATTACACCAAGACAAACAAGAAGATGATGAGGTATTAACTCAAAATAAAAGCACTAACATTGCATTAATAAAACCCTCAAGTTGTCCAGTCCATTGATATATTGGGGGCAGCACAGTGGTTAGCACTACTGCCTCACAGCACCAGGCACCTGGGTTCGATTCCACCCTCAGGCAACTGTCTGCGTGGGTTTCCTCCGGGTGCTCGGGTTTCCTCCCACAGTCCAAAGACGTGCAGGTTAGGTTGTTTGGCCATGCTAAGTTACCTGTAGTGTTCAGGGAGGTGTAGATTAGGTGTGTTATGGGGGGGGAATGGGTCTGGGTAGGATGCTCTGAGGTTCGGTGTGGACTTGTTGGGCCGAAGGGCCTGTTTCCACACTGTAGGGATTCTACGATAAATGGGAAATGCTCTAACACAATAGTACAGGAGTCCATTTTGAGTGCCTCCACATGAGGGAGCTCTTACCTCAAACTTCTTTAGAAGAATACTTATTCCTTGTGCTCTCTCCTGAACTTAACAGCTGGTGCTGCAACTTTGGTTTAGCCAGTTTGTACAAACACAAACTATCATTTCATTCATTTACAATGGGCCAGGTCTCAGAACAATATTCGCTAGTAGGTCATATTTTAATTAATAGCAATAATAAATTTATACATGGAATCCAGATGATATTAACCTTGAGAGCAAGATTTATCATTAAAATTATTTTTCCCCTTTAAACGTCATTCTCAAAACCTTCACATACATTTAACCCATATAATCATTCCTCTACATTCTTCAAAATCAGATACTAATGAAGTGTGTTGCACAATTGATGATAAATTCTTTTCACAAGAGATGTCAGTAATGGTTTCTATTCAGCTAACAGGCCAGATGAAATGTGGTCCTATTTACTTGTTAATAATAAAATATCACTTGGGAGTTAAATTCCAACTTAGACATCACTTCTAACAAAAACTACAGGAAATAGAGACACTATAGATGAAAATCTAAAGTTAAAATATGCTTGAATAAGCTCAACAAGTAAATAGTTTTTTTCCCAAGAATAATGAACTCTCACAAAAAGAATAAATGTCATGTAAAAAATATTAATATTTACATAAAATGTCCAGGAGTGGGATCTTGTGTTACTATTTTGCATAACAAAAATTCTGAGGTGAAAACAGGTGAACTTCCCAAACAGGACATTTTGGGCAAATTATCACCAGAACACCTACATCAAACTGACTGTTATGAAGCTGTCTTTCAAATTACAGAGTTAAAAAGATATTTTGAGCATTATTTGCTCAAGAACTCCTGTGAGATTCCAGTCTTTTTTCTACATGCATTCTTTTGAATGAAGAATTCCATATTGGAAAAAAAGTCTTAATTTTTCTGTTCGTCTCTGCGCCTCGCACCAAAAACAAATTAAACATGCTTGAATCTGCACAATCACAAAATGGCTTTTGTATCCACGATACTCCACTGCAGGCTTCCAGTCATCATGAGGCAAAGTGGTTGTCCCCCCGGCAATGAATAAAACTTGAAAGCAAATTCTGCCTGTCGACACAGAAGAAAGTACATTTACATAAAATAATCCTAACTCAATTTTCATAGGTCATTCAATACCATGTTACTTTGCACTGAATAAAATGGCTACAAGATCGTTGTGACTTAGAATAAATCCCATTTCAAATTAATTTTCATACATCTTCAGATAAAAGCAGCCCTTTTTTAAACCTGAGTTGGATGTAGTATTAAACAAAATTACACAGTGCAGCTCAACTGAAATCTGTTTTGTTAAAATTTGCATACCGAAGTCAGTTGCATGATTAATATTGCATGTTTAAACACAATAATTATCTCACATATTCATCTAATCACCTTTGCTTCCACAATTTAAAAAAATGTTTATCCTGGACAAGGAAACAATATTTGTAATACAATGTTTTAAGCAGAATACAACACATATCACAATTAACCTAACCTCCAGTTTGCACCTCAATTCCACACAACTTGTTTTCTATATTTGTCATGTGAAGCTGCTTGTTACACAGATTGAGGGCAAGATGGTCTGAACTGCTGATTATAGCCAACCCATCAATGCAGCCCTACAATTAATTGCCTGAATGTTAGTAATAAGAACATCAGATGCCTGGTCGTCCTTGTTTCTTTATCTTCCATTTTCAAAGACAGAAATTCTCACTCAGGGGAAGGAATCTAGCAGTCACTGTAGAAAGACCACAATCTCTTCCTCTGAAGCCATCCAGTTCAGATATTGTCATTTTGGTGCTTGAGGTGTAGATGGGCCTCATTGCCTCAACTTCAACCAAAAGTCTTTCAATAACGATAGGGTCCATTGGTGTAGTCAAAGACTATTCAAGCTGAACTATACCTATTCATTGTAAACTTTTCCTTAAAAAAAATACAAATTCATTGTGCTCTGTGTAATCATTAAGCAGCACAATTCACAGGTTCCTTGGTCTCTGTGCATTCAATTGTCAGAGTTATCAGAGTCAGTAATGATAGTACTCAGACATTTCAAGCTATCAATTTTGTGGTATTATCCAGTTGCTATTCATAATAACAGTCGAAAACATTAATTAGATGTCAGTGAAGCAAGATCAATTCATTATCACAGCAACTTCACGTCCATCTGCAGCTGCCATTTCCCCATTCTCAGAGACTGAAAGATTATTTTCTTCGCTGACAAAGAGTTGGGCTTCCAAAAATGAACCTCCAATTCCGTAGTGTTGCTCATGGTTCTGCATTTCCTCTGACGTAATATGATAAGCTCCTAGGATGAAGTCTGCAAGTCTGCAAATTAAATGGAAAACTGAACAAGAATGTCCAAATAGTCATACAGCACAGAAACAGACCCTTCAGTCCAACTAGTCCATGCTGACCATAATCCCAAACCAAACTTGTTCTGCCCATCTGTGCCTGGCCCATATCGCTCCAAATATTTCCTATTCACATACTTACCTAAATGTCTGTTAAATGTTGTTATTGTACCTACATCTGCCACTTCCTCTGGAAGTTCGCTCCACACATGAACCACTTCTCTGGAAAAAAATTGCCCCTCATGACTTTTTAAAATTTTCTCCTCACTTTAAAAATAAGGCCCCTACTCTTGAAATTCCCCACCCAAGGGAAAAGACCCCCGCCATTCATCTTATCAATACCCTTTGTGATTTTATAAACCTCTATAAAGGTCACCCCTCAAACTCCTACCCTCCAGTGAAAGAAATCCAAGCCTATTCAGCCTCTACTTATAACTCAAAACGTCCAGTCCCAGTAACATCCTGGTAAATCTTTTCTGAACCCTGTCCAATTTAATAATATCCTTCCTATAACACGGTGACCAGAACTGCACACAGTACTCCAGAACAGGCTTCACCAACATTATGTACAACCTCAACATGACGTCCCAACTCCTATAATCAAAGGTTTGAGCAATGAAGGAAAGCATGCTAAGTGCCTTCTTAACCACCCTGTCTACATGTGACGCAAACTTCATTGATCAGATGTAACAGCGAATTGCTACATTTTTGAATCAGATGACTGAATATGAACTCAGCTTTCATTTTATAGTGAAACAGTAAATTCAGCATTTTTGAGGGATAGGTAGCAAAGAAGATGACTGCAATCACTACCAGTGACTGCTGTGGTGAGTTTTGTGGCAGAATTGGAATCTCCAAACTGATTGATTTTGCAAGTGAGAGGCAAGAGAAAGGCAGTTTGAAATTACATGAACAAGAGTGGCATGCAGTATTATGCACGCTATTTATTAGTAGCATTTAGTACCAATTTTGGAATCATCCACGAAACAGTTCTCCATTTTCAAATGGTTTGACATAGGAAATGTATTCAATTCACACAAAAATAGCATGGCATGCCAGATAACTGTCTTCAAAGGCTCCCAATAAATTGATATGTATTAGAATGAACAGTGATTTGCATTCAAATTTATGACATGCAGTGACGTCAGTGACTGGGGTAACGCAGAGTAAACATGCATAACTCAGCAAATATCTGCTTGTCCTGACCTGGCAAATATTACTATTAATACAGCAGGATTAACAATAGGTAATCTGAAGAGAAAGGTTTACTAGTCTAGAAGTACCAGTTGCAGAAAGTTACATTTCTAGGTTTCTAATCTTTGTTCCAGGAGCAATATTAAAATAAATAATCTGAATTAGTATGATAAATTGCACTTTTGTCAATGTCAACCCACAATACTTCACAGATAAACAGTTGGTTTTGAAATGTAGACATTGATTTCTAGATAAGTGCAGCAGTCTAATTCGCAATTACAGGACTGGCCAACTTTTGTACTTTTGATCGAGGGATAAATGCTGAATGGGATAATGCAATGTTTCTCTTTAATAAAATGCTACGGAATTTTTAAAATCAAAATAAAAGAACTGCAGATGCTGGAAATCTGAAACAAAAACAGAAAGCCCTGGAGAAATTCAGCAGGTCTGACAAAGGATCACATCTCTCTCTCTCTCTCTGTTGCTGAGTTTCTCCAGCAATTTCTGTTTTTATATGGGATTTTTAACATTTGTTTGAGCAGGCAGGATTTCAATTTAATAAACATGCAAAAGAAAAACAATACAACAGAGCACTCGCTCACCATTGATATCACATTACTTTCGATCTCACTTATTTTGTCCCCACATTTGCTGAATGCACCTGTGGCGAGTTCATTTCCCATGGAATCCCTACAGTGTGTAAGCAGGCCATTCGGCCCATCGAGTCTACACTGACCCTTCTGAAGAGCATCCCACCCAGACCTAGCCTCCTACCCTCGCCCTGTAACCCTGCATAATTGCATGGCCAATCCACCTAACCTACACATCCCTGGACACTACAGGGAATTTAGTATGGCTAATCCATCTAACCCACACATTTTTTGGATTGTGGGAGGAAAGTGGAGCACCTGGAGGAAACCCACAGGGACATGGGGAGAATGTGCAAACTCCACACAGTCACCTGAGGGCAGAATCAAACCCGGGTTCCTGGTGCTGTGAGATGGCAGTGCTAATCATTTCAACTGCACCACGTACCCTTGTGGGTATCAGCCATGTGAGTCTCAATTAAAGTTGACAGCTCAATGATCGGCATGGGGTATTACAATTAGGCTCTATCCTGTCCTCAATAGATACTACAAACATAATAATCTCTGCGTAACTTCCAATTTCACACTCTATTGAGTGCAGCTGAATACATGGCTACAGAGATGGTGCAGGGTATTCAGACCAATTTTGGGAGAGATGGTATAATCGCTGGACTGTTAATCCAGAAACCCAGATAACATTGTGGGGACCTGGGTTCGAATCCCACAATGACAGCTAGTGGAATTTGAATTCAATAAAAAACAAAAATCTGAAATTAAGAATCTAATGATGATCATGAATCAATTTTCAGGAAAAACCCCATCTGGTTCACTGATGTCCTTTAGGGAAGAAAACTGCCATCCTTACCTGGTCTGACCTACATGTGACTCCAGACCCACAGCAATGTGGCTGACTCTGAACAGCCCTCTGGGCAATAAATGCTGCCTAGCCCGTGATGCCCTCATCCCGTTAATGAATAATACAAAAGTAAAATGTGGCTTAAGGAATGGCAGCTGAACATTCCTGATTACAATAAAAACAAATTTGCTGGAAAAGCTCAGCAGGTCCGGCAGCATCTGTGAAGGAAAAAACAGAGTTAACGTTTCGGGTCCGGTGACCCTTCCTCAGAGCGTTCTGAATTTTCTGAAGAAGGGTCTCGACCCGAAACGTCAGCTTTCCTGCTCCTCTGATGCTGCTTGGCCTGCTGTGTTCATCCAGCTCTACACATTGTTATCTCAAAAAGAAGAAGGTCAGTTTTGCACTTAGTTTTAGGGAATGATGGAGGCAGGTGGAAGCAGTATCAGTGGGGAAGGATTTCACCAGTGGTGATATTAGATTTAGTGTAGTTATGGGAAGAAATAAAATATTGACCAAGAGTAATAGTTCTAAATTAGAAAATGGCAAACTTTACTGAGACAAGACAAAAACCAAAATTGCTGGAAAAGTTCAGCAAGTCTGGCAGCATCTGTGAAGAGAAATCAGAGTTAACGTTTCAGGTCTGGTGACCTATCCTTAGAACCAGACCCAAGACATTAACTCTGATTTCTCTTCACAAATGTTGCCAGACCTGTTGAGCTTTTCCGGCAAGTTCGGTTTTTGTCTCTGATTTACAGCATCCACAGTTCTTTCGGTTTTTATTTACTGAGCTGTGATTTGACTCAGCAAAGTGGAGTGAAAACTGCTACTTGATACAGTGTACACAGGATTTAATCAAAGCTTTTGAGAAGGCCCAACATTACAAGCTGATGGGATACAGACAAAATTGCAGATTAAATCAAAATTGAATTCAGTGGCAGGAAGCAAAAGTCAACAGGTATTTTATGACTGATAGGCAGTTGTCTAGAGTCCTTCGAGGAAATAACAGGCAGAATTGATGAAGGGAAGCCAGGAGAGGTAGTCTAATTGGATTTCTAGAAAGCATTTGAGAAGGTGTCTTGTAAAGGGTGATTGCACAAGATATGAGCTCTTGGGATTTGGGGTAAGGTGGCCACATGGATTGAGGATTGGTTAACTCACAGAAGACGGTGTCAGGATTAACTGGACTTTTTCAGGCTGGAAAGACATAACTAATACAGTGCTTTTTTTTTTATTATCTATATTAATGGTTTAGAATGCGGTCAGAGTGTCATCTATGCAAATTTGCTGATCATACAAAAATAGTTGTGAGGGCAGGGATAAATTTCTACTCCGGCTCATATTTCTTACATTCTCGCATGCAAGTGAATGCCCGAACGGCTGTACGTAAAAATGCATAACTAAGGCAAATAATCTCTTTGTACAGGGACAATGATAATGACACTACCTACCTTTTTGGAGAACTGACTTTAGATACGATTTCCCATGTAGGAAAATCCTGACTCTTGCAGTATCTACGGAGTTCCTCAAGAGCCTTTATAGTTGCCAGTTCACTTTGTTCCTTGTACTCTTCTTCAGTGAGGAAGCGAACTTGTCGCTTCTTAAATAATCGTTTAATTTTTCTGCAATTATAAAAGCAAGAAGCTGTCTTTCCGCTTCAACTGAACATGGTTAGCAAACCCTTCTGTTGCACCACATTGTGCAACATGAAACATGCAAGTATAATCCTGGAAAACATTTGACACAGACATTAGAGAGCTCCTTGGAGGCAATTTAGAAAGCCCAACTTCATTTTTAACAATGATGGCCTGCTCTAAAGTAGTCCCTGTGAAACTTTGGGATTCATTACAGCATGTCTCAGATAGAATTCAAAGGGTCCTGACCAATGTCATCAACTTAGTCATGAAAGGTGGCCTGTATCACCCAGATGTGGCCTGAGAGAGAGAGGGCATAGGCTCCTGGGGATGCTGAATAATGTACGCTCAAAGCACATTTCCATTACAGAGAAATGCACATCTGGAGGTTATGTCTCCTGTGGTCATACAAAAAATGCACATCAATAGAGTACAGCCCTTTACACTGGGTAAAGGTTACATCTTCACCCAGATAGCTTAGATCACCATATATACAGGAAGCTCACATTGTCCACAAAGCCCAAAAGACCATAAGAAAAAGGAACAGGAGTAAGCCATTCAGCCCTCAAGCCTACTCTGCCATTTACTAGGATCATGGCTAATTTGACATTCCTCATGTCCACTTTCCTGGCTTTTGTCCATAACTTTTGCCTCCCCTACTGATCAAGAATCTGTCTGTCTATCTCAGCCTTAAATATACACAAGGAGAATTTCCCACAGCTCTCCGTGGCAACAAGCTCTAAATACTCTCAATCCTCAGCAAAGAATTTCTTCCTCATTTCAGGTTGAACTAGCACCCCCTTATTCTGAGACTATGCCCTCTGGTCCTACTCTCCCATGAGGGGAAACATGCTCTCAGCATTTACCCTGACAAGCCCCTGATAATCCCATATGTTTCAATGAGATCAGCTCTCATTCTTTTAAACTCCTGTGAGCAGAGTCCCTTCCTGTTTAACCTGTGCTCATGAGACAATCCTTCCATACCAGGGATCATCCTAGTGAATCTTCTAGGAACTGCCTCCAATGAAATGATATCTTCCCTTAAATAAGGGGACTTAAACTGCTCATAGTCCTCCAGATGTAGTCTCACCAGCCTCTTGTACAGTTGCAGTGAGACTTCTCTACTCTTATATTGGACTTTCTTGAAATGAGGGTTAACGTCCCATTAGCCTTTCTGATTACCTGCTGTACCTGTGTGCTAGCTTTCTGTTTTATCTACAATCACCCCTAAGTCCCTTTATGTTGCAGCTTTCTGCAGTGTTCTCCATTTAAGTAATGCTGTTCTTTTGCTCTCCCTTCCCTAATAAACAAAATCACATTTTCACAGATTATATTTCATTTGCCAAATTTTTGCCCACTTACTTAACCTATCAATATCTCTCTGTAAACAGTCTGTACTCCTCTCACAATCTACCTACTTTTGTGTCATCTATAAATTTTGGTGCAATACATTCACTTTCTTCCTCCAAGTCATTAATATATATTGTAAACAGTTATGGACCCAGCACTGGTCCCTGTGGCACCCCAGTGGTCATAGGTCAGAAACCTGGAACAGAGGTTTTTTTATATTCACTTCCATTTTCCTATTGTTCAGCCAATTCTCTATCCATACCAATACACTACCTCCAACATCGTGGGCTCCTGTATTTATGACTTAACCTTTTTTGAAACACCTTGTCAAACACCTTCTGGAAGTCCAAATACAACTCATCTACTAGTTCCCCTCTATCCACGCTGGTTAAGACTTCCTCAAAAATCTCTAATAAATTAGACAGACACTTCAGTCCCTTTCCTGATTGATTAGACCCATTTTCCAAATATTCTGCTATCACTTCCTGAATAACTGATTTCGAAACTTTTTCAAGAATAGATGTTCGGTAAATCAGCCTACTGTTACCCACTTTTTGTCTCCTTTGCTTTTGGAATCAGAGTGTCATATTAGCAGTTTTCTAACCTTCTCTTGGGTACTTCTCCAGAATCCAATGATTTTTGGAAAATTACAACCAATACATCCACTATCTCTGTAGCTACCTCTTTTAGGATCCTAGGATGCAAGGCACCAGGGCCAGGGAACTTATCTGCCTTTAGCACCATTTGTCTGTCTAATACTGCTTCTCCAGTACGTATCTTTTGGCCTGGCTCTCCATATCCATTCTGAATTTTACAAACTCTCTAGCCTTCTTAGAGGTAATTTCTCACATCTTTGCCGCAGTGACGTGTGACTCTCCATGAGACTCCACACCGGAGCCCTGGAAGAAGCCACTGGTGGAGAAGTTTAAGGCTGCAGTGCTTTTTTAAAGCCATTGATACTGCACACTCTCCTCCAACCCACATCTGTTCCAACGGATTGCAAATCTTTCAGGGGGAGGTAGTAGCATATTGGTAATGCCATTGGGCTAATCCCAAAAGCCAGGCTAATCTTGTGGGGACTCAAGTTCAAATTCTACCATGGCAACTGGGAGATTTTAAAATTAAACTAGTAAATCTGGAATGAAAGCTAGTCTCAGCAATGGCAAACGTGAAATCATTGTTGACTGCCGCAAGAACCCATCAGGTTTACTGATGTTCTTTCGGGGAGGAAGTCTGCCATCCTCACTTGGTCTGGCCTACATACAAGTCCAGACATACAGGCTCATAGTTGATACTGAATTGTTGTGGCCTGGATGCAACTAGGATCAAGGGCAATTGGGGATCAGCAACAAATGCTGGCCTTCTTAGAGACTTCCACATCCCATGTAAGACTAAAAAAAAACATACAGGCCAGTAATTGCCTCTCTAGACATGCTCAACCATCACTGATTCTGCCCTTCCGACATCTTCAGGTATTTAAATCAAGAGCAGACTCTGGGGAGTGCCATCGATCTGTGCCACACTGGTCCCTTGCTTGCTCTCTCCGGACCACAGTCAAAATCTGGTCCTACTGTTTAAGTGTAACTAGCCCGATCTGTCCGCTGTATCATTGCTCTTCCACCCAAGACTTCAGGAGCAATGGTGCAGCACACTCATTTTGTCTCCTAAACTTCAACAGAGGGCATAACCTGGCAAAGATGTGTCCTCCAACAATGATCTGATCTTCAATTAAAAGAAAAACCTTGTGCCCATGGGCAAATGAGTTCTTACATAGTCATTAAGCTCTAGGACTGCAAAACCCACTTCTGTTTGTCCACTTCCACTTGGTTGTGCCCAAGCTCAGCCATGACCTCCCTCAAAGATCAGTGTCCTCCTCCCAGTCATCTTTAATCTTCCTGATTAGCACTTCACCTTCCCCAAGATGATTTGCCGTATCCTCAGCCCTCTTCCAAGATGATCTCAGACATGTTATTAGAATTTTAAGCAACCTGAAAATCTAAAGGTACCTCCCTCCACAGATGTTGCCTGACCTGCTGAATATTTCCAGCATTTTTCCGTTCATGTATTATATTGAAAAGTATAGAGATAGGAAGCACAGCAGAAATACGAACAGATCAGCACACTGGCAACACTGCTAGTTTCTCAACTAGGCACTAAAGCCTGATGTCAAGGATGTTACTCCCAGCCTGACTTCTGTGTGAAACACTTTTCACCAGTGTTGTTTTGCACATTGAGGCAGGAAAACCCAACACTATCAATTTTTCCACCTTCCAAGTTTGTCTTCAGATCACAGAATCACCTTGTGGTGGTAACAGTAATCATTTTTATAATTGTGGTCATAATATGCAATTTGTATTAAGCAGGGGAAAAAAATGACTGGGTTTTTTGGTGAGGAGGGGAAAAGAGGTAAAATCACCAGCATAGTTACAGCTGGATGTCAACAAATACCCAAACTATATACAAGAAGCAAATTTATTTTTTGTTCTGAGCTTTGTTTTTAAAGCTTCCTAACAAAACATTGAAAGTTGCTACAGTGATGGAACCAACATTCCCTGTAAATGATCTTTGTACCGTGGTGGGGTGGGGGGTTGACCTTTCATAGAGTTGACAGTAACCTATTTATTTTAGTGCATGGTACTTTTTAAATTGCTGCATGGTCAAGCAGCATGCATCTTCAACAGAAATTAGGAATGAACACTTTTTTACTGCTTCAAATGGGGGAGAGGAAACTATCCCTTGGAACAAAATCAGCTGAAAAAGTCACCTATTCAACTTCAGTTGAAGTGACTCAAAAGCATCAATGGACACACCAAACTGACCATTTAAAGAGTGCACATTTAATCCAATCAGCTAGAGAACGTGTCAATTAATAAGAAATAATAGGTACTGCAGATGCTGGAGAATCCGAGATAACAAGGTGTGGAGCTGGATGAACACAGCAGGCCAAGCAGCATCAAACG
>JAHRHZ010000145.1:27783177-27907651 GCA_024137785.1 Ginglymostoma cirratum | reverse complement strand
TGATGCTGCTTGGCCTGCTGTGTTCATCCAGCTCCACACCTTGTTATCTCTGTGTCAATTAATAAACTTTCTTAATGGACAATGGGTGGAGATGTAGACCAAGTGGGTGGGTTCAAAACAGCGACACCTTCAAAAAAATAAAAGCAAATAAAGGTGATCTGATTCATCGCAGAAAGCATATAATGCTCCTGCCTGCAGTGCCTACTATAACCAGTTTCTACTGCATGAGTCATAAGTACACTCCCTTTCTTCAATATGCCAATCCTTGACACAAATATCGATTCAAATCTCAATATGCAGATTGCGCTTCACGATTCATTTTTTTGGATGCCCCAGAGCTGGTTTTTTGCTATGAAATATTGTACACATTAAACACTGTGTTTTATTGGTAATACATTGTTCACTTCAGTTTTAATTGCATCACAGCACCATCTACAGGAAAACTTTATCTATACTTACTCAACTGTGACTTCATGAAGCTTTGTGCATGCATTAGAAATTGTATGAAATTCATTTTATTGCCAGATGCATTTGAAGTTTGTAGGGATATATGAACGTAGAGTACTGCAGCAAAAGTAACTGATAAAAATCCTTAAAATGGATAGCATTAGGTTTGATCAAATTGCAAGTTACTCAGTGCAAGGTTCACACTTACACAAGATACTGAATAGAACCTGCATCTGTGCAATCATTTATTTCTGAGTGTGTCACTGCCTCCAGGGAATAGAGAGGGAACTAAGTCATAGAAGGGGAATAATTATTTTACTTTAAGTGAATTACATGAAAGCATCTCTTGAATGCAATCGATAATTGTATTAACACAAAATTATTCGAGCATGTATGTCAAAATACAATACTCAGTAGAAACCAGTTGACATTTCTACCCACTGAATGAACTTATTTGCACATTTTCGCACGTGCAGTAATATCAAACAACTGAATGTGAGACATTAAAGTTAATACTAACCTGCAAATGTAGCGGATCAAATTAATTGGGTGGTGAAGGTTGCTTCCACACAACAGAATTATGATGACAGTATAGGCACACTGACTGAATGCAACACCACAGTATATCAACACTGATGCTACAAACTGTAAGGTCCAAGTGAGCAGTTTTATACTGTGTTCATCTGACAATGGCCTGTGTGTTTTGCAAATAACATAACTAAGGCAACTAACCACAAAAAGGTAGCCTGTAAAAGGGCAGGGTAGAAGAAACAGAAGAAAAAAAATTAGAACTGGATGACTAGCTAAGCATTTTTAGACTGATTAACTGATACAGATCCATTAAACAGTTAGAAGAACAAAGAAATTAAGAGAAATATTTTGCTGATAAAAAAACATGCTATTGATGATTTTCATCTAGCATTCTCATCAACAGAGAGAAAATATCAAATTTCAAAGTTAGCAACAAGTTATACTGCATTAGAAAAGGATACTGATTAGTTAAGATGTTGTCATGAAGAATGTACCAAAGATATACTGGTCTCTTTTTTTACTTCAGTGAAGGTACAATAACAGAATACAGCCCTTTCTTTTGCAAGACATAGGTCCCTGTGGTTTTTTTTTTCAATTTCTACAGTACCAAACAATTAAGTAATACAATATATTTGATTACCAACTACCTTTTGTGTAAATACAAAATTTACAGGTGAAAGCTACCTGTTTCACACTGCTAGTATGCAGTAGCAACATGAATGGGGTTCACCAATAACAGGATGCTGCTGTCAGCACTGGAAGCTACATTTATTAAAGCATAGGGCTTTGTTTCTTGCAAACAGAAAGAACGTACACACATGCTGCACTTGTTTTTACACAAAAACATAGGCAGTAGCCACACTCTGGTTCAAATTTCAGGGCAATGCCCTGACCAAAGTCAACATGCCAGGTTTGAAATCTAAACAAAGTCTGGCAGTTAACAGTCAATCAACATTCACTGCTGCATTCTCATGGCAACATCTCTAAAATGGGCCACCTTGCCAATCAATCAGCATTCTCATAGCATAATTGTTGGTTTTCCCCTTTATTGGTATTCTTGTGAACTGTCCTGACAAATGCAAGACAAAAAGTTTGACAAAATTACTTTTCCATAATACTCAAATTCTGTACAATTAATTAACTAATAATATTACAATTCTGCTTACCATATAAATATTTCCTGTATTGAGTTTGATTTATAAGACACAAATAAATCAGAAATGCAGAGGTTGAAAAACTTGCAATTATCAGCAACACGGAAGTTCTTCTCTATAAAATGAAATTGTATAAATAATATTAAATGGAAAAGAATAACTGATTTAACAACATTAGGTCCATTTACATATCTTTCCATCACGTACACTCCCCTCCACAATACACAGCAGAGACCAAATCAATTTCTGGAAAAATTAAACTAGGCACTTTAAGCTTAACACCATCAATCAGATTCTCACAAAACTTAACAACGAGTTTCCTTCAAAAAAAATAATAAACTGGTAAATATTTTAAATTAAAAACAAACATATTGTACAAAGAGAATACTATGGGAGAAACTAGTAATATATACATATTAAAACTACATAAAAAAGGAGGTACTGCTATCCAAATCTGAACTACAGATATGAGTGTGTGTTTAAAATCTGATGTTTATTAAGTAAATCCTGCTTAAATAAACCAATACTTTTTACCAAAAAGTGACGAAGAAGCGTTACATTATCAGCTATTTGTAAAAATAAGGAAGTACAGGTGAAATCTGTAGCTGATCTCCTTCAACCAGCTGAGTACTTCTTTCCTCCCCATTGCTTGATAACATTTTAATTGCAGATTGATCAAGCAGAAAACATTACAAGAAAATAACGCCAATGTTACTATGATTGACAGGAAAATATTTGCATACAAAACATTAAAAGTCAAAACCCCAAGATGAAGATGCTTTCCAGTTGAGTGACAAAACTAATTGGTACACTGCACAATGTGCTTCCTTTTTACTTAAGTTGGTTTAAATTCATTTGAATTTGTTTTTCCTGGTTTCAGGTAGATTCACCACTATGAAAGAGTCAGAGTTATACAGCATGGAAACAGATCCTTCGGACCAACTCATCTGTACTGATCAGACAACCTAAACTGATCTAGTCCCATTTGCCAGCATTTGGACCATATCCCTCTAAATCTTTTTTATTCATGTACACATATTGTAATTAAATATTGTAGCTGTACCCATCTCCATGACGTTCTCTGGCATACATGCACCATCTTTTATGTAAAAAAGTTACCCCTCAGGTCCCTTCTAAATCGTTTCCCTCTCACCTTAAACCTACGCCCCCTAGTTTTGGAATCCCCTCCCAAGGGAGAAAGATGTTAGCTATTCATCCTACCTATGCTCCTCATATTTTACAAAACTTTATAAGGTCACCCCTCAGCCTCCAATGACACAGGGAGACAAGCCCCAGCCTATTCAGCCCTTCCAAATAGCTCAAACCCTCTGTTAGAGACAGACAAAATGCAGACTACAATCAGGAACAATTTAGATAAAAGTTAACTTAAAACTTGAAGAGGAAAACACTAGTTCCAACTAATTTGAACATTAGGTCATCAGCTAAGTATAGAAACAACAGAATTGGGCCGTTTAGAGAGCATTCTAATCCATTGAAAATGCTACCATGTCACAAAACTGGATAAGAAATATCTTTTGTTTCTACCTCCCTCGTGCTCTGGAAATAGATATTTTTATGATCACTAAGATGCATATATTTTGGTAACAGTTATATAGCATGTGTTTTAGTTCCTCACATGTGAGGACATGCATAATTATTCACGGCTACACAACATATACACTTATATGGTTCTGACAAACAATCATACTTCCTTATAGTAAATTTAAAATAAGCAGCATATGTATTCACGAGAGACGCAACCTTAAAATCAAAGATGGTCAATGTGAGGGTGATATTAGGAAGCACGTCATCATAGAATTATAGAACGTTATGGAACAAAAGGAGGCCACTTGTCCTTTCACATCTTTGTTAGCTCTCTACATAAGAGATTAGTAAAAATTTGACGCTCTTTTCCATTAAAAGGCTGTTAACGGTAGGTCAATTGCAAACACAGAAATAAAAACAAATCGATAGATTTTTGGGAGGTTTCCGAAGCAAAGGCAGATAAATATCAGCTGTGATCTAACTGAATACCAAAAAGGCTCAAGAGACCGAATGGTCCATGTTTCTCATGAGTCACCATGTCCTTTAGTCAATGAAAGGATAGCAGGGCCACAACATGCCATGCGGTCTATGAGATGTCAGATGAACAAATGCTTTGTTCAGCCTTCCCCCTAAAAACATTCAAAAACATTCCAGTAATATCTGTTAATTAGGAGGTGCAGGGGAGAGAGGAACTCAGTGAAATTACAATCATGAGGAGATGGCAGGAACTGCAGGTGCTGGAGTCAGAGTCACAGTGTGGAGCTGGAGGAACACAGCAGGTCAGGCAGCATCAGAGGAACAGGAAAGTTGATGTTTTGGGTCGGGACCCTTCCTCAGAACTCTCAGAATCACCAGCTCTGATGAAGGATCCCGACCCGAAATGTCAACTTTCCTGCTCCTCTGATGCTGCCTGACCTGCTGTGTTCCTCCTGCTCCACATTATGTTGACTCTTACAATCGTGAGGGATGTGGTACTTGCAAACGGACTGAACTTCTGGCTGACACATCTCTGTATGCTGAGGGACTTCATCTTGGGATCTTAAAGGAGGTGGTTAATAGATGCATTGGTGCTAAATTTCTAAATTCCCCTCAATTCAGGAAAGGTTCCATCAGACTGGAAAGTAACAAATATAACCCCTCCATCCAAGGTGGAAGAGAGGCAGAAGGTATGACAGTTTAGGCTGGTTAGCTTGATGCCTGTCATGGAAAAATTGTTAGAATTGATCATTAGAGAGAGTATAGCCTAACACTTAGAAAAACTCAAAGTAATCAGAAAGAGTGTGCATGGTTTCATCCAAGTAAAATCATTTTTAATCAATTTATTGGAGTTTTTTTTTGAAGGAGTAGTACACACCATGGATAAAGGGAGCATGTAGAGGTACTATTCAAGTATACTCTCCTGTACTTATAATGTACAAAACCCAGTGGCTTTTGATAAGGTGCTACATCAAAGGTTATTGTAGAAAATAAAAGGTCATGGCATGGGGGCTCATATTAGCACAGATGGAAGATTGGCTGGCTGGAAAAAAAACAAAGTTAGGGGTCTGAGCTGGGGTCTTGTGCTTTTACGATTTACATCAAGGATTTAGATGAGTGGAGTGAAGGCATGGTCGCTAAAATTTACATAGAACATAGAACAATACAGCACAGTACGGGCCCTTCGGCCTATGATGTTGTGCCGAACTTTTACCCTAAACCTAAGGTCTATCTAACCTCCATCCCACCTTATACTATCAACCATTTGCCTATCTAATAGACACTTAAATGCCCCTAATGGGGCCAACGCCACTACCCTCTCCAGCAGTGCATTCCACGCCCCGACCACACTCTGAGTAAAGAACCTACCTCTGACGTCTCCCCTATATCTACCTCCACTCACTTTAAAACTATGTCCTCTCATAAAAGTTACCTCCATCCTAGGAAAAAGTCTTTGGCTGTCTATTCTATCTATACCTCTGATCATTTTGTACACTTCTGTCAAGTCACCTCTCATCCTTCGTCGTTCTAAAGAGAAAAGCCCTAGCTCTCTCAACCTTTCCTCGTAAAACCTTCCCTCCATTCCAGGCAACATCGTGGTAAATCTCCTCTGCACCTTTTCCAACGCCTCCACATCTTTCCTGTAATGAGACGACCAGAACTGGACACAATACTCCAGATGTGGCTGAACCAGGCTTTTATATAGCTGGAGCATAACTTCACGGCTCTTGAACTCGATCCCTCTATTTGCAGACAACACCGGAGATTGATAGGAAAGTACACTGTGAAGACGTAAGGAAGTTACAGTCAGATATAGCCAGGTTGAGCGGGTGGCCAAAAATCCAGCAGATGAACTATAATGTGGGACTATGTGAAGTTTTCACTTTAACGATAAGAACACAAAAGCAGAGTATTATTTAAAGGGAGAGTAGTTGCAGAATCCCATGATGTGGAGGTAACGAGGTGTTCTGGTGCAAATCACAAAAGTTACAGGTACTCGCTGTACCTGCAGTGTAAGTGTAATGAGATGCTAACCTTTGTTACAAGAGGAATTGAACATTAAAGTAAGGATGTTATTCCACAGTTAAATAGGGCATTGGTGAGACTGCATGTTGAATACTGTGTGGAGCTTTGGTCTCTTTATTAACGAAAGGAATGGAAATGCATTGGATGCAGTTAGCAGGCTTACCTGGAATGAATGGGTTGACTACTGATGAGAGGTTAGACAGGCTGCATCCACCTACACTGGAGTTTAGAAGAGGGAAGGGCGACTTAACTGAAGCACAGAAGATCCTGAACAGCCTTGGCAAGGTGGATAAGGAAAGGATGCTTCATCTTCTGAGTCAGTTCAAAACTAAGGGGCACTGTTTTAAAATTAGGGGTTGCTCTTCAAGGCAAAAATGAAAAGAATTTTTTCACTCAAAGGGTTGTGCGCAACTTTAGAACTCTGCCTCAGAAGGTGGTGAGACGGGGGTCTTTGAATATTTTTAAAACAAAGATGGCTAAATTCTTAGATAACAAGGTGTAGAGCTGGATGAACACAGCAGGCTTGTTAGGCAGGTAAACCAATGGCTGTTGGAAGTAGATTGGAAGGTGGAATTCAAAACACAACCAGATTAGCCATGATCTTACTGAATGGCTGCATAGGCTTGAGGGCACAAATGTTCCACTCCTGCTTCTATTTCATATGTTCATATGGACGAAATCATCTGTGCTGCTTAGAAAACTGGGTATGTGAAAGGACAACAGATTAGGCAGATGTTATGAGTTTAGGAGTTTCTTACTTGAATTATTCTTTTACAGACGAGGAAAAGGAGGACTAATGGTGCAAAGATTCCCAGAGTAAATCCGGCACAATAATTAAATAATTCATTCCTGCAAGATGAAAGAGAGGTCACTTAAAAATAATGACATACGGTTTCAACAATTTGTAAAACAACTCAGGTTACAGGAAACTCGGGCTCTTGTGGTAAAGTGGCAGTGCCCCTATCTCTAGGCCCGAGGTCCCACCTGCTTCAGAAGTGTGTCATAACATGTCTGAGCACCTTACTCAAAAATATGTGTCACAGGAAACTCTTTTCTTTAGCCCCACCTTACCACATAAGCATTTACTTCATTATTTCAGAACGCAAGGTAACTAAATATTTTCAGTCATGGAAATGCACATCATTTAATACTTATACAGGAAGTGTGCAATGTGGCAAATTTAATTCTTCAAAATATATCTTTCTTCCCAATTATTGTTTCAATTTCTTTTATGATTTACAAAATGACTATGAACATTGGAAATCAATCATTCCTGGATTAGTGTTAGCTTATTGAAAATAAGGATAGCACTTGCATTAGGGTAACTGAAGGTAATCAGTCCACTGAACTGTGGACATTTTTGTGTTACAAGAAGATTAGATGCAAGTACCTGCTAATGGATTTTGCATAAACGAACAGTATTATTCCAGCCACAAACCGAAAAATCAGCTTTGGTTCGAATTCTGCAAGAGATACAGGCTACATCAAATTTAAATTGCTTAGGTTTTCACAGTTGATTATCCAAACATCAGTGCATTTGCCTCCAACACCCTTTTTTTGCGGGGATATAGTTTTCTTTTCTTTAAAGCTGCATCGTGCTGTTGTTCCTGACGAGGAATGCCTGAATTCTTTACAGAAGAGTATGAGAAAAAAATTGAAATAGCTGTGTGAGGATTGACGAGACAGCCAAATGAACAAACACAGGTACATACTCTGCAAATGAAGCAGTAGCCCAGCGCTGTTATTTGTACAATGCACACCAAAATATAAATGGAAAGAATTGAAAGGAAACAATGAACTAGATTTTACAGATTGCTGTATTCCAGTCTCTCCATGAGCTTACCCACTGAAAAGCTGGCTGTCCTGGAGTCATTTTACACTGGGAGCAAGCGATAACTGTGCAAGGGTCAGGATGCCCACCCCCTTCTCTCTCTTGCCTTGTTTGTGTCTTGTATAGGACATTTGGCTGGATCCAACAGGAAAGATGTGAGCCTGAGAGGAGTGGCTATTCCAGGCAGCGGAGGCCTGCTGCAGGTCAAAGCTTCCCAATATATGGATGATGTCACCATATTTTGCTTGGTTTTGCAGACTCTTGAGCATCTTCAACCAGTGTGAATGGGCCTTGGGAGCCAAGGTAAATCAATGAAAGAGTGAGGCCAGGTTCTTTGGGAACTGGGCCAACTGATCATCTAACTCATTCACCATCAGGACAGATTACCTGAAGCTGCTGGGAATATGGGTCAATGAGGCTGGGGTGTGTGTAAAATCTTGGGAGGAGTCAAGGTGAGACAGAAATTGGGCTTTTGGGTGCACTGCTCCCACTCTATTGTGGGTAAAAACTTGGTCATCAGGCATGAGGCACTCTATCTGTTGTTGTACGTGGCACAGGTCTGACCCATTCCCAGAACCTGCCCCACTGCAGTCAACTGTGTCATCTTTCACTTCATCTGGAGGTGTAAGATGGACCAGATGTGCAGGAACACCATGTACACAAGTTGGGATAAGTGGAGGCGGGGGGGAGGAGGAGGAGGGGGAGGAGGAGTGTATGTACCCAATGTTGCCCTTATCCTGCAATATCAGAAATTGCTGAAAAGCTCAGTAGGTCTGGCAGCATCTGTGAAGATAAAATCAGAGTTAACGTTTCAGGTCCAGTGACCCTACCTCAGAACTCCCTTATCCTGATGGCCATCTTTGTGTGTGGCTGCATCATGCTGTGAGTAGACCCTCTGTGTGCAAACACTAAGTGACACCATGTACTAAGGTTCTACCTGTCCCCAGTATTGCGAAGGATGGGACTATCATCATTGCCCCATGGAACGTTCTAAATAGTTGGACCATTCCTTATCACCTGTCCTTCATGGAGAAACTTGGAAAGAGAAACACCTTTGACCACAAGTCCATCAAGAAGCAGTCAGCACACAGTATCTGTGAGACTCTGCAGGAAAAGGAGAGAGTGGATCCTGTTGGGATCAGACTGTCAAAGTCATTTGGCAGGATGCCTTAACACAAGAATTTTCTGACAAGCATCAAAACATCATATGGCTGGTGGTGAGAACAGCATTACCAGTGAGATCCTTCATGTATGTCTGGGCTCTCTGTGACACTGCACACTGCCCTTGAAATGGTTGCAGTGAAGGCTGGGGTGGGGTGTACAGAATGTCACACATTTTCTTCGGGAATGTGCCTTTGCAAAGGAAGTCTGGAAAGAGATGCAATGGTTCTTGTAGAGGTGATGCAGGACTCTGTGCTCTACAGGCTGTTTCTAGGACACACACCCAGACAAACATCAACTGCGCTTAGAAAATCATCAATTTGGTGAAAGACACCCTTTGGTGTGTTGCAGACGGGCACATTCCAAGGTCCACGACTACATGCCAAGGGACGCACTAAAGTTTGGGGCAGTAACACTGTCTAAGGTCTTTCTGCCAAAGTTCAATGGGAATCCATTCAGTTATCGGATCCTCCCAATGCCTCACATATATGTAAATATAGCCCAGAACAAGTAAGAAATGCCTTTGGTTTGTTTGTTTGGATACAGGCAAACTCTAATGTTTGTTTGTTTCTTCATATGCCATTGCACAGAACCAAACTGCTTTGGTGACTATGTATACAAAGATATTTTTATGAATAAAGCATAGTTTTGAAACTGAAATAAAAGAATTTCCACATCCTTCAGGGAAGTCCTGTGTTAGAGACCTGCTGGTCAATCTGATTGGCTGGCTGCTCTGTTGCCCCAGCAGTGTCAGGTTTGAGTGGTGGGGGCTGCTTTTGTGGAACACTGGGCTACTCATGAAGCAAATGTTATTCAGCGTGACTTAAAGGTAAATTCTAGGGTCTGTGTGCCCCACTGGCAGACCCCAATGAGGGGTGGCTGGAATTGGTTGCAGAGGCACAGAGAGACGATTAAAAGGGACAAGACCATTGGGGTGACAAGGCTGTGGAGATGTCTCTGATCACCACAGAGGATCCCAAAAAGTTTGTTCTCCACATGAATCCCCGCCATGGCTGGCTTTAGACCATACAATAAAAGATGCTGGGCTACTGACCGAGGGAATACGTTGCCAGTTGTAGGCAAAATAGCACAATGAGGAACACAAATGGCCAACAACTGGGCTTAATGACTGCTGTTGTCACCCCAACCTCTGTAAAATGGGAGACATGTTCAGGTAGATGGGAAACTGGTAGGAAGGTCAAACGCTGCATTTTAGAGGCAGCTGCCTTGCAACACACACTGGCAGGGAGCCCTAAAACCTAGCCCAATTTACCTTTTTTGAGCCAGTCCACAGATTGTGCCAAAACACAAAACCGTAGGGGCTAAAAATCTGAAAACAAAAGCCTGGAAAGCACTGGAACAACAGCAGATCAGATAGCTTCTGGAAAAAGAAAATGAGAGTAATATTTTAAATCAATGACCTTTCACCAGTTGTTTCATTCCTCATAGATTTGGCCCAACCTACTGAGTGTTACTTGTATTCTCTTTTTCTTCCACATGGTATACTGGTTGGTGTGTAGTCATGGTTTAAATCCAACATTGGTGCTATTCAGTAAATTTGCCTGTTTAAAAATATATTTCCTCACAGTTCCTAAAATTCTCACAGATGTGTTTATTAATTCACAGATATTCTCAGTGTGAATTTGCAGTTTTGTGTAAACCACACTATGCGCACAGTCATATGAACTGACAGCACGGGAGACTATTTGGCCTCTCATATCTATGCTGAGTTGCTAAGAGCGGCTTTGAAATGAATATTAGTGACTTGCACTTATAAAGGAGTATAAAGTAAAAGCAAAGTCAAGCCAGGGTTTTATCCATCATTGCTTAGTATGTTGTGGGCAATTTACACCTCAGGAAAGATGCAAATACTTTTGCAAATATTTGGTGGAGGTGTACCAGGAGAACATCAAAGAAGAGAATGAGAAGTTAGAAAGAGCACATATGCTTAGCCCCATATCCCCTCTTTTGGTCTGCAATCCTGCGTTTTCCACAAGTACCTGTCTAAATCATTTCTAAAATTATTTTGGAAATCGGCTCACGTGGATTGATCCAGATACTGATAACAGTGAAAAAATATCCTTTTCATTTCCCCCTACGTCTTTACCCAGGCATTTTGAATCCATAACTTTGAATTAATGCCCACTCATGAGGGAACATTTATCCCCCAAATTTCTTATGAAAACATCTTATCATCTTGACAACTTCATTAGGTCACTTGTTAGCCAATTCTTCCTATTTCTTCTTATACCGATTGTTCTCATCCTTAAAATGATTCTGATAAACATCCTCTAAGCCTTTCTGAGGCAACTACATATTTCTTGAAGGGTAAATGGTTCATAACATTGTAGTCTAGGCCCAAACAATGATTTATATATAAAGTTTACCATGACCTTGTTTTATTTTATATTTCTCTGTTTGTAAACTCAAGTAACTAACACATTAAAAACACCTTATCAAATCACCTTTCTATCTTTAAAGATTTGCGAATGCCAGGTGTCTCTGCTCATCCACACTTTCACTATTATGCTATTTCTAGTACATTATTTTTCCATATTCATTCCTCCCCAGGTGCATCACTTCACAATGCTCCTTAGTGAACATCATCTGCTAACCCATCTTCATATAACTAAACGCTTCATGATCATCTACTTTATCAAGTTTTATATCATCTGCAAACTTTATAATGCTGCACCCTGCATCCAGGTCTAGTTTGTTCATATAAGTTGAAAATTGTAATATAACCAAAACTGACCCTTAGAGAACATGACTACAAAACATTTCTCACTGTCAAAAATATTCATCCCTCACCACTGTTTTCTTTTTGTCACTCAGCCAATTCTGTATTTATGTGAATTCTTTAACTTCATCCCAAAGGCTTCTATTCCTCTTAGTGAGCACCTTGTGTGGCACTTTGTCAAATATCTTTCAAAAGTCCATCTATCTAGTATATGATCTTGATCAGTCAGCTCAAATAACTTAAATAATTCAATCAATTTTGTCAAGCATAATTTACCTTTAATAAGTCCAGGCTGGCTCACCTTGATTAAGCCTCACTTGTCCAAACAGAAGTTAATTCTGTCCAGATAATTTTTTCAAATAAATTCCCCACAATTGATACTAGGCTGATTCGCCCAATGTTCCCTGAGTTTTGCTGTTTCCACTATTTATAATAATGGCAGAACATCAGCACCCCTTCAGCCCTCTGGCACTGCTCCTATTTCCAACCAGAATTGAAAGACTGACCAAGATGTAATCAACTGACCTAATGTCTCATGTGGCTGAATGTCATATTTTGTCACAGAACACTTATTTAGAGCATCTTGGAATGCTTTACTTCATTAAAAGCACTATACAAACATATGTAGTCTTTGCTCTCTTTTGCACAATATGGGCACTGGTACCTCAAGTAATACCACTCATTCTTTCTCTTTATTTTTGTATGTTTAATTATAAGGGCCATCACAGTATTGTGGGGAGGGTGGGGTGATTTAAAAATATTGGAAAATGTATGCACAATTGTGCCTTGTATGGGGAAATCACCTTTTCCGATTCACTTATTTTCAAAATTGATACAAGTAGCATGGAGACAAGGAACTCTCACTGGACTAGCGACGAAAGTAGAGTTAATAGTGAAAATATTCATAGTCATAGCCACAATCAAACTCAACAAAACAGCAAAAATGATAAACTAATCTTAAATCATGGCTATAGCTTCAATCAAAGTTCTGTTATGGAAGTCATAGATAGCAACATCAAAAATAGAATGATACAGTAGCAAATAACATTAAAACTTACGCTGCCTTTTTACTGTAACGGTGTATGCTCTACCAGGCACCTTTGGCTTTACATTGAAACAGGTTTTATGATCACAGCATTCAATATTTATGATGAATTCAGTAGCTGGTGGATTTGAAGATGATATAACTTGATAGTAATAATGTTTAATGTAGTCTTTCAGTGTGTCTGGCTCATGAAAATAACTTCCTTCTGAAGGGTAGGTAAGCTCCATTAAGTCGGAACTCTTTACATTCACCTATGAAGAAAAAGTATTAGCTTTAAGATTAGATCATGCTTTTGTTGAAATTTCACCAATAGGCAGAACAAACTCTCCAAATCTAAAGTAGTAGTTGTAATACAATGCAGAATTAAAATAAATCAAATAAAGGGTAAGTTGTGTTTTCCAAGATACACAAACAAAAAACCCAGCAATTAGCTACTTCTGGCCTTGATTTCAGTTTTCATTAGTTACACACAAACATACAAACTAAGAACAGCAATAGACCATTCTGCCCCTCAAATCTGTTCTGTCAATTGATAAGATCATTCCTGATCTAATTGTAATCTCAAGTCCATGTACCTGCTCACTCTGATAATCTTTCAACCTCTTGCTCAGTAAGAAGCCATCTACCTCTGCCTTAAATATTTTTAAGAACTCTGTTTTCATGGCTTTTTCAAAGGAGAGAGTTCCAAAGACTCATGACACTCTGAGAAAACATTTTTGCCTCATTTCGGTTTTAAAGAGACAAACCCTGATTTTTAAACAATGATTGCTTTTTCGAGATTATATCACAAGAGGAAACATCCTCTCCACACTTACACTATCAGAACTGTTCAGGAATTTATATGTTTCAATCAAGTCATCTCTTACTCTTCTAAACTCCAGTGGATACAAGCCTAGCCTGGCTAACTTTCCTCATAAGATTTATAACCTGTCTATTCCAGGTATGAGTCTAGTAAACCTTCTGAGAACTGCCTCGAATGCGTTTACAGTCTCCCTTAAACGAGGTGACCAGTTCTGTGCACAGTACTCTAGATATGGTCTCACTAGTGTCCTGTATAACACATGCATAACCTCCATAGTTTTGAATTCAATTCCTCTTCAGATAAATTATATTCTATTAGTTCTCCTAATTATTTACTCTACTTGCACACTACACAAAGATAAAGCTGAAGCATTCGCAAGAATCTTCAGCTAGAAGTGCCCAGTGGATGATCTATGCTGGTCTCCTCCAATGGTCCCAGCATCTCAGATGCCAATCTTCAGTCAATTTGATTCACTCCAAATCATATCAAGAAACGGTTGGAGGCATTGCATACTGCAAAGGCTGTGGGCCCTGACAACATTCCAGCAATAGTACTGAAGACTTGTGTTCCAGAACTTGCAATGTCCCTAGCCAAACTGTTCCAGGAAGCTACACCAATGACCATAAAACATCCACTTACAATGTAGAAACTGCCCAAATATGTCCTATACAGAAAAAGCAGGACAAATCCACCCCATAAGTCTACTTCAATCACCAATAAAGTGATGGAACAGTGTTATCAAGCAGCATTTGCTTAGCACTAACCTGCTGACTGTTCTGCCAGGGCCTCTCAGGTCCTTATCTCATTATAGCCTTGGATCAAATATCGACAAACTAGCTGAATTCCAGAGATGACAGTAATTGCCCTTGACATTAACGCTCCATTTGACCGAGTGTGGCATCAAACAGCCTTAGTAAAACTGCAGTCAATGGTAATCAGGGAGGTTGGCAGTTCTGACAAAGGGTCACTGAACTTAAAACATTAATTCGTTTTTCTTTCAACAGATGCTGCCAGACCTGCTGAGATTCTCCAACAGTTTCTGTCTTTGTTTCAGATCACCAGCATCCACATTTCTTTGTTTTATTTCAGAGTAGTTTGTTGGTTGTAGGATGGCCATAGTCCATACAGACTCAATCACTGCCATAATTTACAATAATATCTGGTGTATTGAAGAACACCTGATTGTAAATTCTATTGGGATGTTTTATAGCTCCAAAGACAGGCTATAAGCGTATGCACATTATGATAGTGTAACAGTGAGATACACGCAGTGTGACGGATGTATGCACTCTCCTGATGACCCTCTTCACTTGTTTCACATTCGTTAGCAGAATTAAGCTCACAAATACAGCATTGCTTAATCATTTTGCTGTATTCACAGGAATACACTTGCATATCTAAATTAGGAATTTTCATAAAAAGCACTCAACGGCCCACTGGAACATAATGTATTGTCAGAACTTTAAAGAGTTCAACTGCGGTCAACTACAGCAACAAATAAGTCTTGTTGTGATACTTTTCTCTTCCGATTTATAAACAAATTAGATAGTTCAAGGGTTTTGTCGCCCGTCAAACCTGCATTTTGCTACTATCTACATTTGTTACTAATGTGTAAGTGATACAGCTCATAACGCGGCACGATCAAAACTCTAAAGTGTATTTTTAAGTGTACTTATTTTTATGGATTTGATGCTATTTCACCAATATTTGTAGTTAATGTATGTGAAATAATTAGGTAACAAATAAAAGACTAAAAAGAAATGTTGCTACATTTAATGAGCATTAGTTTACAAACAATGTGACTATTTAACATAGTGATAAAAATTGTCAGGCTAAGCCAATTTTCTAGGAGATTATGAAACATGTCATTGCACAGAATGATTACAACATAAGAGGTGCAGTCAAGCCGTTATGTCTGTGCTGGCTCACTGACTTAAAGCAATTCACCTCATGCCATTCTTCCTTCTTCTCCCCGCAACCTTGCAAATTCATCCTTTAAAAATAATTAAATTCCCTCTTGAATGCATTGATTGAACCTGCCTCCACTAACCTCCTGGCGTTGCATTTCAGATCATAAACACTCATTGACTGAAAATCCTCTGTAGAAACATCAGATCCTTTAAGTATTCCTGCGAGACCAAAATATTTACGAACAAATGGAAGACCCTGGCCCATGACCAATTAAAACAGAGGATGTAGCAAACATTATCAAGAGTTCTCATCAGGAACATGCAGAGGTGAAGTTGAGCTGCTGGAGGAGTCACACAAACCTCCAAAAAGTCATAGGCCTGACCCTTCAAGCACCAACTACCCTGCACATGGCAGAGTCTGCAGTTTGGGCATTAGATTCTGAGATGACTGATAAATCTATCGAACTGGAGTGGAAGCAAGTTACTCTCAGATTCAAGAGGATGCCTAAACAGAATCTTTTATACACAAATACTTGTATCTTAGTGACTTTGCTGCCATAAGTTATCACATCGGAAAAGATTAAAAAAACGCTAAGTTCATAACTATTTGACTGAAGAAACCAGGTATCTTTCAACCACAAATGATCTTTTTGATTCCATATTCTATAACTATGCTATTCTATAGCTCTAAAACACTTTTTTTTTTCCTTTATATTCACTCACAGGATGACAGCATCACTGGCTAGGCCAGCATTTATTGCCCATTCTTAACTGCCAAGAGGGCAGTTAGAGTCAACTACATTGCTGTGGGCCTGGTGGGCCAGACCAGGTAAGGATGGCAGTTTCCTTCCCTAAAGGATATTAGTCAATCGGCAGTGGATTCACGGTCATCCTTAGATGCTTAATTCCAGATTTTTAGTGAATTCAAATTCCACCATCTTCTACGGAGGGATTTGAACCGGGATCCCCAGAACATTACCTGGGTCTCCAGATTAGCAGTCCAATGATAATGCTACTAGGCCATTGCCTCCCCATTGTAAACTGTAAAACAAAAACGCTGAATCAAAGTTCTTTTGTTTGCTGGGACATCTTAAAGGGTGTTGAAACATTCAGGTCTTGTTACAAGATTAACTGTAAGTCAATCACACTCAGGAATGATATGTTGGGTGCTGCAACTGCCTTCAGAAATAATATAGTATAAATGAAATATTTGTACTAAACAGTCCAGCAATTGTTATAATTTGTCATGCTCAGAAAACATAGGTTCTTCAGGGTCATTCAGTGAATGGGAAACCCCTTGACTAATTTGTAAGTTCCACAAATTATGAAAGATTTGGGGTAAGCAAACTGTGAAGGACTCTACTATTTGATTAAGTGGTAATTAAAAAAAAAGTGAAGGATTATCACTGATAGAATGAAGGAGATTGGAGATTTAAATGGGTCATTGCAGTTTGGAGTATTTTACCAGCCATTAATGAGAAAAAAGTTATGTATTATGTAATTGAACAAGTATTTGAAAACATAAATGAAAATTTTTGCAGCAAACAGAAGTTCTTATAAAGAACAATTAAGAGCTGCAGAATAGTTATCTATCAGTGGGGTATGGTGGCTTAACGGTTACGGTACTGAATGGATAACCCAGAGGGCTGGATTCTGGATTTATATATTCAGAAATACGAGTTGAAATCTCACCACACTGGTCAGAGAATTTCAGCACTAACCATTGAATAAAAATCATCTGAAATAGACATGAGTGTCAGCAGCTGGATTGGTATAAAATCCCTTCTGGTTCTCAGCAATCTAGCTGTTGACACTAGAACTAAGGATGTATCTGGAGTAGATGGACAGCAGTACTTCAAGAAGACAGCTCACCACCACTTTCTCAAGGCAAATTAGGAATGTACAACTAATGCTGGCCTTGCTATCACCACTCACATCCCATGAAAGAATTTTAATGCCCTTCAGGAATGATTTTTTAAAAAAATCTTTTATTACTTTGATCTGGCCTATTTGTTATGCCAGACCCACATCAATGTGGTCAATTAACCACCATCTGAAATGGCCTAGCCAACAACTCAACTTTGTTTCAAAAGGTTGATACCTACTGCCTTCATAACTGCATTTAGGGTTGGGAAATAACTGCTGCTTTTACCTTGAAGAGAAGTGGGAAAAATTCTTAGTACCGATGGCATGGTGGCTCAGTGGTTAGCACTGCAGCCTCACAGTGCCAGGGACTCGGATTTGATTCCACCCTTGGGCGACTGTCTGTGTGGAGTTTGCATCTTCTCCCCATGTCTGCCTGGGTTTCCTCTGGGTACTCCGGTTTCCTCCCACAGTCTAAAGACGTGAGGGCTAAGTGGATTGGCCATTCTAAATTGCCCATAGAGTTCAGGGATGTGTAGATTAGGTGGGTTATGGGGCATGGGTCTAAATGGGATGCTCTGAGGGTCAGTGTGGACTTGTTGGGCCCAAGGGCCTGTTTCTACACTGTAGGGATTCTATGATCAATACTTCAGAATTTCACTTTAGAAATACAGTCACTGTCTCCAAAAATTGGTCTATTTTTCTGTTGTGCCCTTGTACATTGTTATTATTTTTAAATTCATGTTAACATTGGCTATGCCTTTTTCCTTACCTCAAGATGAGGCAAGTACTCAGTTATTTTGTAATTCAAGGCTTATGAGAACCACATACTGCATGTTACCTTGACTGTTGACCAAGAATCCATGAAGTTAGACTTTTGAGAAAATGCATAACAAAAATCCTTCTCTCCATTTCCATAGCATACTTCATCTTCGTTTATCATTTCTGCAATAAAGAGTGCAGTAATAACTTCTCATTATTTTATCACTCTTTTTTGAAATTTTAAGGCTGAAATGCTGTGACACAATATTTATCTTTCTTCTAACATAAAATGCCTATAATATTAAACAATAATAGGACTGAAGACATTTTCCCTAATTAAATTTGAAGCAGGCCAGATCATTTACTCTGCATTTAATATATAATTAAAGTTTAAAAATTCTAAGCTCTAACAGATTTCAAAATACTGCCACTTAACAGTGTCTCCCAATTATTGCATTGTTGTCAAAAACAAAAGTTGCTGGAAAAGCTCAGCAGGTCTGGCAGTATCTGTGAAGAAATCAGTTAATGTTTCCGTCCGCTGACCATTCTTCAGAACAGCACCCGTAATTCTTTCGATTTTTATCGCATTGTTGTGTTGTATTTTATACCTCGTAGGCCTACTTACATTATTTCCCGGCCGTGGGCCTCCCTTGCTAGGGGGATGCTGTGCTGTGAACTTTGATCTGAGTTTTGTTTTCATCAGGACTGTTGAACTTTCACTTTTTTCTGTTTCCACTGTCATGCACGGAAACCAGTTATATTTTCACGTGAGTGGCACTTCATTTTTCAATTATACTTAGTACCGTTCCTGATATACTCTTCTACACCACTCAATGAAACCATTTCTTTGATCCTCGACTACATTCTAGAAATATCCCATATCTTTCTGTTAAGTAATGATGCCTCTAATTTACCTTTGCCATTGACACTTGCTTATTGCACTGCATCGTGCATTCCAAATTGCTGAACAGCTACATGGTTTGGCAGGAAAATGGTGTTGAAAATCCTAAAAGGTACGTTCGGCTTTCCGCTCTAATTTTCATCCAGCGGCCCACTTGTCTCCCACATCCCCAAGTTAAGATATATCGAAACGTTACTGTGTACTCCATTCCTAAGCCACTGAAAAGTACCAAGGATGTAAACTACACAAGGGATATGGGGGATGGGGTGGAGAGTAAGTGCAGTACTTAAGTCATTGGAATCTGCCAGAATAGGCCACCCTGTCCCCGTCACCATGCACACATTGTGTAGATCATACACACTGCTGCTACTGAGCATCGGTGTAGAGGGAGTGGATATTTGTGGATGTGGTCCCAATCAAGTGGGCTGCTTTGTTCTGGATGGTGTCATGCTTCTTGAATGTTGTTGGAGATACACCCATCCAGGAAAGTGGGGAGTATTCCAGCACGCTTCTGACTTGTGCCTTGTACATGGTGGATTTCTGATGAAGGGTCTAGGCCCGAAACGTCAGCTTTCCTGCTCGACCTGCTGTGTTCATCCAGCTCTACACCGTGTTACCTCTTTGGTTTGCAAATTGGCTTTTTAATAATTATCTGAAGATCGAGCCTGGGCGCTGGCACATTGCGATAACAAAATGCATCCGGTCGTGGCCAAAATGAATTTCTACGGCCATGAAATAAACGTTGCATATGGAGAGGATGGTGAAGGAGACAAATCGTTGCTTTTCTCAAACCTGTGTACCTGGGAATACGCCAGTCCACAAGGAGGGTGGCTGCGGACTGTCCCCTACCGCCCAAGTTAGCAGCTCCTCCTGGTCAGAGTGCTGCAGTTCGGCCAGGATTCGCCACCTTTAGACTGAAAGTTTAACGATACCTTGGGGCACTGCTGCTGTTCCGTTCACCAGAGCGACAGACGCGCAGAGCCAGGCACCCAGGACGCTGCCGAGCCTCCGCTGCCACAGCCACATTACGCCTCCCTGTCGCTATTCCCGGGAATGTCGGCCGCAGCAACCCACGCTCCTCTTCCCCCGTCTCACTTCCCGCTCACATATACTTTCGTTTTCTCGCCGCCTCTCCGGAGCCGCATGCGCCTTGTCTTTTGGACAAATGCGCCCCGCTGGTTACTGGCTGAGATTTTGCTTCTGTTTTGTGGACAATCCCAACAAGTGCAGGAAAATCTTTAAAGGGTTTATTGGAGTTTAAGGTTAGTCGTCAGGAGGCAGCTTGTTCAAGCTAGCAGGTAAATCATTCAAAATTTCCTTTTAAAAGCCTTTACACCTTTTATTAATCATTAAAATGACCGAAGATTTTGGGGGGGGGAGGGTGCGGTGGGGAACAAGCTTTGTCCGCACAGACTGAGCGGAAACCTGTATTCATATCATCAAACATACCGGAATATAAAAAAAACTAAAGTTGGCAACCCGAAACTTCAGTCCGTAAGTTGCTGGGGCAAATTGTTGTTGGGTTGGTGGGGTGGGTCGGGGAATGCAGTTGGACTTCAACCCATTGGTCATTGAAAAGCAGAGCAATCACTCGTGGGTGTAATTATTTTATTATTTTGATTGGCAAACTAACTAGCAAAATGTCACAGGGATGAGTGGTGGGCAATCAAATATTCATGGCTAGATTAATGACATGGGTGAAGGGATCAATGGCACATAGAGGAGGCTACAAAGCATCTTGAGGGTGAGTGAGTGGGCAAATTCAAAGGCAGGTGGCGTACAATATGGGATGTAGTGAGGTTATTCCAGTTTGGAATAAGAGATAAAACAGAATTGCATTTGAATGGGGAGTAGCCACAGAATTCTGCAGTACAGGGGGACCCAGTGTGTACATTTTCATTGAAAAGTCAGCAATGTAGATAGAGCAAATATTTACAAAGGCAAACAGAATATTTGCCTTTATTGCATAGATAATGGAGTATAGCAGTAGGGAACACTTGCTATAAACGAAAACTGAAGTTGCCTGAGTAACTCAGCAGGTCTGGTGGCATTTGTGGAGAGGAAACAGATTTTTAAAAATTCATTCACGAGATCGGAGTGTCGCTGGCCGGCCAGCATTTATTGCATGTGCCGAGTTGCCCTTGAGAAAGTGGTGGTGAGCTTCCTTCTTGAACTGCTGCAGTCCATATGGTGCAAGTTAGGGAGAGCTTTCCAGGATCTTGACCCAGCAATAGTGAAGAAATAGTGATTATATTTCTAAGTCAAGGTGATGAGTGGCTTGGAGGGGAGCTTACAGGTGATGTATCTGCTGCCCTTGTCCTTCTATATGGAAGTGGTTAGACAGGTTTGGAAGTTGCCGTCTTTAAAGATTTTGGCATATTTCTGCAGTGCATCATGGTAGAATCATAGAATCCTACAGTGCAGAAGAAGGCTGTTCGGCCCATCAAGTCTCCAAAGAGCATCCCACCCAGACTCACTTTCCCTCCACCCTATCCCCGTCACCATGCACACATTTTGCACACATTGTGTAGATCATACACACTGCTACTACTGAGCATCGGTTTAGAGGGAGTGGATATTTGTGGATGTTGTCCCAATCAAGTGGGCTGCTTTATTCTGGATGGTGTCAAGCTTCTTGAATGTTGTTGGAGATACACCCATCCAGGAAAGTGGGGAGTATTCCAGCATGCTCCTGACTTGTGACTTGTGCCTTGTGCCTTGTACATGGTGGATCAACTTTGAGGAGTCAGGAGGTGAGTTGCTCTTCACAGTATTTCCTAGGCTTTGACCTGCTCTTGTACCAACTGTGTTTATGTGGTGAGTCCAGTTGAGTTTCTAGTCAATGGTAACCCCAATGATGTTGATAATAGTGGATTCAGTTATCGTAGCACCTTTAAATGTCAAGGGGTGGTAGTTAGAATGTCTCTTATTGGAGATGGTCTTTGCCTACTATTTATATGGAGCAAATGTTACTTGCCATGTGTCAGCCAAAACCTGGATATTGTCCAGATCTTGTTGCATTTGAACATGGACTGCTTCAGAACTGAAGAGTTGTGAATGGTGCTGAACATTGTGCAAACAGCGAACGTCTCCACTTCTGACCTTATGAAAGAGGGAAGGTCATTGATGAAGCAGCTAAAGGAGCTGGTTAGGCTGAGGACACTATACTGCAGTAATTCCTGCAGAGATGTCCTGAAACTGAAATAACTGACATCCAACAACCATAACCATCTTTCCGTGTGCCAGGTATGAGACTAACCAGCAGAGAGTTTGCCACTGATACCCATTGATTCTAGTTTTACTAGGGCTCCTTGATGCCACATTCAGCTGAATGCGGTCTTGATGTCAACTGTTGTTACTCTCACCTCACCTCTGAAATTCAGCTCTTTTATCGCTGTTTGAATCAAGGCTGTAATGAGGTCAGGAGCTGAGTGACCCTGGAGGAACCCAAACTGGGTGTCACTGAGCAAGTTATTGCTGAGCAAGTGTTGCTTGATAGCACCGATGACACCTTCCGTCACTTCATGAATGATTGAGAGTTGACGAATGGGGCAGTAATTGGCTTGGTTGGATTTGTCCTGAATTTTGTGTACAGGACATATCTGGACAATTTTCCAGATTGTTGGGTAGGTGCCAGTGCTGTAGTTGTACTGGAAGAGCTTAACTTGGAGAACAGCAAGTTCTGGACCACAAACTTTCAGTATTATTGCCAGAATGTTTATCAGTGCCCGTAGCCTTTGCATTATCCACTGCCTCCAGTTGTTTTTTGATATCATGTGGAGTGAATCAAATTGGCTGTAGTCTGATCTCTATGCTACTGGGGATCACTGGAGGAGGTCGAGATCGATCATCCACTTGGTATGTCTGGCTGAACATGGCTGCAAAAGCTTCAGCCTTATCTTTTGCACTGATGTGTTGGGCTCTTCCATCATTGAGGGTGGGGATATTTGTGGAGCATCTTCCTCCACTGAGTTGGTTAATTGCCCACCACCATTCACGACTGGATGTGGCAGGACTGCAGAGCTTAGACCTGATCTGTTGTTTGTAGGATCACTTAGCTCTGTCTGTCACTTGCTGCTTATGCTGTATGGCATGCACGTAGTCCTGTTTGTAGTTCCACCAGGTTCATCTTTAGTATGCCAACTGCTGCTCCTTGCATCCCTTCTACACTCTCCATTGAACCAGGGTGATCCCTTAGCTTGGTGGTTATTGTTGAGAGGGGATATGCTGGGCCATGAGGTTGCAGATTGTTCTGGTGTACAATTCTGCTGCTGTTGATGGCCCACACTGCCTGATGGTACCCAGTCATGAGTTGCTAAATTTGTTCAAAATACATCCCAATTAACAGAGTGCTAGTGCCACACAGGATGGAGATATTCCTGATGTAAAGGCAGGCCTTCAGCTCTAAAGGACTGTGCAGTGGTCACTCTTAATGATACTGTCATGGACAGATGGCTCTGCAGCAGACAGATTGGTAAGGATGAGATTAAGTATGTTTTTCCCTTTTGTTGGTTCCCTCACCCCCTACTGCAGACCCAGTTTGGCAGCTATAATCTGTAGGAGCCAGCCAGCTTGATCAGCTGTGCTGCTGCTGAGCCACTCTTAGTTGTGGACATTGAAATCCATTATTAGTACGTTTTATGCTCTTGCCACCATCAGTTCTTCCTTCAGATGTTGTTCAACATGAATGAGCACTGATTCATTAGCTGAGGGAGTACAGTACATGGTAATCAAGGAGGTTTCCTTGCCCATATTTAACCTGAAGCTATGAGACTTCATGGGGTCCGAAGTCAATGTTGATGATTCCCAGGGCAACTCCCTCCTATCTGTATGCCACTGTTCCACCACCACTGCTGAGCCTGACCTATCTGCGGGACAGGACATATCCACAGATGGTGATAGTGTTATCTGGGACATGTTTTATAAGGTATGCTTCTGTGAGTAGGGCTATGTCAGGCTGTTGCTTGACTAGTCTGTGAGACAGCTGTCCCAATTTTGGCGCTAGCCCCCAGATGTTAGTAAGGAGGGCAATTGAGCGTCAGCCACATTGCTGTGGGTGTGGAGTCACCTGTAGACCAGACAAGGTGACAATGGCTGGTTTCCTTCTCTGAATAAGCCAGGTGGGCTTTTTTGACAATGGTTTCACGGTCATCAGTAGATTTTTTTTTTCTAATTCCAGACCTTTTTTGTTTATTGAGTTCAAGTTCCACTATCTGCCATGATGGGATTCAAACCTGGGTCCCTAGAACATTAGTTGAGTTTCTGATTAATAGTCTAGTGATAATAACCACTAGTCTGTCACCTCCCCTGTTCATATTTCAAGTCCAGTAACCTGCTTTAGAGCTGAAGAATTCTTGCTACAACTGTACTGGGCACTGGTGGCAGCAGACCCAGGTAATGTGGGCAATTTTGGTCGCTTTCCTTAAGGAGGAACATATTTTCTTTGCAAGCAGTTCAGAGAGTTTTCACCTAAGTAGATTTTGGGGCAGGGAGGTTGCCTTGAGAGAAAAGACGGAGCAGGTTTGGCATATACCCATTGGAGTTTAGAATGTAAAGTGACCTTCTTGTACAAGACAAGATACTGAATAGCTGTGCCCACGTGGGGCAAGGACAATGTTTTCAGTCATAGGGATTCTAGAACCAGGGAGCACAATTTTAAAAACATTTAAGAAACATATTTAAGGAGGAATTTCTGATCTCAGGGGGTCATTCGTCTATATCATCTTCTTCCCCTCCACACACTATTTATTTTTTAATCAGATATCTTTTCAAATATGCTATGACAACCTCTGCAGCAGGTGGGAATTGAGCCCAAGCCTCCTAGCTCAGAAGTCGGGACACTAACATAGCACCATGACAGGCCCCAGCATGCATTGGATGCTGGGTCATTGAATATATTCAGGCTGAGTTAGACAAATGAGGTGTAGAGCTGGATGAACACAGCAGGCCAAGCAGCATCATAGGAGCAGGAAAGCTTGATGTTTCGGGCCTAGACCCTTCATCAGAAATGGGGGAGGGGAGGAGGGTTCTAAAATAAATAGGGAGAGAGGGGGAGGTGGATAGAAGATGGATAGAGGAGAGGATAGGTGGAGAGGAGGCAGACAAGTCAAAGAGGCAGGGATGGAGCCAGTAAAGGTGAGTGTAGGTGGGGAGGTAGGGAGGAGATAGGTCAGTCCAGGGAGGACGGACAGGTCAAGGGGGCGGGATGAGGTTAGTGGGTAGGAGATGGGGGTGCTTGGGGACCACTTTGCAGAATACCTGCGCTCGGTTCGCAATAAATAACTGCACCTCCCAGTTGCGAACCATTTCAACTCCCCCTCCCATTCCTCAGACGACATGTCCATCCTGGGCCTCCTGCAGTGCCACAACGATGCCACCCGAAGGCTGCAGAAACAGCCACTCATATTCAGCTTGGGAACCCTGCAGCCCAATGGTATCAATGTGGATTTCACAAGCTTCAAAATCTCCCCCTACCGCATTCCCAAAACCAGCCCAGCTCGTCCCCGCCTCCCTAACCTGTTCATCTTCCTCTCACCTATCCCCTCCTCCCACCTCAAGCCGCACCCCCATCTCCTACCCACTAACCTCATCCCGCCCCCTTGACCTGTCCGTCCTCCCTGGACTGACCTATCTCCTCCCTACCCCCCCACCTACACTCACCTTTACTGGCTTCATGCCTGCCTCTTTGATTTGTCTGTCTCCTGTCCACCTATCCTCTCCTCTATCCATCTTCTATCCGCCTCCCCCTCTCTCCCTATTTATTTCAGAACCCTCCTCCCCTCCCCCATTTCTGATGAAGGGTCTACGCCCGAAACGTCAAGCTTTCCTGCTTCTATGATGCTGCTTGGCCTGCTGTGTTCATCCAGCTCAACACCTTGTTATCTCGGATTCTCCAGCATCTGCAGTTCCTATTATCTCTGAGTTAGACAAATGTTCAATTCTGAAGGAAATTAATGCTTATTTGGGCAGGCAGAAAAATTAAGGCACAATCTGATCCTCCACAATCACATTGAATGGGAGAACTGACTCAAGGGATCAACTGGTTTGCTACTGTACCTATTTGTTATGTTCGTATGGCCATTTACCATTATTAGTTCACTTGTTGGACAAGCCTTCTGCATTTCCACACTGAAACATTTCTGGTATGCTGAAGAAGGGAACAGCCCAAACATGCACCATGTGTTCTTTCCACAGATGCTGGTTGTTCTGTGGGTTTCTTGCATTCATATTTACATTATTTGCAGCTTTTTGTTTTTAATTTGATTGCCCAGTTGGAAGCTTTGGCCTGTTCAAATTGAAGTTGTTGCCTTCAAACTGTGCAGAAGGTGGGATGTTTATTTTGTTGACAATAGTGTTGTCAATTCTGATCGGAGGCATTCTGCAAGATTTAATCATATGACATTTAACCACACAATGTCTGGTCATGCAGCACCTGTCATGTAATAACTGAAAACGTCATTGCATCGCTCTTCCTATTTCATTAGGCTTGAATTCTGTGCAAAACTGTCAGCTGTGTACTGGGAGCTTCAGTCAAAGGAGATTTCTGCATGGACTTCAAGCTTCAAAACTGGCTGTGCAAATCAACCTGAATCAATCAAAGAAGTTGGATAAAGTACTTCTTACATCATCCTAAACTCATTCGTAAATCCTTCCCTGACTTTGGACTCAAAGGGGAGATTTCATAGGATTATAGATTACATCTGTGGTGCAAGGTTTGACAGGCATGGATCAGCAACTGCTTCACAATGTTTCAATCAGCTTGTTCATCTACACATCTGATTAATGTTCATCTACACATCATGTAGATGTCTGTGTCTGTATAGTGCACTGACGCGGCAAGACAATTGTAGATTGTTGTCTCTCAGCTTTAGCTACTCTGACTCAAAACCTTTGAGGGAAATGTAAGTGGATAAAAACATAAATTATTAAGTTAAATGGACCTTTATAAAGATATAATTATATTTAAAAAAGCTTTCTAAACCACATCAATGTCACTCCACTCCTAGTCAATATGTGTTGCCACACTATTTGTGTCATCTTTTTCTCATTATTGGTTCCCACGTACATACATATAATAGCTCAGATTTAGCATTAGGAATAACAAACGTTCACCGTTATTAAGATGCAAGACAGCAATTTGCAGTGTTTGCACAGTAGCCTGCTGCAACCATCTCTTCACTTCACTAAGTCTAAGGGTATTGGTTTATAACCGTAGGAGAAAACAATCAACAAATCTTTATGAGAAGCGCCTCTTGTTTAAGTAAGGGATAGTTTATTGGATGATGGCAATCAGGTACAAGTATAGGTGAGACACCTCATGAGGTTACTGGGAGTCCTAAGAATATAGACTTTTTTTTACTTGATAGAGATCCTAAGATGTTTTTCCTTCAACCATCCCAGTCCTTATGATGTTGGCAGATAGTGTGGAGCTTAATTCAGTGTCTGAATATAGAACCTGTACCTGTGCAGTTAAATGTAGTGTGTTACTGTCTGAGCTGCTCCTTTCCTCCACAAGTTTTGTTAAACCAGTAGCTACATTTACACTCATACAATGGCATGAATTTATGGTAGCCACTAAACAGCCAGTTAAAAAGGGGATTGCCCATTCAATTTTAAGGAAATTTTGGGCTTTTTTTCACTCATTCATGGAATTTGAAAATTGCTGGCAAGATCAGTATTTGTTGCTCATTTCCCAATTGCCTTGTGAAGATAGTGGTGAGGGACTTTCTTGAATTGTAATGCTCTATTTCGTTTGCCAAGAGAGCCCAGTACAGGAGGAGTTCCAAACATAATAGGATTTAGTTACTAATGAACAATCTTTCTGCCATGAAAGAAAATACTTTTACAAATGTGCAATCCCTTTCTTTTGTATTTTAGTTATTGTTGAAGATTGTTTGTTTTTCTTTCTGACTCTTTTATCTCTCCCTCTCTTAACTCCATCATTTTCCTATGTTTTGTTTGGCTTTCTGAATGTGATTTTAACTCTAATTTAGATATTCTAACTTACACTTCCTGATTTAGACATTGAATGGAATATAATGCCGTTCCTTGTGGTGAGTCGGTGCCAGGGAGTATACTTAATTATGTGGGAGGTTAGCGGGTGACTCCCAACCTCCACTCCAATTAAATCTGTGATGACAAGGCTTATAGACGGTCTTCTTGTCCCAATGCCAGGTGAGGCTCTTAAGTAAACAATTACTATATTCCTGACATGGGGCTCTTGCTGTCTGTCCAGCCAATGGCGGAGATTCCTGTTGCTTCCAGTAAATGCAGCCCTGCATAGTTCCGTAAAGATTCTTAATTCTTCTAATTTCCAGCAATTTCTGTTTTTGTTGTTTCAGATCTCCAGTATCTGCAGTTCTTTAGTTCATTGTCTCAGTCTTAGGTGTTGCACAGAGAACAAAACATTTCTCATTTTTTTCCAAGAGGTAAAGAATTTGGATTGAGAGAAATGGCAATAGACCAAATTGCTGTAGCCTACTCACATTTTGGACACTGCATCATTCAATGATGCAGCACAGAAGGAGGCCGGAGCTATCCAATTAGTCTCTTCTCTCTGCTCTTCCACATAACCCTGCATTTCCCCAGCAAATATTTATTCAATTCGAGTTTATCCACAGATAAGGAGGATGAGTCATGATGAAAAGCTATTGATTATTTTGCACTCTGATGTAGAAGGCCAATACAGCCAAATTGTTGTGGATGTATGTATTAAGGATTAAATTAAGGCCAAACAACTTAACTTTCTAATGTAGTACATTTTACATCTGACGTGAAGAATTGGTATAGTTTATCCATGACTCAACCACTGCTCTGGTATTTAAAATTGTGTGGCCTCATTATTGACTTTCTGTGCAGGTTGGTGTGGGTGTTTTAACTTAAAGGAAAAAGCAATTCCAGTGGGAGTAGTTTTTATTGCATATACTCCCCCTGTACAAGATGAACCTATTTTGAACTTGTATGATTGTTCTAAAAGAACAGTTTTTTTTTGCTGGTTTAAAGACCTTAAAGATTTTCTGTGATCTGTGCGTCTGACACAATGAGGAACAGCCAAATGAAGAAAGAGTAATACATTTTGCTTTCTATTATCCATATAATCACATGATATAAGAATAATGAAATTGTTATTCAACTATAACAACTAGGTTGTTTCAGTTGGTTTACAACAACCTTAGACAAGATACAAGAGAAAGCTCCAGTGCTGGAAAGCCTTAAGAATCTATTGCACTCTGGGAACCTAATTTATATATTAGAACAAAGTGGTTTGCCCCATCAAGATGGCACCTATGCGTGCAACCCAATGCCATAACATTGGTGATAGGAGCAAATGCAGTAGGTTGGTGGTATATCTCCCAATTTTTAGTTTTGAATCTGCCACATTAACCAACGTTCCTCTCTCAATTAGCTCTCACCCATCCTGAGGGGTTAATATCAAGGCCAAGCATGCCATAGATTTGCTTTAAACTTAACCACCTAAACACACAAATCTACAAATTTAAAATAATATTTTGTGATCAAAATCATCTGGAATCTTTAGAATCTTAAAAATTTCAACCAGATAACTACTCAACCTCCTCTTTTCCAATGAAATCATGTCCAGTTTACAGAATTGTTCCACATATCCAATCTTTTTAACCCCTCAATCATTCTGGTTTCTTTCTTCCCTCATCATTTAATTGCAGTAATATCCTTTTTATAATGAGGCAATAAGAATGATGTAAAACGTTCTAAATGTGGTCGTACCAATGATTTACAAAGCGACAGGGCAATCTTTCCACCTTGCCTCAACATTGAACTTTTAAAATTAATTCCTAAAATCTGCTTTGCTTTACGTGCTGCCACAGAGCATTTTTATAATAGCATCGATTTATTGTCAGAATCCCAGACTTGTTTTATTTTTCATGCTCTTCTTTTAACCACTTAATAATTCTTTACTGGTTTTCTTTTCGTCTGCAAAATGTGAAGCAATTTACAATTCCAAAGAATAGTTTAAAATTATCGGTAGCTTATACTGTACAGCTTTCCAAGCCACTATTTCTACTAGTTTTGTACAATTTACACAAATGTAGAGTTGATGGAAGTTGGGTTGTTGGTATGGGCTAAAGGTTAATTAATGGACATAAAACAGACAGTAAGAATCAACAGATAATTTTCAGGTTGGCAGGCTGTAACTTGTAGAGTACCATAAAGATTAATGCTTGAGCATCAGCTATTTACAATTTAGAATTTATGTTAGTTATGTAACTGAGAGGAGAGAGCGTTTTGCATCCAACTTTATTACATAGTTAGAAAGAAAAATAGCCCTGAGGATTTTAATGGCTTAAGAGTGGGCAAACATGTTGCACATGGAATATAATGTGAATTATTCACTTTGGTAGGAAAAAATAGAAAATCAGAATATTTTAAAATGGTGCACAACTGAGAAACATTAGTATTCAGAAGGATCTGAATGTCATTGTATACAAATCACAGAAAAATTAACATTCAGGTACTACAAACAATTAGGAAAACCAATAGTATGCCAGCTGTTGCAATTAAAGAATTTGAATATAGGATTAAAGCACTCCTACTATAATTGTATAAGGCCTTCATGAGACCACACCTGGAATAATGGGTACAGTTTTGGCCTGTTTTCCTAAGAAAGAATGTACACGTCTTAGAAGGGATGCAGGGTCATTTGACACAGAAAAAATGGATGGGGAAATTATCCCACGATGATCGAGTAAATTTGGCTCTTATTTCCTAAAATTATAAGAATAAAAGTTGATTTCATTGAAACATATAATGTTCTTAATGGGGATTGACACCATGTAAATACCAGGAGAATGTTTCCCCCTCAGTGGGGATTCTTAAACGAGAGGTCGCAGGCTCAGTATCAAGTAATAGCCATCTTAGAATCGCAGTGAGAATTTCTTCACTCGGAGGTTTATGAACATTAGCAATTTTCTACTACCAAGAGCTGTGAGTGCTCAGTGATTGGATATATTCAAGTCAGATGTCAACAGATTTTGAATATTGAGGGAATAGAGGGATATGGGCATTTGTGCAGTAAGATGTAGCTGAGGTAGAAGATCAGCCATGATCTTATTGAATGACAAAGCAGACACAAGGTTCTGAATGACCTTTCTGTGTTCTAATTTCTTGTATTCTTTTCTTGCCTGAAAATGTAGCCATTGTGCTTGACTCCTAATTTCAGATTATTAATGGAGGCATTAAATAAAGAAGAACACAAACAAACAACATTTGAACTAATTGGTAAATATCCCATTCCTTGTATCACCATCTTCTAACTCTGTTGACAACCAATTACATATCAATTGTAAAATATTTCCACTTCCTTCAGTAGGTTTGCTAGGATAGTACATCTGATGGGGAGATCCTGTGTCTTGTTTGGAATTCTCTCAATCAGCCCAGCAAAGCTTGGCCAAAATACTGCCGTTCTGTACTTAAAGCATTGTTCTTTGCAATCAATAGCCTAGTGAAAAGGGTTCAGTTCATCCACTTCACCAACACCTTCCACCCCAACCTTAAGTTCACCTGGACCATCTCTGATACCTCTCTCTCCTTCCTGGACCTCTCTGTCTCCAACAGCAGCTCATATTCCGCTTGGGAACCCTGCAGCCCAATGGTATCAATGTGGACTTCACAAGCTTCAAAATCTCCCGTACCCCTACCGCATCCCAAAACCAGCCCAGCTTGTCCCCGCCTCCCTAACCTGTCCTTCCTCCCACCTATCCCCAGCTCCTACCTACTAGCCTCATCCCACTCCCTTGACCTGTCCGTCCTCCCTGGACTGACCTATCCCCTCCCTAACTCCCCACCTACACTCACCTTTTCTGGCTCCATCCCCGCCTCTTTGACCTGTCTGTCTCCTCTTTACCTATCTTCTCCTCTATCCATCTTCTATCCGCTTCCCCCTCTCTCCCTATTTATTTCAGAACCCCCTACCCTCCCCATTTCTGAAGAAGGGTCTAGGCCCGAAACGTCAAGCTTTCCTGCTCCTCTGATGCTGCTTGGCCTGCTGTGTTCATCCAGCTCTACACCTTGTTATCTCAGATTCTCCAGCATCTGCAGTTCCTACTATCTCTAGTAGAAAGGAAACCCTGTCTAAGAACATCCAATGCTGGCATGAAAATTGAGATTAAAAATGTTTTTAATTTACAATTTTCAGCTGAATAGAAGAGTTTTCTAAGAGCTTTTTTTTCAAAGCTCTGGTTAAAAACATAACTCTAGTGCTGCCAGCGATTCTAGTTACTGTGATTTTGAAAGAACATAAATGTCCTTGAGAGGGTGCAAAGGAGATTTACCTGAAAGGTTTGATATTAGCTGCTATATTTGGCTGGAGAAAATAGGGTTATTTTCCACGAAGCATGGGAAGTCACGGATGGTTTAGTAGAGGTGCATAAGATTATAGCAGATTTAGATAAGAAAGACAAAAAAAAAAAGTTGTTCCCATTAGCTGATGCACAATGATCAGGGGACAAAGATATAAGATCATGGGCAAAAGACACCAGGATTACACCTCATTGGGGAAGCATACTGGTATTCAAGCCCTGCTATTGCAGCATCATCATAAAAGTAAATAATTTTATAAAAGTATGCAAAATCCCCAAATTTACTTTTCTTGGCCAAGGTTGACAAAAAGCACGGACTAGGTTTCTGCACTTGACAGGAATTATTATTACAAACAATTGATTCTAACTTCAGGGAAACAAATATGGATTGTCGATATATAACACTACTAGTGAAAACTCTAACCCTCTTTTTAAAACTTCCCCTATGTACAGACCAACACAGAACAAAATAGTAATTTGGTGGTGTGAAGAACTGTGAAACGGTTAAATGCTGTTCACAGGGTTCACTAACACGATCTTTTCAGCTTGTCAGAACTTGCTATTTAGTGACCTCTCTCTTTTCCAGGTACTTTCAGCTCCTCCAGGAGGCACAGAGCAATGGGCTCACAACTTATAAAGTCTCTGAATTAATGGTTAAAAGCACCAACTGAAAATGGAAAATAAACTGACTATCTTCAGGCTCTAGGAGCTTTTTTCACTCAGGGACAAAGTCAGCAGCCTCCTTTCTGAAGGCCTGAAGGTTTCTGGCTATCTCATTCACACCGACAAACTGATCAGCTACCTGGAATCAATCATATAGTTGTTGTAGACAAAAGGCCTTTGTCATTGGTCTATGCAGTGATGACAAATTGTCAATCAGCTACTTGTTGCTGTTTGAATCTAATTTTTTTCTACACATTCTCTAGTTTCAGTTGTCTGAAGTAACTTTCTCCCACTGCTTGATTAAAAACAGCATTGTGTACAGTACTTACAACAAGTATCGGTGATCTGCTTTTTAAAAGTGTAGTAATCCCATCTATACTCCTTGGGTTTCAAAACTATCCTTTTCCCAATGTAGAGATAATAGGAACTGCAGATGCTGGAGCATCTGAGATAACAAGGTGTAGAGCTGGATGAACACAGCAGGCCAAGCAGCATCATAGGAGCAGGAAGGCTGACGTTTTGGGCCTAGACCCTTCATCAGAAAATGCATTTAGTGCATTTGTTTAGTTATGGTCCACTTTCTTTTCTCATGCTTGCAAAAGAAGAATAGTCACTGTCTAAGTTGTATCATCAGCATTTTCTGATGAAGGGTCTAGGCCCAAAACGTCAGCCTTCCTGCTCCTATGATGCTGCTTGGCCTTCTGTGTTCATCCAGCTCTACACCTTGTTATCTCTTTTCCCAATTTAGTACACAATCAAAAATACAGAAAAATGAAATGAGATGATATTTGCATAGGGGAGGTATGAGGAAGAAATTGTTTACACAGGGAGTTGAAGTTACCTGAAACTCTCTGCTTAACAGAGTAACAGACACAAATTTGGTCAATGTTTTTAAAGGAAATTGGAGAGCACTTCAGTGAATAAACTTTCTGGGCTACAGGAATAGAGTAGATAAGTGGGACTGACAGAATTAGTCTATAGAGAGCTGGTGTGAACTCAATTGGCTGAATGCCCTCTTCTGTGCTGTTTTTCTTCATGACTTCAGAACACTACCAACTTTCCTTCCCCTTAGGCAAATCCCACAGGAAACATGGAAAAATGGAATAACGTTTAGATGTCTGGGTACAGATCAGCTTTCTTGCTTTATTGGCTGTGCATTGCTCAGTAGTACTAAGATTGAGAAAGAAGAAAATGCAATGTATGTTTTTGGAAAGATAACTATTACTAACCCCTATGCGATTGTATGACTATTCATACAAATTCAATTTATGATGTTTGTGCATAGCAATTGTCATGTGGATGTTGTATTTGAAACATCTGAAAAAACTCACCAGCATTGGTTCAATCATATCATTTATGCTTTTTCATTTTGTCTAATACTTGGTGTCCCACATACCTTCCCTGGAATGAATTAAAATACTTAGTTGATGAGCATTTTGATATTCAGTCAAGTGTGCTTTTTATCTATGGTGCGTGAAATATACTGGGAAGACTTGCTGAAAGCAGCTAACTTGAACTTCTGCAGGTGGGAGCAACAGGACTGCTTGATAGCTGGTGAGTCAACACAGAACAAAAGAAATGCTGATGATACAACTTAGACAGTGACTTTTCTTCTTTTGCAAGCATGAGAAAAGAAAGTGGACCATAACTAAACAAATTCAGGTGAATCAGAGACTACGGATATTTAGGAATGAAAGAGAACTGAGAACTTCATAACAGGTTCAAAGTGTGGTGAGGCTGAGTCAGAGAAATTATTCTGAATGATTCAGTAGGGATTGGTGCTGGACAGTGTTGGAGAAAATAACAAATAATGCCAAGTTTCAGAATTAGGTGAAAAAAAGAGGGGATACATATTTCTTGAATGAGATAAAGACTGAACAGAACAAATTTGGAGAGTGAAATACTGGCAGAATTCACATGCTAGCCACCTTTGGAAAGTAAATTGGTAGAATATATAGTAATCTGATTTTACATTGGTTCCATGTCTCCAACTTTTCCAGTTAATTTTACAAATTTACAGATGAGAGCAAATAATATTGGAATTGTGGGATATATGACAAATTATGGCAAATTTTGTGAAAACAGCCTTCTAAGAATGTCTCCATTCATACAGCCATACTCCTCATAACTCCATATTAATAGTTATAAGTTTCTAATGTAGCATATTATAAAATTTCTTCCCATACTGTTTAGTCCTAGTGCTCAGTAACCAATTTAAAGAAACCAAAGTGCTGGTTAAATATAAACTTTCAATCATCAGTGCTTAAAAGTTTGACTGAGCCACAACGGAAAGCTATCCCTGTAGCTGAATAGATGGGCCTGAGGCACTTGCAAAATTGGGTATTGGGCCTCATCATCAATGTATCAGTGAGTTGCAGACACTTACTGACTACCCTGAGCAGATCACAGAAGAGAATCGATGAAGAAAATGTTATGCCAATTGCTGAAGTCATTAATGGGGGCTGTGGGAAAAGGAGGTAAGTCGGGGGCTGTCCTTGTAATGACAATGGTCTAATAATCAGTTGCCTCAACAGGGATTGATTAACTCTGTGAGTTAGTTTACTTAAAACAGTGAAACACATATGAAGCAAATGTTACAGTTCACCAACAGGAGGCTGGAAAAACACATCAAGCCAGACAACATCTGGAGAAAAGGAGAAGTCAACGTTTCGAGTATTACCCTGCTTCAGCACTGAGAAGTAGAGTAACTGCTGCGTAGAGTTGCAATACAAGGAGCACATTGAATCCTTAAAGGCGATGTACACATATAACAGGGCCATAGTAATCAGAAAGAGCATCAGTGCACATCAAATGAAGAGCATCTGTAGGGGTCTGGAAGGAGGCATCACTGGCTGGCATCGGGGTCAGAATTCAGTGTAAGGTGGAAAGTAATTGGGCAGTTTGCAGAGCTAATGGAAATGTGGGAAAGAAATTGTGGGTTAGGGGGAAATTGTAGATGGCAGCAGCTCACATGGCTTAATGTGGAATGAGATAAACAATTAGACCCAATGTTCAGGTGATTCCAGCTGCTTCATTGACCTCAATAGTGACTTGTTAATGTGCCACAAAAATAATATAATTTCTAGGGTAAAGAAAAATGTCCAATTAATTGTGTATGGTGAAAGATGTCAGTATATTTGGCAACTGTATCATGTTGGTTATGCTTAACAGTCATACCATGTTGATTATATGCAACAATTGTACTATTTTGATGACATAATGTCTGTTACTCGACTATAATAACTATACTAAGTTGGTTATTGTCATGAAGTTACGTATAGACTATTAACATTTAATCCCATTGATTCATATCTGGGACTTCTGTTTGAAAGAAAACAACCTTCAATGATTCAGGGTGTTGTGAAGAAGTCACCTGACTTCAAAGTAGCAAAATTTGACCAGGAATTACAAAAATGAATGAATAAACAATATTGCCAAGGAATTAACTTGCAATAAGATAGTTGAAACTGACAATAAGAACAGACCTCTCATTTGCAGGATTGACCAGAAACAAAGGACATGCAACAAACTAATTATGCAAAGAGGGCACTAAGGAACTCTCTATCTGCGCAGCTGGGCTGAGAAGTGGCAGATGGAATTTAACCCTGAAAAGTGAGAGTTGATTCATTTTGGAAGGACAAACTTGAAAACAGAATACTGGGTTAACAGAAAGATTCTTGGCAGTGTGGAGGAGCAGAGAGATCTCGGTGTTCATGTCCACCGTTCCCTGAAAGCTGCCACCCAGGTGGATAGAGTTTTTAAGAAGGCGTATGGTGTGTTAGCTTTCATTAATAGAGGAATTGAATTCAAGAGCCGTGAAGTTATGCTCCAGCTATACAAAACCCTGATCCGGCCACATCTAGAGTGTTGTCTGGTTCTGGTCGCCTCATTACAGGAAAGATGTGGAAGTGTTGGAAAAGGTGCGGAGGAGATTTACCAGGATGTTGCCTGGAATGGAGGGAAGGTCTTACGAGGAATGGTTGAGAGAGCCAGGGCTTTTCTCTTTAGAACGATGAAGGATGAGAGGTGACTTGATAGAGGTGTACAAAATGATCAAGATATAGATAGAGTGGACAGCCAGAGACTTTTTCCTAGGGTGGAGATAGCTATTATGAGGGGGCATAGTTTTAAATTGAGTGGAGGTAGATATAGGGGAGACGTCAGAGGTAGGTTCTTTACTCAGAGAGTGGTAGGGGCGTGGAATGCATTGCCGGAGCGGGTAGTGGAGTCAGCCTCATTAGGGGCATTTAAGTGTCTATTAGATAGGCATATGGATGATACTATAAGGTAGGGGTGGAGGTTAGATAGACCTTAGGTTTAGGGTAAAAGTTTGGCACAACATCGTAGGCCGAAGGGCCTGTACTATGCTGTACTGTTCTTTGTTCTGTCTATTTCAGTTGCATCCCGATAGCTTTGGTAGTGGGACATTAGAACTTCTTCATTAACATGGATTGCCTGTACATTATGTACCAATTGTCCATTGTCCCATAATTGAAACTGTACTTTGAAGAACTAACATTAACAGCTGTTTGTTACAGAAATGCAGTACCTTCAAAAAGGCCTGCAGGATGGAATAATAGCACAGCAGCTCATCCTCAACACATTTTTTCAAGCTTGGATGAGTTGGGGTACATCAGAGATAGAGAATTTAAAAATAAAAGAAACATTCAAGTGCCATAGCACCCATGCTGGAAAAGGACTGATTGTTATTTGAAAGAGACCCTTGACTACAATCCCACTGGAACTTCAAGAAAAACATCAGAAAACATAATTCTTTTTTATGGTCTTTAACTTCCTTTTTGAAATTCCACCTCTCCCACCAGGTACCTTGTTCTGTTTGCTTGCACTCTAGTAAGTGCGTGTTTAATAGTGAAATTTATCTTTTTAAATAATATTTATACTTTTAACAAAGTGAGTTTTTAATGGTAACAAAACAAACTATTCACTTGCTAACTCAAGAACTCTCTGGTTTGGTTTTTCATAGATTTACACATGGTTTGCATATTTCCAAATAGCTTTAAATATGGAATTGAAAAGGTTCACTATTTTAAAGGAGACATGAGTAATTCATATCATTATTGCTATTATACCAACCTCAGGAGTGAAAAGAGAGGAATGTATTCAACCTCCGGATTTGGCCGTAACATTATTGTTAGTTTTTAATGTTGAGAAAGAAATGGAGGCTAGACAACTCAGGGAAATAAATACTGACGTTTTGAAAACAGTTCACATTATAGAAGAGGAAGCGCTGGAGGTTTTAGATAAATCTCCAGGACCTGATCAAGTACGGCAGAATGGTGGCTCAGTGGTCAGCACTGCTTCTTCACAGCACAAAGGGCCCAAGTTTGATTCCACCCTTGGGTGACTGTCTGTGTGGAGTTTGCATATCCTCCCCATGTCTGCATGGGTTTCTGGGTTTCCTCCAGGTGTTCCAGTTTCCTCCCACAGTCCAAAGATGTGCAAGCTAGGTGGATTGGCCATGGTAAGTGCAGGGTCACAGGGATAGGGTGGGTTTGTGTTAGATGCTGTTTGGAGGGTTGGTGTGGATTCGATGAGCCAAATGGTTTGCTTCAACACTGTAGGGATTCTATGATTCTTAGGGTATCTCAGGACATTGTGGGAAGTTAGGGAGGAAAATTTCAGGGCCCCTAGCACAAATATTTGTATCATATATTAACACAGGTGAAGTACTGGAGGTTGGTTAATGTTGTGCCTTTATTTAAGAAAGGCTGTAAGGAGGTCTAGGAGCTAAAAGCCCTGTGAGGTGATTCTGAAAGATAGGATTTACGTGCATTTGGAGAGGCAAGATTGGTTAGAGATAGTCAGCATAGCTTTGTGTGAGGAAGATTATGTCTCTCAAACTTGCTTGAACTTTTTAGTGAAGTAACCAAAAAGATTGAGGGCAGAATGGTAGACGTTGTCTACATTGACTTTAGAAAAGCCTTTGATAAGGTTCCACATGGTAGACTAATTAGTAAAGTTACATCACATGGGATTCAGAGTGAGCTTGCCAATTGGATACAAAATTGGCTGAATGGTAGGAGTCAGAGGGTGGTGCTGGAGGGTTGCTTTTCAGACTGGAGGCCTGAGACTGGTGGTGTTTCACAGCAGTTGGTACTAGGTTAACTGATCTAAATGATTTAGATGAGAGTATTGGAGGCATGGTTTGCAGATGACACCAAAATTGGTGGCATTGTGATAGTGAAGAAGGTTATCTAAGATTGCAAAGTGATCTTAATCAATTGGGTCAATGAGCTGATGAGTGGCAGATGAAGGTTAATTTGGAAAAATGTGAGCCATGGCATTTTGGCAAATCAAATAAGGTCAGGACTTGTACAATTAATGGGAGGGCCCTGGATAGTGTTGTAGAACAGAGAGACTGTAGGTTCAGATATATAATTTTTTGAAATTTGCACCACATATAGGCAGTTAGCATGCTTGCTGTCATTGCTCAGATGTTTGAGTATAGAAGTTGGAATGTCATGTCAAGGTTGTACAGGATGTTGGTGAGGCTCCTTCTGGAGTAGTGTGTAATTCTGGTTGCCCTGTTAAAGGAAGAATATTAAACAGGAGGGTTCAGAAAAGATTTACCAGGATTTTGCTGGGAATGGAGGGTTTGAAATAGAAACATAGAGTGGAAAGAGTTTTTTTCCCTGGAGCATGGGAGGTTGAAGGGTGACTCTATCGAAGTGTTTAAAATCATGAGGTCCATAGATTAGGTGAATGACAAGGGTCTTTTTCCTAGGGTGGAGGAGTTCAAAAGGGGGGGGGGGCATATTTTTAGGGTGGAGGAGAAAGATTCAAAAAAAGGACAAGAGGGACAACTTTTTAGAGACGAATTTGTGTGTGGAATGAACTGCCAGAGAAAGTGGTAGATGCAGGTACAGTTACAAAGTTTAAAAGAAACTTGTCTAAGTTCATGAATAGGAAAGGTTTGGAGGGATATGGGCCAAGTGCAGGCAGTTGGGACTAGTTTGGTTGGGGAACGTGGTTGGTGTGGACTATTTGGACTGAAGGGTCTGTTTCTATGCTGTATGACTATTATCTCCAAAAAACTGCAACATGTTGGTTATATAGAACAGCTGTTCCTTTTTTTATATATAAGAAACGATAGACAACAGTCTCCGTTTTAAACGAGGCATTTACAGGGTTGACCTTCTCCCAATATCTTGCTATCGGGCTAAGTGCTTACAAATTCATACGTGCAAACCTCCCACTTTCTTCAGGGGCCCCATGGGTCTGAAGTATCGACGCATCTAACGAATGTAAATTATTCCTGTTTAATGAAGATGCGCGAAGGGTTCCTAGCTAGCTGCAAAGTTGACTAAGTGCAGAGCGTACAACTGTATTACAAAATCTTTACAGACATGAAAAATAATGTTCATTTGTATTTCAACATCTGCATGTCGCATGGATAAATAGTCCACTGTGTGACCCATTACCTAAGCGAGTGCACAGAGGAAAATTCCAGGATGAGCATGAAGTGATCATTTTTTTGTTGTTGTTGTTGCTGCAATTTTCTTGTTTAAAAAACAAACAGCTTTTTATTTTTCCTGTGTGGGGCAAATGCCCCATGATACACACTCACCTCCACATTCATGGTTGAGATTCCAGTCCCCTGTGAGCAGCTGATAACTTGGACAAAGCCAGAGGAAAACTTGTCAAGCTAGTTAGCCGGAACACGATTGCTGCTTTCTTTCCTGAATTCGCTAACCGAAAGTACACTTTGGAAAAGGGGTGGAGGATTCTGGCTTCAGAGCAGTGTCGGTTTAATAAGGCTGAAGTGGCTGTGATCTTTCTGGCTGTGCCTAATCCTGTTTCTTTCTCTCTGCTTGTTCCCCAGAGCTTACTGAAATGGGAAGGGGTTGGTTTTGGATTCTGAGGCGTTTGCAGGCTGGCGTGTAACGTCAAAGGAAGCCGGACCAGCTCGGAGATACTCCGCTTTCTTTTGAAAGTCAGGTTTAAGATTATTGCGCCTCAAATCAAAACGGGAAACTGGTGGGAAACATTGCGGAAATTGACTTTTTTTGCTGTCAGAATTCCGAAGACGGATATGGCGAAGCTTCATTCCAAATACGATCGTAACATTTGAAGGACTGTTATCAATCAGATTCATCTGATTTAGTAATGTTTTGTAGCGTTGGATAGATAGCATGCATCAAGACTAAAGGATAGTAATAATCTGAGATGTGCTATCAATTATCTCAGTGCCATCATGATTGTGAATATGTTCGCGTCGAGTAATACTACAACGCCGTGTTCTGCCGAGGGCTGATACACTGCATCTCCAGAGTCCAGTGGGAAACTGCTTTGTCCTTCCAGCGTATGTTCAGTGCTTCAGTCTTACAGAGCCAGGTGTTGTTACTAAACTCACATCATCTATATCAATAAATATGTTAATGTAGTGTATATCTATTTTCCAATCAATGCTGTAACCCACTGTTTTTTTAAACCAGCTTTCCGAACATGCCAGGACCTTTTATGGTCATGCACAATACTTGTCAGACACAAAGTAAACATGATCTAACAAGGTCGGGTAATGATCCATTGATTCAATAATGATAAAGCATCAGGGTGCGGCCGCTGAAAGCGTCCACCTCCCTTACCGACATATAGTGGCAAGGAAATTTCATCGAAATAACTTATGCAGGATCAGAAGGTCGTTCGGCCCCTCGAGTCTGCGCTGCCGTTCAGCTGATCTTCCACCTATCTCTTTGAAAGAATAGATCCCCACTTGTGCTTTGGTATTTGAGATAAATATCAAATCTACCGGAGGTTCCAAGTTAAAATAAATAATGTACCTATTTCTAATTACTTTGACAGTTACACGTCGGCAAATTCTAACAGAAAAATAATGACTATTGTACCATACGTAAACAACATCAAACTGACGGTGAATTAATCAGAACTGAAAACATTCTTTAAAAATAGGGTTATTGTCTTTTGACTCATTCAGAGGACGTGGGCGTCGCTGGCTGAGCCAGCATTGATTCCCTTCCCTAATTACCCTTGAGAAGGTGATGACGAGCCGCCTTCTTGAACCGCCACGGTCCCTGTGGTGAAGGGTACGCCCACAGTGCTGCTATGAAGGGAGTGCCAGGATTTTGGTCCACAGATCTTTGTGATGTCTAACCACAAACAAGTATTGACCAGGGCTTGTTCTGAATTCTGATTAAACATGAGTTACCAGGACCTCACGTCATCGGACTGGAAGGATTATGGTTATGTCAAGGATCTCAACTTGTTGATTTCAGAAGGTGCCGCACATTGGAGCACAGACAGTAGTCTCTCGCCTAGTGGCTCGTTTCGAGTTTCCCTTTCCCCCTCTGAGTGGAAACTAAATCTCTAGAACGCCAATACTTTATTATTCAAGTATAATGACATGGGGGAGCCCTGAACTCTGGTTTGGTTGCTACACCACTCCATTCTCTATCGTTTATCACATTGCTTAAAATCGAAATTTTTGACAAAGCTTTTGTTCGTTTGTCCTAATATCTGCCTTTATGCCCCAAAGTCATGTTCTAAAATGCCTTTGCGAGGCACCTCAAGACGTTTTATATTCTAGTGACTGTTGTTAGTCCTTGACAGGTTAATTGATTGAAACCTGGTCTCGGGTAATTCCATTCAGAGGGTGTTGTAGATAAAGTGAAGCACCCTCCACATCTAGTTTATTCTGAACAATTAGTCATCGACCTTTTGGAGAGTTCAGCGCTGGGACCCTTCGACTCACTAGTTTAATTTCCAATCTCTTAACGATCCATTTCCTCCGATCGGTAATTTGAGCTATTTACTACATGCCAATCTGCATAGCAAAGAAATTCCTAAAACAAAAGCGAAGTGTGCATTTCTTCAATAAAGACATTTTCGTTAGCTACGCGCTCTGTAAGATTACCACTAACTAAATACTTATTCTTAACAAGACCTTATTATGGGATCCAAACAAAATGTTGGCCTCGACCTAAAATCCCTTTGTATTGTATTGTGTTATTTGGTTGATCCCTTTGTTGTGGAAACTGATTGGAACACCTGTAACCTTGAAAATTTCGGGCACGAAGTTGTGAAACCATCAAATTGTGGAGGTGGCTCTCTTTCCTCATCAAACGCACGCAAGAAACTCAGAGGCGGATCATGCCCTCTCTGCACACCCACCCACCCCCGCAGCTTCCTGCACCTGCCTGGGGAAACTGGTTCTGAACAGATTACTAAAGCAGTGTTGCACCACATGTGTTTAGCAACGTTTTCTGTGATCCAGCAACAGAGACAAAAGAGGGACAAAACTGCCGCTGTCTATTTAAAGGATGCAATGCTACATGGAGAGTTTGAGCTATCGAGAGAGGCTGAATGGGCTGGGAATTTTCTTCCCCTGGAGCATCGGAGGCTGAGGGGTGACCTTATAGAGGTTTATAAAATCATGAGGGGCATGAATAGGGTGAATCGCCAAGGTCTTTTCCCAAGGTAGGGGAGTCCAAAACTAAAGGGCATAGGTTTAAGCTGAGAGGATAACAATTTTAAAGGGACTCCAGCGGCAATTATTTTTAAGTAGTGGGTGGTGAGTGTATGGAATGAGCTGCCAGAGGTGGTGGTGGAGGTGGGTACAACTACAACATTTAAAAGGCATCTGGATGGATATGTGGATATGGGCCAAAGGCTGGCAAATAAGACTAGATCAGTTCAGGATACCTGGTTGGCATGGATGAGTTAGACCAAAGGGTCTGTTTCCATGCTGTATGACTCTATGTGTGCTCTTTACAGGGAATACATGTGGCAATTGGACACAGCTTCTGTGCTGATGTAAGGTGCTTGTTGACTTCTCGACTCCAGTCCATCATTATTTGGATTGTTAAAGACGCATTTAAAAAGAGATGAGGCAGTGACATCTGATTGTTTCACAAACTTCTGAGATTCCTAATCCTTTATTGGGAAAGGAAGGCAAACTTGTTTTCATGGTTCTTATCCCAATGATTAATCTGAACCTTTCAGTAGTTCCAGTTGAAGTTACCCACCAGACACGTTGCAGTATCCCAAGAAATAATTCTATGTACTGCACATCATCAGCAATCCAACGTTATTTTTCAGAAACAGTTGAAATATTAATGTCATGTTTAGTCTTGGTCACTTATTTCCCAGATTTGAACAAATCTGAGACTGAGAAGGAATGGATTTGCTTGTTTTCTGGATTTTAAATCCCATTTGACACCATAGCAGCAGGAGTGTACAAGTGACAAATTAAGTTACGTATTTGAGCATACCCTGCAGTAGAAGAGCCCACATGAATATAGTGAAATTTCTTTGAACCATACTGTGACACAATGTAATTGGTGCAGTTCTGACTTGCTATGTTGCACACTCCTTGGTGTCAGAAAACTTGTGTGTCAAGGTACTGAGTAATGATCCATGAAGGAAAATGGAACCTCCGTGCTGTCTAATGGCTATTTGCAGAGTCCTGCGAGAATGGCATCCAAGTGCATTCCCAGCTGCAAATACTTTGTAGTTTGGGTAGAACAGGTGGATCCAAACAATACAAAAGGCATCACTAAACAAATGAACATTTTCTTTCAGAATGAAAGCGAATGAATGACGTACTGCACCTGGGGTAGTATGTGCCGCTTTGGTTTCCTTATCTCAAGAAAGATGTTATTGTTGTTGAGAGAGTGTAATGAGGGTCACCTGACTTGTTCCCAGGATGGCAGGACTGTCCTATCAATAGAAATTGGGCAACTGGAGCCTGTATTCTTTAGAGTTTAGAAGAATAAGAAGTGAGTTCATTGAAACCTACAAAATACTTAAAGGGATAGACAGGTTAACTGCAGATAATTAAAACAGAAAATGCTGGAGAAACTCAACAGGTCTGGCAGCATCAGGAGAGAGAGAAGCAGACTTAACAGTTTGAGGCTGCTATGAGTCTTCATCAGTACTGAAAAGTGGTAGGTTTTATGCTGTTGACAGAGGGGGAGGGGGAGCAAGTAGAACCAATTGTGTGGGTGCCCAGAACAAAGGCAGTGATAATGATGATAAAGGAGAGGTAGAGATTCAAAATGGATATGTGAAGGTGTGAAAAGAAATCTTAGAAGCTGAAAAACACTGAGTTTCTCAAGCACTTTCTCTTTACAGAGTCACAGAGCTTTTAACAGCATGGAAAATGGCTCTTCAGCTCATCATGTCTGTGTTGGCCATTAAACATCTATCTGTTCTAATCCTGTTGGCCTGTAGCTTTGAATGCCATGGTATTTTAAGCTTTTATTAAAATACTTTTAAAATATCTTGGTGGTTCCTGCCTCAACTTCCCATTTAGGCCATGTGTTCTGTTGTGGAGTAGACTGAACCCCCTCAAAACATGTCAAGGAAATAGTTTGGACCCTATCTTTTTTGTATTTTAAAGGTATTTTGCCAGGCATTGCATTCTGGATGCAATTTGATTGGTCAAACTACCAGGCTTGAAACAAAACACACCATATTCATATGCTATAGTTAAAACACAAACAAAAGAAAGAAGGATTGGAATAACAATTCTATTGGAGAACTTAACAGAACGATGGATGATGTAACTACTAAACAGCAACTGCTCCAATATAGTAATATTCCATAAACACACACTTGGCAAATGCAAATTAAGTAAATTAGATTGTCTCACATGCAATTCTCTAGTCCAGGAAGAAAGAATATGAAGAGAAAAACTCAGAGAAAGAGAGAACTCAAGTGTTTTGTTATAGCAGGGAGAGATAGCAGCTTCCATACCCCAACCCCTACTGAAAGCTAAACTAAAATCCTGGTTCTGTGGGAGCTTGACCCCACCCATTCAGACTGCTTCTATTGTTCCAACTTAAAATAAAAACCTAACACCTCACAAGCTGTTTACTTCATTGACTTGAAGCATATTGCTTGATGCCTCTGTCTCAACCTTTCTTGATTACAAGAAAAGGACAAAATACACCTCTTAAACCCAAAGCATTGTCACAGTTCCAAATACCCACAATCCTTTGGGTGACAACATTTTCCTCAAATCCCCTACAAACCTCCTGTTCCCTAGCTTAAAACTGTACCCCTGGTTTACTATCCCTTTATGAAACGGAAAAGTTTCCCTCTATCTACCCTATATAAGCCCCTCATAACTCTGTACGCCTCAGTCAGGTCCCAACTCAGCCTTCTCTGTTTTGAGGGGAAAAATCGCAAACTATTTTGTTCTTGATTTCTAGCATCCATGATATTTTGCTTTTATTTGGGTAGATGGAGGTAAAGTATTTATCTTAGTTGGGAATTTTAGAACCAGGGGAGCAATTTAAAAATAAGGGAGGTGGCACTTAGGATCAAGATGATGAGAATTGTTTTTATTAAGAGAACACTGAATCTTTGAAATTGGAGGAGCTCAGTCTTAGAATATAGTTAGAGGTTGATACATTTTGGATTACCAATGATGTAACAGGTTAATGGGATAGTTTGGGAAAAGGTATTGAAATGTTTGATCAGCCATGATCATATTAAATGGCAGAGCAGGCTTGATGGGCCTACTCATGGCCATATAAAGTAGCTTAGCAGCAAATTGTTCTGGTTACGATATTTTGTGAAATAAACAGTCCTTTCCCACGCATTTAGGACATGACCATACAACTATTGAATAATTTCTTTCCCTACTTCCCTTTTGATAGATATAACCAACTTAAAATGAAACATAGTATAATTCTTAGAAAAATTGATACTTATTTTGTTTCACTTTTCCTTTCTTATTAAAATAATTGTTTTCAAACTCTCAGTATGAAGTAAAAACAAATCTGGTACAGGAACTGGATGGTGTATTGGATTTGACTTTGGAATTTCTCTCTTGAACCTGTAGTCAAATATTCCCAGACTGAAGAATAAAATCTCCTCTGACTGTAAACATCCTTCTTGGAATCTCTTCAATGTAATTCTGAGAAGCCACAGGCCTATGGTACAGAATGGGAAAATTGGATTCTGCTTGTTGCTGTCACATGTTTAAGGCGTATGTTTGCGCTTCAGTTCTTTAATTAGATTTACTAATAATCCCTATAAGATTAATAAAGGTCAGCAATGGTGCAAATTGCAAAATCTTGGTGTCAATCATTTACTTTCGTAATTATCTACTGAAAATATGTTGGGGCAAAGCTGTATGAAATTATCTCATTTCAAAGCCGATGTACAATAATGTTTTTCCATGTGACATAAACATATTTGTAAGACAGTGGAGTAGAAACTGGAATAGGCCATTCAGCCAATTGAGCCTGCTCTACCACCTCAGATCATGGATGAACAGCAAGTGTTATGATCCAGTAGAGATCAATAGCTTTTTAAAAATAAATTTGAATTCCCAGTTACAGAATTCAAAGGATCACACAAAAAGATTTCATGTTTTAAGATTGTTACTATAACAATAAACTTTAAATCAACATTGACTAAACATCATATCATATATATATGATATATCATATTTATCATATTATATACCTTATATCATGAAAGGACAAGATATTTTTATTTTTCCATATGTTTGACTATGGAATTAAATAGAAAAAGGATGACTTTAAAACCAAGGATATGGGGATGATTGCTACACTTTTTAAAAGCAAATTGTCAAAACTGATTGTAAGTGACGTTTACATTGCTGCTTTGATCAACCAGTGGAGAAGCTGGCTGCAGACTGGCTGGTACCAGGGATGTGTATAAAGTAACATCCAGCCAGCAACACGTAAGTGATTAGTTTATGTAATGGTTATTAGACAAACAATCAGCCTTCCAACATTATATGATCATTTCCTGGGTAGCTGAACAGCTTGTGGGTGCAAAAGATACTGGCAGAAGCCTTCAGAGATCTCTATAAGGGGAGGCAGTGTGTTTCTCCATAGTAGCAAATATCTGAAATCTGAAGAAAGCCAATTAGTTTTTCGTCAGTTGCTATAAGCTGTTAGTTTTAACCAGTAAGTCAAAGCCTTTATAATTTGTGAGCCAATCTCCAGTGCCTTCTGTGAGGAGGTGAAAGGAATCAGGAGAAGAGAGATTTGAAGACAGCAAGTCCTGGCAAGAAAAATGATTATCTCAGTGATCCCTGTGGACCAGGCCATTGAACTGCTTCCCCAGAGTTTTCCACACCACCCAAACACTACTTTTTTTTAATCTATCTGTGTCTGTTAGTGCACGTAGGGAATATTTTATAAGGGGGTTAGAGTTATTAATAGTAGCTATTTGTCAACATTTGTTAGTTGTTTTTCCATAGCTGGAATTTATTTATCATAAATAGTAATTCTTGTTAAGTACAGAAACCTGGTTTTTGCTTTCTGATTGCCTGAGTCTAAACAGAATGGAAAATTGGGGAATTTATGCATACTTTGGTAAAATATTTAACTTTTGTGTTAACTCCAGGAATAGCAGGTGGTTGATTTCCAGTGAGCTTTGCCAATCATGCATGACAACTAACTGCAGAACAGTTACCCCCACTTACTTACTTTCATGTTTGTAGTTTATCTCTTGCTATCCACTGAATTCTAGTCGTCACAATAATCTGCTTCCAGCAGGCTTCCTTCTTCCCATAACACGCACTTTAATTTCCACCTCCAATCTGATAATCTACAAACCTCTGGCAGTCAAGTTCCCATCATTCACTCCAATCATTTCCTCTCCTGGCCACACCAAGGTGAACCTTCCAGTGTTCCTCAATGTCCACAAGTCCTGTCTCTTCAACCATAGAATGAGCTCCCACCTGCATTCTACCTGATGGCTGACAAAGAACATCCTTTCTGTTACTGTTTTCAGCATCTGCTGTTTCTGTGTCTCTTCATAGAATCATAGAATCCCTACAGTGTGGAAACAGGCCGTTCGGCCCAACGAGTCCACACCACTGCTCCAAAGTGCACCCCACCCAGACCCATCCCCCAACCAATCCTGCATTTCCCATGTCTAATCCACCTAATTTACACACCCCTAGATACTACAGGCAATTTAGCATGGCCAATCCACCTAACATGCACACCTTTGGACTGTGGGAGAAAACCAGAGCACCTGGAGGAAACCCACACAGACACATGGAGAATGTACAAACCTCATACAGACGGTCATCTGAGGGTGGAATCGAACCCAGGTCTTTGGCACTGTGAGGCAGCAGTGCTAACCACTGAGCCACTGTGCTGCCCCATGACTCAAGTACTCTCCAACTGTCAGGCAAAGAACATGTGATTTGATTAGTGTAGAACTATTAAAATATGCAGTTAATGGTTTGAAAGTCTAACGTTAGAACACAGGTTTCTCAGCTGCCCTACTGCTTGTGGAATACAAATACTTCAGTAACAGGGAAATTATAAATGGAGAACAAAGAAATGGCAGATCAATTGAAGACTTATTTTGGATCTATCTTCACAAGAGAGGACACAAATAATTTCTCAGAAATGCTATCAAACCAAGGTCTAATGAAAGGGAAGAATTGAAGAAAATCTATATTAGTACAAAAAATGGGTATAGAAAATTAATACAGTTAAAGGCTTACAAATCCCAAGAGCATGGTTTCTCTGCATCCAGAATACTACAGGAAAAGGCCCTGGAATTATTGGATGCATTGGTAGTCATCTTCCAAAATCTTATAGACTCTAGAGTGGTTTCTGCATACTGGATGATAGAAATATAACCCCACTATTTAAAAAGGGAGAGAGGGATAAAAGAAAATTATAGCTTGGTAATGGGGAAAATGCTAGTGTTTGTCATGAAAAGATGTGACAACCCAGAACATTTGGAAAGTATTCACAGGATTAAACAGCCACATGAATTAATGAAAGGGAGCTCATACTTAACTGAAGTACTAGCGTTTTTGAGAATGTAGTTAATAGTATAGATAAGGGAGAATCAGTGGATGTGGTAGATTTCAAGAAGGCAAGGGAACACATGACAAGTGGAGAGTGGGGAGAACTGAGCTTCAGGGTTCTGTCTTACAAGGACTCTCAGTCTCTCCAGCATCCCTGAATCTGACTGCTTGAAAGTTTCTATACAGCAAAGTCAGCTGCTTCTTTCTTTGTGATGTTCATGTAAGAAAACTGGCTCTTGGATTTCAATGGGAATTGACATGGAGTGCAGTCCCCATAGGAATCGGGCCACATAGGCTTGTCATCAGGCAGAACTAGTAGAAGATCACAATTTTGAAAAGGTGCCACTGAACTTAAAACATTAACACCATTTTGTCCTCATAGATGCTGCCAGACCTGCTGAGTTTCTCCAGCAATTTTGATGGTTGGGAGATCAGATACCCGATTTTACCTAGAATTAAAACAGACAGTTTTAAACATAACACGTACAAACAAACAACAGTTCTGAGGAAGGGTCACTCAACCCTAAATTTTAACTCTGATCTCTCTCCAGCAATGCTGCCAGACCTGCTGAACTTTTCTAGAAATTTATGTTTTTATTTCTGATTTACAGTTCTTTCTTTTTCCATTTAAGCCATAACCTTTATATAAAATGTCATACTCCTAACTCAAGTTTAAATCAAGTTTTAAGAAAATCTAGCAATTCTTCAGCCTTTTGGTCTGAAAATTGTCCAATAAGCTCATAGGTTAGTTGTCTTCTCAAATTTTATGGCAAATTCTTCTACTTATATTCAATGTTTCCATTTCGGAGCCATATCTAAAGTACCGTTTGTCTTGCTGATGTGAATTCATATGTCCGAATGATTAATTTTGAACTATATAGTAATTTACATCACCTCAACTTTCTGAAACTAACAGTAATAATTTTTTCTTGCTCTGGGAAAATACTCAACATGCCTGACGATCTGAACATTACCATCTCACATCTTCCCACAGAATAGATTATTTTTATCAATAATATCTCTTCCAATCAAAAGGTTCTTGCACGTTCTGATATTACTGGCTCTACTGTCAGTTAAACCTTCAACTGCGTAGGTCCAGTAAATGTCTCTGCGTATCTACCTCTTGTTCCTCCTTTAAGATATCCCTTAAAACATACCTTTTTGACCAAGCTTTCAGTCATCTGCACCAGTATTTCATTAGGTGATGAGGTGGCTAATTTAGTTTGATAATACTCTTGTGAAGTACTATTAATGGCCTTGTACAAATGCAAGTTCTTGTAGTTACTGTGCACTTCCAGCTGTGTTAAAACAAAATAACATGTATTAGTGGTACATTACAGGCTAAGATGTATAGTTGTGTTTTTGTATTGCCACTTCACTTTCTATATGTAATCTGGTTTATTTATCACTGTAACTTAAAGCAAATGTGCTTTTTTTTGAGGCAATAAATGGGCGAGCTAATCAAACAGCAGGGTAGAGTGTAGTCCTAATGCCTCAGAACTAGTAATCCAAAGAAATTGACTGATAATCCAGTAAATAAATACATTCAAACTCACCATGATATTTGAGAATTTACATTCAGGTCTAAAAAATGTCTGGAAAGAAAGTTGATTTCAATAAAAATGATCATGAAGCCATATTGTCACAAAACCCAGCTGATGCACAAATATCTTTTAATGGAAGAAACGTGTTGTCTGTCTTTGATTTGATTAAAACAGACTCCACACTTTGAGTTTCTGTTGCCATCTGAAAGAAGATACTCAAATTTATCAAATCACATAGCAGTTTAATAGGTAACCAACCATCATCTTTCAGGTAATTATCTGTTAATTTTATCAACGCTACCCACATCTTGAGAATTTTTATTCAAATGAGTACAATCATATTGACATTAAAATATATTCAGAATAATTTTCTCGTGGTTGTTGTTGCTAAATCCTGAATCAATTTCTAAAGAGCCAGCAGACAATTTCTGTATAGTTAGCAAACAAAAATTTTCTTCACCATTGTTGTCACTCAGTAACACCCTCCTAATTCATTGCACAAAAAGAATGACAGATAATGTGGTGATTCACGTTTTGGACCAGCCAAGGAATTTAAAAATCATATGATGACCTTGAAGAAGTTGCCTCTTAAGGTATTAAATTAATCCATGGTGTAAACTAATAGTCATTGCTGCAATGAATATCTAACCAGATGCAGGTTTTACAGCGGGTTTTTTTCTGTCAGCTAACTTACTTTAATTACTATTTTATATTACAACAATCTAAGATGCAGATGAAACAATTTCTCACATTGATCAGTCTGCCTGTTGGACGTAAGCATCATTTTGATTCCAATTATAGTTTGGAAAGTATCAGTCTTCATTTTTGACACAATGTAATGATTTCCACTTTGCAATAAATCAATTTAATCTTGGGTATTCAATGAAAATTGAACAATTCACAATGTTTCTTTCAAATAAACTTAACTAATAAAAACTGAATGACAGCTGTTAGCTATTTTCGAGGGTGTTGTCACATTCCCTCCTTTGAACTACAAACTCAGTAACAAAGTCACCAGCTAGTGGGAGTGGGTGGAGTTGAGTTGATATTTCCTATTGAAGTCGAGGGAAGGGGAGTAATTTTCAGGTACTGACTACAATACTTATGAATAATTTCATTGTCATTCACTGACATGATCCCTGTATCTTTCTGATATAATAGGAAGTAAACTATAACTTACAAGCATAAATCAGATTGCTACCGAAACAGATCAAACTAATCTCCTAAGTAGGAGCAACTTAACAGATCAATATTGCTACCAATGAGAAAAACCCAGTGGTAATGTAGCAGAGTCTAGTTATACCCATAGGATTAATGCAATTGAATGCAAACCAGTTCAACTTATTTTGAAATATGTTGAATTAGTTGTAAGGTACTGCTTTACTTATTTCAGTCACATTGCAGTTATGCAGTAATTAAATAACTCACAGAATATAAATGTTCACCGAACATGAGATTTTTGCTCTTGAATGACTATGCGGTTTTAGAATTGTCCACGTCTCTTTACTTTTATACATTATAGATTGTTGTTAATAATTAAACTGAGAATAAAATGCCACTGGAGTTACTGCAGGGGAATGAATATTGGTCATTTCACGTCCAATCTCAGTGAAGTTAATGTACCGTGATAGTTCAGGTACATCTGCCTAAAGGTCTATGATTCTGAAGGGAGGCTAATTTCAATTTGACGACAGTGATGTAAGGTTTGTGATTTATACATTTCTTAAAGTTTAGATTTTGAACTAGTGGAATGTGGGTTTGAGTCTTGTGTATAAAGGAGTATAATGATTAATTTGTAAGGCTTTCTGGAGCTTTGGATTTTTTTTTTGAAAAGACAGCATGTGAGTTGTAGATCTTGGAATGCTAATGGGAATTTGTTAACATTTTATGAGGAAATGGCAAAGTGCATCAGACTGTTTCAGTTAGAAGGATTTGGAATTGTTTTTGTTTGCTTAGGGGAAACACTCATAGCTTGCAAAACCTTTGGGTTCAGTTCACAGAAATCCTGATGGAGATTAGATATGTAAGCTAGTTTCTCGCAAAGAAAGGCGATAGTTTAGAAATGTTTGGAAATAGGTTGCCCCAATATAAAGGGTTTAGTTTGAAACCTCCTTATCAAAACTGTTTGGTTAGAACCCTGAAGGGGGTTATTTAAAGCTGAAAAAGTATAAGCTCTGTTGTGTAAATACTCACGATGTGGAGGTGCTGGCATTGAACTGGGATGGACAAGGTCAGAAACCACAAGACACTAGGTTGTACTCCAATCGGTTTATTTGAAAACACAAGCTTTCAGAGCCTTACTCCTTCTTCAGGTGTCAGTGAGAGATACAGAATCAGACACAGAATTCATAAGTAAAAGATCAAAGGGTCACACCACTGATGACCATGTACTAAACAAACCTAAGATTCTGTTAAATCTTTAATCAGTTAGAAGGTTTTAATTGATTAATATGTATATGTAAATTCCTGAATTCCTTTCAAGTCACTGTCTTATGAGAACTAAAGGTGTTACCAGCATAAAGAAGAGATGACATTTTAGGTCAAACAATGCATGTTAGGTGTGAGGTCTTGTTTAACATCTGTTTGTATTTTGGTTTGGAGTCAGACTGGTTTTATATCTTAAGTAGTATCTATAAAACGCCACATTGACTGACTGTCTATAAATTGTGTGCATTTTGAACAAAATAGAATGTATCTACAAATAAAAATTCACCCATAGATTCACATGTATGTGTGCATGAGTGTGTGTGCGTGTGTGTGTGTGTCGTGGGGTCACCTGTAGTGTGACACGAACCCAAGATCCCGATTGAGGCCATCCGCATGTGTACCGAATTTGGCTATCAGCCTCTGCCAGCAACTCTATGTTGTTGTGTATTTCGAAGGCCGCCTTGGACGATGTTTATCTGAAGATCCGAGGCCAAATGTCCTTGACCGCTGAAGTGTATCCCCACTGGGAGGGAACATCCCTTTCTGGCAATTGTTGTGTGGCATCCATTCATCCATTGTTGTAGTGTCTGCATGGTTTCGCTAATATACCATGCCTTGGGGCATCCTTGCCTGCAGCGTATGAGATAGGCAATGTTGGCCTAATCACATGAGTATCGGCTGTGTACGTGCTGGATGGTGTTCCCGTGTGTGATGGTAGTATCCATGTCAACAATCTCAACTCTTTTGCAGAGGTTGCCATGACCAAACACAAACAGGTTCTAAACAAGGCCTCCCAACTAACATGCATTTGTCTGTCCTAAAATGTCACCTTTTCTTTACACTGATAAAACCTTTAGTTCTCACAGGGCAGAGACTTGAAAGGAATTCGGGGATTTATATGTACATACTAATCAATTAAAACCTGCTAATTGATTGAAGATTTAATAACATCTTAGGTTTGTTTAGTACATCCTCATCAATGGTGTGAACCTTTGATCTTTTACTTATAAATTCAGCGTCTGATACGATCTCTCTTACTAACACCTGAAGATGGAGTAAGGCTCCCAAAGCTTCTGTTTTCAAATAAGCCTATTTGACTATAACCTGGTACCATATGATATTTGACTGTGTAAATACTCAAGGAAGAGTTTGTCAAATTCTGAAGATCAGGAGTGGAAAGCTACTATTAAGTCAAACTCTAGAGATGTGATAGAGAAGAAAGTTCTCTGTGGTGTTTGAGTACTATAAAGGGCACTGTCAGAATTGATAGAATGTTGTATTTTACCATGTGTTTTAAAATCTTTAAAATTATATCGTATGTCAATAGCTTGGTTTATTCTATTTTATCTTCATTTCCTTTGCATAATAACCTTTAGTTTTATTGTTAATGGTGGCATAATGATGATGGCATAATGTTCAGCATCATTTGTGGTTGATCAGGTACTGAAGCAGTGCATGTTCAAATGCAGCAAGACCAGGCCAGCACTTAGACGTGGACTAATAAGTGGCAAGTAACATTCATGACACATTATTGACAAGGAATGACCATATCCAACGAGAGTGAATCACCCATTGCCCCTTGACAATTAATGGCATTACCAGAGCTGAATCTCCAATATCCATGTCTTGAGGGTTACCATTGACCAGAAACTCAACTGGAGCATCCATATAAATACAATGGCTACAAAAGCAGGCTAGAGGCTGGGAATTCTCTGGTGAGTAACTCACCTCCTGACTCCTCAATGTCTGCCTACAATCTACAATGTAGAGAGTGTGATGAATACTCTCCATATACCTGGAAGAGTGCAGCTGCAATAACACTCAAGAAGCTTAACACTTTCTGGGACAAAGCAGCCCACTTGGTTGGCACCCCATCTAACATTTTTAATATTTATCACCTTCACCAGCAGCACACAGTGGCAACAGTGTGTACCATCTACAAGATGCACTGCAACAATTTATGATGGCTCCTTAGGTAGCACCAAACAAATCCCCAGCCACTACCACCTTGAAAGACAAGGGCTGCAGATGTATAGGCCCACCACAACATTCGGGTTCCACTCCAATCCACAAAGCTTCCTGACCTGAAGCACCGTTCCTTGACCGACAATGGGTCAAATTCCAGGAACTTCCTGCCTAAAGCACAATGGACATACCTACACTACGTGGACTGCAAAATTTCAAGAAGGAAGCTCATTATTACCTGTGCCAGGGCAATTAGGGATGGGATCAATTGTTTATCGAGTCAGCAATATCCACGTCCTGTAAATAAATTCTTAAAAAAGCTAAGCACTATGCAGCACCCACTGACACATCTAGCACATCATATCATCCAGAGACCGACCTATCCATTAATAACAAAACATGTTAACTCTCAAACACAGCCAGACTCATTTATTTAGATTACTCCCTCCATCTTAGTATTTCAAAGACTTTTCTACATCCTATTTGTCCTTTGGATATTGATCTCACTCCAATTCAGCCTATTGTTCTAACTTTCTTCCTGTTCCTGTTTGATGTTTGATGCCCATGAGAATGAATTCATTTATCTCACACCAGTCCTTTAGCCCCTAATCTGTCTATCTCTATGCCAATCTGCACGTAGCTGTTTAATGTTTGATACCCTTGATGTCCTGTTTTCTAATTTCGATCCAACTGGCAATCCTTCAGCAGAACCTGGGTTTGGGAGGTGCTGTTGAAAGAACCTGGGTGAATTGTTGCTGTGTATCTTATAAATGGTACACATTGCTGCCACTGTGTGTCATGGTGAAGGGAGTAAATGTTAAAAGTGAAGGGCATGGGGGCAATCAAGCAGATTGTTTTGCAGTGGATGATATTGGCTTCTTGAGTGTTTTGGAGCTACACCCATCCAAGAAAGTGGAGAGAATTCAAACATACTTCTGACTTGTGATTCAACAAAGGTAAATCAATCGACTGTCAAGGGGAGATGATACATTTGTCTCTTGTTTGAGATAGTCATTATCTGGCCTTTGTGTAACACGAGCCTGAATGTTGTGCAGGTCATGCTACTTATGGACCAGGACTGCTTCAATATTTGAGAAGTGGCGAATGGTGCTGAACAGTGTGAAATTCATCAGCGAAGATACTCACTTCTGACACTATCATGGAGAGAAGGTCGGTGATGAGGGTGAAGCTGAAGGTTGCTGGGCCAAAGATACTATCCCAAGAAACTCCAACATTGATGTCCTGAGACTGACATGATTGACCACCAACAATAACAACCATCTTCCTTTGTGTTAGATACGGTTCCAACCAGCAGACAGTTTTTCCATGGCATGAGTTTGACGTGAGTTTTGCTGGGGCTCCTTGATATCATACCCAGTCAAGTGATGCCTTGATATCAGTAATCTATTTCTCTATACCACCTAATTATGGAAATTTAAAGTAATAGGTGATCTCCTTGTTCTTGCTAACTTATTTATCATCTTTAAATCTTGTTTGCCAATTATTTGCTCCTTCTACAATTTTAAAATGTCCTTATGTAATCCTTGCAGTCCTCCTCTGTTTTGACTATTGAAATTGTTCCATAATCTTAATTTATTGCTTTTTTTAATGCGCCCATTTACATTATTTATTTTGCTACCACTTGTGTCATTGGCAAACATCCTTTTGACCATCTATGCTGTTAACAAATGTAGTAAGTGGTTCAGAACCAGCAGTGATCTTTATAGAACACCACTGGTCAATTCCCCTGAATTTTAGTCTGCTCCCATTCCACCTACTCTCCAGTTAGAATTGAGTGTATGGAGTGAAATCCCTAGGTACTTCCCACCTATACCCAATTATGGGCTAGGAGGCCAAACATATAGAGACTGGTAGCCAATTTAAATGACTGTCTCCTATGGGGGGATGATGCCACTGGGAGAGCGGATCCTTGCCAGTCGGGGAGGTCACCAGCTTCGGGTACCAGCACTGGAGGCCATCAGAGTCTGAGACCATATATCCAATGGAGGGTCATTGAGGAGGATAGAGTACAGCACGGCTCAAATGCTGTATCCATGTGGGTTCCTATCCTTCTCAAGGAGGCTTCCCACTCAGTCTTCAAAATTATTAAAATAAATTGTCCCCCTCCAACAGTATCTCTATATTGAGCAAGCTGCATCTATATTCCACCTGCTTAGTATTAATTGGACACCAAGCCCAGGAATATTGTTGAGCTGGTCCCAATGCTGCCAAGTGTGGGCTTGGCATCCAATGTGACCCTGAAGTTGTGATCCTGAAGCCGCATGGTAAAATTCAGCTGTTAGTTACTGTCTTACATTACTCCTGCTCAAAACTGACATTGAATTCAATCATATTTAAATCACCGCTTAGATTAACTATATGTGACTAATCATCCGTTATTAAATTTTGTATGGCCAGTCCTGAGCCAACCATGACAGTAGTACTTTCGCATGTCTATTATCTCCAATTTGTACCATAGTTTACATGACACTAGATAAGGAAAGGAGGTGTTTGTGTGAACTAGATGTAGCTAGGAAGATAGTGATGTACGTCATCTCAACCATTCTTATACTGGAAAGTTTGCATAATTTCATAGTATTTGTACCAGGATCTACGTTATACTGTAAATGCAATTTAGCAGTGGCAGAGGGAAAATGAAACACTTCAACAGCAAATTGGCCTGTGTCAGTCACAGTAAGAATAATGAAAAGGACTGCTTAACAGAAATTAAAACCAATGAGAAATATTAAGGTTCAATTTGATTTGATTTGATTTTATCATTGTCACATGTATGTCGGTACAGGGAAAAGTTTTGTTTTGTGTGCGGTACAGGCAGATCATACCATACAAACTACATTAGGGTAATAGAATAGAGTAAAGTATACGATGTTACGACTGCAAAGAAGGTGCACAAAGAGCAAAATCAACACTAAATTTAAAATTTGAGAGGTCAGTTCAGAAGTCTAATAGCAGCAGGGAAGAAGCTGCACTTGAATATGTAGGTACCTGTGTTTTTGTATCTTCTGCCCAACAGAGGAGGTTGGAAGAGATTATAACCGGGATGAGAGGGGACTTTGATTATGTTGGCTGCTTTCCCAAGGAAGCGAGAAGTATAGATGGAGTCAATTGATGGAAGGTTGGCTTACATGATGGACTAGGCTGTGTTCACAACTCTTTGTAGTTTCTTATGGTCATGGGCAGAGCAGGAACATTCAGTGATGCATCTGGATAGGATGCTTTCTATGGTACATCTATAAACATTGATAAGAGTCTTTATGGAAATGCTGAATTTCCTTAGCCTCCTGAGGAAGTAAAGGCATTGCTGTGCTTTCTTGACTGCAGGGTCAACTTGGGTGGGCCAGGACAAATTGTTGGTGATCATAACTTCTAGGAACTTGACATTCTTGACCATGTCCACCTCAGCACCATTGATGTAGATGAGGGCGTGCTGCCACCTTGCTTTCTGAAGTCAATGTTCAGCTGTCTCATTTTGCTGATGTTGAGGGAGAGATCTTTACACCATGCCACCAAGGGCACTAACTCTTTCCAGTATTCTGTCTCATCATTGTTTGAGATCTGGCCTACAATTGTGGTGTCATTAGTGAACTTGTAGATGAGGTAGGATGAAATTTGGCCACACAGTCATGATGTATAGGGCATAGTGTAAGGGGCTGAGTGCACAGCTTTGCAGGGTGCCAGTTTTAAGGGTTAATGTAGAGGAGGTGTTGTTACCTATTCTCACTGATTGCACTCTGTGGGTCAGAAAGTCAAGGATCCAGTTGCAGAGGGGGCAGTAAAGGTCTAAATCTCAGAGTTTGGACATAGTTTGGTTGGAGTTATGGTCTTGAAGGCAGAGCTGTAATCAACAAGTAGGAGCCTGACATAAGTATCTTTGTTATCCAAATGTTCCAAGGATGATTATAGGGCCAGGGAGATGGCATCTACTGTTGACCTGTTGTGAGGGTAGGCAAATTGCAAGGTCTAATACATGGTGGGACCTAACTAGAAAACGTCATGCAAATAGTATGAAACCTCAAAGTATGATTGAAAACATTTTAGGAATGATAACTTCATTCAATTCCCTAACTAAAAGGTAGAACGTATTATTATAAACACATATTCATTTCAAAAAGCCTCATTTATACTTCGTTGACTTCACTTTAGAATTAGCAATATTTCTTTAATATTACATCATATTAATATGGGTATATTAGAATAACTGGTAGGCAGGAGGGAGTTAAAATTTTTGATTGCATTGGGTGAGTCATATTCCATCATGACCAAGCAGTCGCTAATTAAAACACTATTACCTGTTAATTATTTTGCGTTGCGTACACAATCTGAAATGTAGCTTTACATATGGCACAGGTTTCAAGTTTGAATCAAAATAAATTATTACTGAATTACATTACAAAAAAGAACAATGTGAATTTCACTCAATCAAAATTGTTTTACAAATATAATAATTTGCTTAGAACTCATGCAAAGATTATTAGGAATAAAATGCAACCTATATGATTAGGTTTGTATTAAAATACTGCATTTTTAATTTGATTAACTGAGGTCATACTCCACTGCTCCATGTATAGTCATGAGATCAGCACACTAAGTTTACTTTATCCAAGTGAACTTTAAGCAGTAATTCCACAGTTAAAACAATAAATCTATTAAGTTAAGTCAACAGAAGCACAAGGGATTAAATGCTTTCACGAGATAGAGGGAGGCTATTCAACCCATCTTGCCTCTGCTAACTCATCAAAATGTTATCCACTGAGGCCACTGTCCTATTTTCCTTAAGCATTGCAAATTTTCAACTTCATGTATTTTCAAACTTGTTTCTTAATCTGCTTCCACTTCCCTTTTCGGAAGATCTCAGCACCTCACTGTGCAAGCTTTCATCTTCACATCCTACTCTAATTCCTAAGTGCTCAGTTTCACTTGTAGTTCTCTTTCCAACTAAATTGACACACTGGCTGTGTCACACTGGCTATTCAAAACAGCTTCTCCATTTTTACTCTATCAAATATTTTAATGATTATGGACACCTTTAACCAACCTTCCCTTAATTTTCTCTGTTCCCATGTCTACATTCCTAATTGTTTCACATAACTGAAATCTATCGTCCATGGTACCCATATGAATTTAGCTTCTTCTAAGAGTAATATTGTTATTTACCTCCAATGATTGGAATCTAAATCCAGCTTTTGAATACTTTACTGAAAGTCTATTACAGTTGTTGGGTATCAAAACAAGGATCTGTTTCAGTGTTTCATATTTCCTACTGCTTTTGCAATGTGGGACAAATAGTATTTCAATTATTAGGGCACGTGAAAATAAGCAACATGCTATTATCCTTTCCACCCTGAAACATTTATTCTTTGCAATGTCCCATTTCTTATCAATGTAATGCACTTCAGTGACATCATCCAAAAACATGACATCAGTTTCTACATGTGCACTGAAATGAGTATCTGCTCTGAAATCCTCTGCACCATAAAGACTGTTGATGGGTACCTTCATGATATGTGTGGGTACAGCTGCGTAATGGTTATGGCATTGACTGGCAACACAGAGATATTGAGTTTAGATCCCACCAAAGCAAGTTGTAGAATCAGATTGAATAAATCTGACAACTTGTGATAATGTTAATTTCTTGATAATTGTAATTTTGTGCAGTATGTGAGGAATTGTAGATTTGACCAACAGAAATGTCAAAAAACAAGGAACAAAATGGGAAGAGGAGCAGCATGAACAAAAATATGTGGTGAGAGTGCTGCTGCACACTATGACACCAGATAACATACCTGGGAAAGAAAAAGGGAACTGCCATCTATAAGTCATGCTAACTTTCACTTGGTTAATATTTGGTTACAAAATTCAGCTGTGTGCTGTCACTTTTCTCATCTCCATATGCATCTTTGGTGTCTCACTTGTGGTGCTACCAATGCGCCAAGCATTTCAGTGAATATATTCATACTTCTATTGGTCAACCTGTTGTCTGTAGAATTTCAGTGCAACTTGTACTTTTGCAAGCTAGCATCTGTGCTAGTTTTGTCCCTCCTCTGACTGCAACCCACCTATGCGCAATGCTTCACACATTCTGATCATACCTTTAGACTAGCCTGCAAAGTACACATATTGTCACTATCTGAGCTGGTATCCAAGTTTGAAATGCCAGTGTGAGTGCTTCTTCATCATCATTGGCTTCATCTTCATTCATTGCCTGACCAGGTTTCAGTTCTTGGGTGTTTGAAAGGGGAAAGGCTTGGATTATGGTCGCAGGAGTAAAGAAAAGCAAGATGTGCATGTTTACACCATCTGCAGTTTCTAAATTAGAAGAGATTATGGAGTGAGGAAGAGGTGGGAGGTGAAAAGGAGGATTAGATATCAGCATTCAGTCATCGTTGTTGATGTCAGCCTGACCGCTGATAACAGCTTCAGTCATAGCAGCAGCAATGATGGCAAGAACACCATGAAGAGACTAAACACATGTCTATCCCCTGTGCTTAAATGCTTCTAATTCTGTGCCACCTTGTCCTGCACAGAGAGAGAAGTGTGTAAATGAGTTTGGTGCAATGTGTTTGGATAATGTGTTCAGGGTGGCATGGTGGCTCAGTGTTTAGCACTGCTGCCTCATAGTGCCAGGGACCTGGGTTTGATTCAAGCCTTGGGTGACTGTCAATGTGGAGTTTGCACATTCTGCCCATATCTGCATGGGTTTCCTCCAGGTACTTGGGTTACCTCCCACAGTCCAAAGATGTGCAGGTTAGGTGGATTGGCTATTGCTAAATTGCTCATAGTGTTGAGGGTGGAAAATGCAGTGATAGGGTAAGGGGTGGGGCACTCTTCAGAGGGTTAGTGTGGACTTGATGGGCCAAATAGCCTGCTTTCACACTATAGGGATTCTATAATACTATGACATGGTTGAACTTTCTTTATTCATTCATGGGATGAGGGCGTCACTGGCTAGGCAGCATTTATTGCCCAATCCCTAAAGTGCAGTTAAGAGTCAACCATATTATTGTGGGTCTGGAGTCACATGTAGGCCAGACCAGGTAAGGGTGGCAGTTTCTTTCCCTAAAGGGCATTCATGAACCAGATGGGTTTTTCCAACAATCAACAATGGATTCATAGTCATCATAAGTTTTGTAATTCCAGATATTTTATGAATTCAAATTCCACCATCTGCCACGGTGGGATTCAAACCCAGGTCTCAAGAACATTATCTGGGTCTCTGGATTAACAGTCCAGTGATAATTCCACTAGGCCATCACCTCCCAGGATAGCTCGCAATGTATGTATGCTGTGTTATGCAGTTGTGAAGTCTTCAAAAGAGTTGTTGTTTGACATTGAATTGAAGTTATGAATGCTAGAAGTATGAGTTGTGTTTTGTAGAAATTGTTGGCTGATTAATGAAAGGAGTGTGATGCTTGGAACAATGTGTGAGTCTCGTAGTACATTTGACAGATTATGTATTGAAGGTGCATTCACTGATATTGACCGTGCATGAGGTCATTGATCTTTTTGTGGCTTTGGATCCAGGTCTTTGGAGCTAGACTTTTATCACTGACCTTCTTGGCAATCTGGTCCCCTTGTCCTTTGAAAGCTTCTCATAGGGCACACTATGGGGAGGCAATGGCTCAGTGGTATAATCGCTGGACTGTTGATCCAGAGAATCAGATAACCACGGCTGATGGTGGCATTTGAATTCAATAAATATCTAGCATTAAGAATCTAGTGATGACCATGAATCCATTGTCAATTGTCAGGTTCACTAATGTCCTTTAGGGAAGGAAACTGCTATTCCTACCTGGTCTGGCCTACATGCGACTTCAGACCTACAGCAATGTGCTTGACTCTTAACTGCCCTCTGGACACTTAGGGGTGGGCAATAAATGCTGGCCTACCCAGCAATACCCTCACCCTGTGAATGAATAAAGGAAAAAAGGACTGGCCTACTATGATAGGTAACATCTCTCCTGCTCTCCACCTGCTCCAGGGCCTCCAAAGCACCATCGGAAAATCTTTTGCCTTTTCCATGTCAAATTCACTTTTCAATGGTTTCCAGCATCAGACAACATGTGCCTCCCCTTTAAGAATTGTGGGCCAGCTCTAGGTATGCACACTAACTGAAACTTGTGCTAGCCTCTCACAATTTAACTTTATTCAAGCTTGCTGCCGCATGACTGGTGCTTAGTACTGCCTGCATGCTACAATTGTTTGAATAGACAAGTATTATGAATTTCTGTGGTGCTTACGTCAGAAGGAACAGGTTTGGCTTAATCATTATTGCTGAGCCTATTTTAGGCTCTATTCAATTTTGTGGCCTCTTTGTCCTCGTAGTATTTAGGGATTGACAATAAAAACGCCCTTCCTAGTCTCACCTCACATCATTGAACTGAAAAGAATTTTTAAAGATTTCTTTTGAATACTTACAATTCATAGATTAATATTTTTCATAGAATCCCTACAGTGTGGAAACAGGCCCTTCAGCCCAACAAGACCACACTGACCCCCAAAACATCCCATCCAAACCCATCCTCATATAACCCACACATCCCTGAACACTGCGGGCAATTTAACATGGCTAGATGGATCGGCCTGCACATCCTTGGACTGTGCGAGGAAACTGGAGCACCCGGACGAAACCCACGCAGACACGGGGACCATGTGCAAACTCCACACAGACAGTCACCTGCAGGCGGAATCAAACCCAGGTCCCTGGCGCTGTGAGGCAGCAGTGCTAACCACTGAGCCATTGTGCCATCCAAATTCATGAGTACAAGCTCTAGACTAATGCAAGGATTGAAATTAAAGCATGTTTCTTTTGGTTTTACCATTTTACTGCTTGAAACCCTTTGGAACCTGAAAGATCTTTGCAGCAAATAACTTGAAACAGCAATCCTATTAACAATCTCTGCTGGGACATTTTCAGCTGAATGAAGCAGGCAATATAATTTCAACAGGTGCAATAAAGAACAGAACCAACGTATTTAAAAAAAATTTCCTACCATCTGAGATGGAATCTGGTGGAACCTTAAAACATATAATACTGTTTCCTAACCATTATAAGTTACTGATGGATAATCAGAGATTACCTAATGCCTGGCCTTCATAAACTCCTTATTTCTGTTTTATGCCAATAACCAACTGAAAGGTATTGTGTCCTGTATCTTATATCTGATTGTATGTTGAAAAGCAAATGATTATACATTCATATAGCATAAAATTCTTTTCTAATTCTTAAAAAAGTGCAAAAACATCTTCAACTATTTATTGTGCTATTATGAAAGGTTTGAACATTAATTTTATAATACTGGGGACAATTTTCTTCTCCCTGGAGTTAGTGAGAAAGGTGGTGAGAAGGGGAAATAATTGGATGAGTTGACCCTGGAATGATATTCTTTCCACATTCTTGCCCGCACACCAATTAAGAATGGGATGAGAATGTCCAATGGGGATTTTCTCAATTTGCCAGCAATTAAGGCCCATATGTGTTCAATTAACAACCACGGAAGGGCATCATTGTGCCACCTCTTTAATCACTTGGCTTACTGGATGATGTGAAAAGTGATTGTTTCAGGTAACCGGGGCAACCTGCTTGTATAGTTGAGGAGCCTACATTTACCCCAATCTTGACGTCTGAAAGCCACTGCACTGCTCTTGTCCGCTTTCCCCCTCAACTCTGTCTCCCTGCCAACCCCATCCTGCATGAAGCAGAAGACAGAAAGCTATCTTTTCACCATCTGATCCCCTTGAGAATACATCTTGACCAAGGTCTTTAGAACCCACACAGCTGGCCGCTATAGGTGAGCTGAGATGCCATTACTGAGGCACTCAGTAAGTCCAGAAGCTCGTCAGTCAGCTTTTAAGCTGATTAACCTGCAGTTCAGCAACCTTTCTTGGCACTGGACCGACAAGTTAGTCAACACGTAGCATTCTCGACTGCACTCTTTGAAAAAAGGAAAATTTCAGCCACTGTTGAAATTAATTGATATGCTTATATATGACTAGGGAGGTCCTATGGCACAGTGGGTAGTGTCTCTTTGAGTCCCACCTCTAGGCTTAATAGCCTAGGAAAGTGTATTCAAAAACGACCAAGGAGATTGAGTATCTCCTCAAATCTTTCCAACATATACCAGTTGCAGGCATAAGAATGAGAGATTCTTGGTCAGTCATGTGATGAAAAGACCATTTGAGCACCTACTCTCACTATCCATAGCTGCAGGCTACAACCTGCGTAGAATAAGTGCACGCTCCCACAACAGTTTGGATGCCCTGAGTGAACTGTGATATACCACTATTAAATATAGGTTTTCTCAGATAATCAGTCAGATACTTTATTTTGAATCCAATAACCTCCAGAATGCCTCTGGGACAATTACAATTAGGTGAAGCAAAGTTAATACAGGATTACATAGGAGCAGGTCATTCTAACCTCAGAACTGCTCCAACCACTGTACAATGAAATTACCATCTAACTCACGTATGGAGCCTTTGCCCTATATTCTTCTCTGCTTTCAGTACAAAAAAAGCTATAACATTCAATTTACGATTAAAAATTGGGCAAGCAATATGTGCTGTTTGTGGAAGGAAATGACTAACTTCCATTAACAGTTTGCTCATAGAAATATTTCTGACTTTTAGACTACCTCCCCTCATTTTAGACCCCTTCGGATAGTTTATTTCTATCTGTCTTATCTGTTCTCCTTAATATCTTCAAAACTTTGATCAAATCAGAGCTTACTCTGCTAAATCGCAAGGAGTACAATACTATTCAAGGTAATCTGTCCTCGTAATTTAACCATTTGAGTTCAAGTATTATTCAGGTAAATCTACACTGCACTCCATCTAAAGTCAACATACCCCTCCGAATGAGTGGTGTCCAGAACTGATCAGAGTATTCCATTTGTGGTCAAATCATGGGTCTTTGAATATTTGAAGCTTAACACGTATCAGTATTCCAGTCCTCTAGATGAGAAAGCTGCCATCCCAATTGCTTTTAGATCATTTTCTATACTCATTCATGGTATTTGAATGAGTTGTGTACCTGGATCCCCTATGTCTTTTTGAACCTTCACTTCCTTTAACTTTTGTAAGTTATGAAGTGTTTTGTTATCCCATTTTTAGGTCCAAAGGATACTACCTCTCATTCTGCATAAACAGAAAACCAGTTTCCACAGTTTTGCCCATTAATGAATCGATCAAATCTCTTTAACAAAGGGATAGATACAGTTCTTAGGGCTAAAGAGTATGGGCAAAAGCAGGAACAGGGCACTGAGAGTTAGCAGGAACTGCAAAATGCTGGAGTCAGAGACAGCACAGCATGGAGCTGGAGGAACACAGCAGGCCAGGCAAAATCAGAGGAACAGGAAAGTTGATATTTCAAGTCGGAACCCTTCTTCAGAAATGGGGAGGGGGAAGGGGGCTGGGAAATAAATAGAGAGAGGAGGGGTGGGGCTTGGGAAGGTAGGTGGGATGGTGATAGGTGAGTGCAGGTAGGGAGTGGTGGGGATTGGTTAGTGGGATGGGAGGGGCAGATAAGTGGGAGAGAAGATGGGCAGGTTGTGTCAGGTCAAGGAGGCCGGGATGAGAGGGAGGGTTGGACATGGCATGAGGCCGAGGGTGGAGAGATTTTAAAACTGGTGAATTCCATGTTTATGCCATCAGGCTGTAGGCTCCTGAGGCAGAATATGAGATATTGCTCCTCCAGTTTGCAGGTGGTATCGTTGTGACACTGGAGGAGGCCCAGGATGGACATGTCTCCCAGGGAGTGTTGACCATGAAACCACTGTTGGTTGTCAGGAAAAACCTATCTGGTTCACTAATGCCTTTTAGGGAAGGAAATCTGCCATTCTCACCTGGTCTGACCTATATGTGACTCTCAACTGCCCTCTGAAATGGCCCAGCAAGCCACTCATTGGCATCAATCGCTACAAAGTCTCAAAAAGGAAATGAAATCAGATGGACCTGGCGTCGAAGTAGCACTGGAAAAGATAACAGCAAAAACTATCCTGTCAACCCTGCAAATTCGTCTGGACTAACATCTGGGGATTAGTACGAATACTGGGAGAGATGTCTTATGGTCTAGTCAAGCAACAATCTGACAGAGCCATGCTCACAGATTCATACCTTACAAGCAATGTCCCAGACAGCGCCATCAACATCATGTCTCACTGACAGTCAGGCCTAGCACTGGAGGCAGAACAGTGGTATAGTTGAGTACATTACCTTAGCCATCACCTCTGGAATTCAGCTTTTTATTTCCCCATGTTTGAACCAAGACTCTAGCGAGATCAGGAGCTGAGTGGCCCTGGCAGAGCCCAAACAGAACAGTTGAGTAGGAGTTCCCTGGAAGTCTTCAACATTGACTTTGGACCCCAAGAAGTCTCATGCCTCAGGTTAAACATGAGCAAGGAAATCTCCTTGATTACAATGTACTGTCCTCCCTTAGCTGATGAATCAACACTCCTGCATGTTGAACAACACTTGAAGGAAGCACTAAGGGTGAAAAATATACTTTGGGTGGGGAATTTCAAAGTCCACCTCCAAGAGTGGTTTATTATTTGCACTGCTGATTGAGCCGTTTGAGTCCTAAAGGTCATTGCGGCTAGACTGGGTCTGCAGCAGGTGGTGAGAGAACCAATAAGAGGGAAAAACATACTTGACCTCATCCTTAACAATGAGCAGATGCATCAATCCATGACAGTATTAGTAAGAGTAACCACTGCACAGTCCTTGTGGAGATGAAGGCCTGCCTTCACATCGAGAATACCCTTCATCATGTTGTGTGGCATTATCACCATGCTAAATGGGGCAGGCTTTGAACAGATCTAGCAATTCAAGTCAGGGCATCCAAGAGGCACTGTTGGCCATCAACAGCAGCTGAATTGTACTCCAGCACAATCTGTAACCTCACGGCCCTGCATATCCCAACTAAACTATAATAATCAAGCCAGGGGATCAACCCTGGTTCAATGGAGAGTGCAGGAGAGTATGATGAGAGCTGCACCACGCACACCTGAAGATGAAGTGCTTACCTGGTGACACCACCAAACAGAACTACTTGCATGCCAAACAGCATTTGCAGTACGCGATAGATGGTGCTGAGTAATCCCACAACCAATTGATCACCTCTAAGATCTGCAATCTTGCCACATCCAGTCATGAATGGTGGTGGACAATTAATTTAATGGAGGAGGAGGCTCCACAAGTATCCCCATCCTGAATGATGGAAGATCCCAACACATTAGTGCAAAAGATGAAGCATTTGCAGCAATCTACAATCAGAAGTGCTGAGTAGATGATCCATCTTGCCTCCTCCAGTTGTCACTAGCATCACAGATGCCAGTCTTCAGCCAGATCGATTCACTCCACATGATATCAAGAAATGGTTGGAGACACTGGATACTGCAAAAGCTATGGGCGCCAACAGCATTCTAGCAATAGTACTGAAGACTTGTGCTCCAGAACGTGCCGTTACCCTAGCCAAGATTTTCCAGTACAGTTACAGCTCTGGCATCTACTCAACAATGTGGAAAACTGCCCAATTATGTTCTGTACACAAAAAGCAGACAAATGCAACCCATCCAATCTACCAACCCATGTGCTCTCAATTATCAGCGAACAGATGGAAGGTGTCATCGACAGTGCTATCAAGCAGTATCTGCTCAGTAATGACCTGCTCAGTGACGCCCAGTTTGGGTTCTGCCAGGGCCACTCAGCTCCTGACCTCATTAGAGTCTTGATTCAAACATGGGAAGAAAAGCTGAATTCCAGGGGTGATGGCCAAGGGGCTTATCTGTGTTTAGCCCCATTAGTTTGACTAATACTATTTATTTAGTTATGGTGATGGTTCTTATTTATTCCCCTGTTTTCTTTCATGTTAATGTGATCTTCAAAGACTACTAGAAAAATATCTAGCCTTTCTCAGTTTTTACATCCCACATTTTAAAAGAATCCTCTTTACATCCCATAATGGTCGATCAACACGTAATGTTGTAGTTTTGCAGTCAACCAATATTACAAACTGAACATGGAAAATGTTTAGCTTTAAAAAGGAAATTACTTTAGATCCTTTGGCTGGCAAGAAGTGCAGGGTGGGGTGCAGGCAAAGGTAATGATATTTCACAGATACCCTGTAGAATTTAACTCCAGGACATCTTTAACAAAAGTTTTTGACAAGTTTTCCCCATGTCTGTTGGGCAGGATAGGAGCTCGGAGCAAATGGGCACTATGCCTAACATCACGAGGGAGGAAGAATCTAGGATGCACATTATGGATAGCCAATGCACAGGGATGTGATCATAAGCAGGTAATCTTGTTGGATCTGAATGAAGTCTCTTACTTGTCCCAGACCTCAAGTTGTACTGTAAAAGAACTTAACTGTTGGATTTGGCCTTTCTTGCTTCTTTTTGCATGCCTGCATTAATGGTGCTGAGTGATTCTATCTTTCATGAGTTAAAACTGAAAATCCTTCTAAACTAAAGACACACAAACTTCTTACAAGATTTTAAGTGACTGTCAATCCCTCAAATTGCCCCTTTTAAAACCAAATGTGATTGTTAGGGGTTAGATTCGAGATTTTAATTACTTTTTAACTTCCCACTTGATTCAACCCACTCACCCTTGAAGATTAAAATTTCCCTGCTTACGTCTGCCCATTTTTCATATCCTTTGTTCCCCTAAACCTGTTTCTTCATTCTTTTTCATGTACTTTTATATTAACTGCGTTTCTCTCATGTTTTGAAGATAGAATTGATCAGGTAATTACTAGCCTTGAAGATGACAAAATCCAATAGTTATTTTTCAGCCAAATGAAATTACAATGTCTAATGAGTTACATTTGCATTCTTGACAATGCTTAACATTTGAAACTATTTTTCACTACCAAACAGGAAGTTTTGCAGTTAAATAAGTTGCTCTACTGCACCTTGATTATATTAAGTAATCACGCTGCAAAGGTTCTTTGATAAAACAAGTCTTGAGGTATGGAATATATTACCACAGATATCTGCAGCAAACATCCACTCTACTGGTACAGCATGAATTAGATGAATAGGAGTGGTGTATCATGATTTTTACATCAGTTGATTATTCACTATTACATCTCCTACAAGTATGCTTTCTGGATTCTAAATATCAGGATGAAGAATATACTAACAAATGAGTCCATCAGCACATAAAATATGGAGATATATTTTAAATTCAAATGTACCACATTAAAAAATTCAACCTGACACTATCAAAGAATAGTATCAATTCCAGTAATCAAATCCAAGTTAAAATTACGGATAACTAAAATAATCTTCACACTTATTGCTGAAAGGGAGTTCTTGAAAATAAGTATATTTCTGGATTCTAAATGTGACTGCAAACTTAACGCTAAACTATAAAAATTTAAACTGGATACAAACGATCCATACTTACTTAGGTGCATTCTCATACGTACATCTTGTTCTGTTCACACCTACATCTGCTACAAAGTCTAAAGAAAGCAATAAAAAACTGGAAGGACTATCTACTATCACTGGAAACAACAGCAGCAAACCCAGCCCGGTCTATCCTGGAAAGCCCTCTTCTCTATCATCTGAAGCCTTGGATCAATATTTAGAGGGTTGACGCACAAACTAGTTCAAGCAACAGTCTGACATAGTCATACTTAGGGTTCATACCTTACAAGACCCAGACAACATCTTCACCCTTCCTGCACTGGCAGGACAGACTCAACAGGGGATACAGCACAGTGGCATACAGTTGTGATTTTCCCTAAAAGCAACTCAATATTAACTCCAGGCCCCACAAAGTCTCATGGAATCAAGTCAGACAAGGCAAGGGTACCTCCCGCTCATTATCACTTATCTCTTCATGGTTGATGAATCAGTATTCTTCCTTATTAAACACCACTTGGTGGGAGTACTGAGGGATAGACTTTGAACAGATCTAGCGACTTCCCACTGGGCATCCATGAGCTGCTTTGAGCAAGTAGCAGTAGCAGAATTGTACTAAACCACTATTTGTAACTCCAGGGCCCAGTATATGCCTCAATCTAACATTCCATCAAGCCAGGAGATTAAGTCTGGTTCAATGAAGATTTCAGATGGGCATGTCATAAGCTGCACATAAAAGTGAGGTGTCAACATGGTGAAACAACAAGAGGACTGTATGTATGTCAAAAAGTGGAAACAACATGCAACAAACAGGTCTAAGTGATCCCAGAACCAACAAGTCAGCTCTAAGCTCTGTAGTTCTACCACGTCCAGATGTGAATGGTGGTGGATAGTTAAATGACTAACTGGAGGTGGAGACTCTAGAAATATCCCATCCTCAACGATGAGGGAGTCAAGTATATCAGTGCAAAAGACAAGGCTGAAGCATTCACGTCTTTTTTCAGTCAGAAATGCCAAGTGGATGATACATCTCAGCCTGATACGAGATTGCTAGCATCACAGATGCCAACTTTAATTTGATGTAATCTACATAATATCAAAACATAGTTGGAAGGCATTAGGCAATGTAAATGCTGAGTCCTGACAACATTTCAACAAAAGTTCTGAAGACATGTGCTCCAGAACTATCCACACTTGTAGTTAAGGGGTCCAGTACAGTCACAACACTGATATCTACAGATCAATGTTGAAAATTACTGAGGAATATCTAACCAACAAAAAGATGGAGAAATCCAAACTGGCCAATTGTCATTCTATAAGTCTACTGTGCAAAGTGATGGAAAGGATTGTTGACAGTGCTATCAAGTGGCACTTGCAAAGAAAGAACCTGCACACTGCTGCTCAGTTTGGGTTCTGCCAGGACCACTCAGCTCCCGGCCTCATAACAGCCTTGAGCCAAACACAGACAAAAGAGATGAACTTCAGACCTAAGATAAGAGTTACAGCCTTTGGAATTAAGGTAACATTTGACAGAGTATGCCATCAAATCAGAAGTCAATAGGAATCGGGGGAATCTAAGATATTGCTTGCCTTCTGAATTGCTTGTTTTTGTATGCTAGCTTTCCATGACTTATGAATAAAGACACAAAGGTCCTTTGGACATCAACACATTTTATAATCCCTCACCATTTAAGAAATACTTCACATCTTCAATCCTCCTACCAAAGGAGATAATTTCACATTTATTCAAATTATATTTGTTACGAAAATGACTCAGAGCCCTAAAGTATTTATAGACTTAGTATTTAATTCCAAATGTGATTTTTTTTGAACGAGGACAACTTGAGAGAAAAAAAATTCTGGATGTAAATTAATTGACTGTCCTGAGTGAATGCATGGAATGTCAAATCTGAAAAATATCAAGGAAAGACAACTGCTAAATGAGAGATAATGAGGGGACTGATTACCATCCCCCCACGATGAAAAGCCAGCTCTTGCACAGACGTGGAGCTAGATGAACACAGCAGGTCAAGCAGCATCATAGGAGCAGGAAAGCTTGACGTTTCGGGCCTAGGCCCTTCATCAGAAATGGGGGAGGGGAAGAGGGTTCTGGAATAAATAGGGAGAGAGGGGGAGGCAGATAGAAGATGGATAGAGGAGAGGATAGGTGGAGAGGAGACAGACAAGTCAAAGAGGCGGGGATGGAGCCAGTAAAGGTGAGTGTAGGTGGGGAAGTAGGGAGGAGATAGGTCAGTACAGGGAGAACGGACAGGTCAAGGGGGCGGGATGAGATTAGTAGGTAGGAGATGGGGGTGCGGCTTGAGTTGGGAGGAGGGGATAGGTGAGAGGAAGAACAGGTTAGGGATGCTGCTTGGCCTGCTGTGTTCATCCAGCTCCACACCTTGTTATCTCAGATTCTCCAGCATCTGCAGTTACAATTATCTCTTGCACAGACGTCTGTTTTAGCCTGCAGGAATATATTGAAATAGGAGTTAAAAACTGACTGCTACACAAGTCTATGTCTATAGCTATTGGCCAGATTCCTGGTTTGTGGACTAGAGAGCTGTGAGGGCCACAGTTTTGAGAACAGCCATTTTGAATATCTCTGCAATCCAAGTAAAACATATATAAAGGTGCTCTCTCACTCTAAATCCTGGAATCCAGTGACATTTCAAAGGAATCAGAACAGCAGAATTTCTACTAATCTGCAGAACTGAGAATCCCGTAATGACTGCTCAACTGGTGCCATTCCATAAAGTCCACAATGCCACTTTATCAACTTTTCATGAACAATTAGGAGGCTGGTCCATATATAATTTTTGACTTCTATCTTTTTGGACTCACCTCTTTTTTTTAAAACTATATGCACGTAAAGTTGTATTATTACTTCTATTTATAATTGGTAATGAATAAATCCATTCCTTCTTGATAACTCAAGAAGCCAGGTTAAATTCATATGTTCATTGGGTCTAGGAGAAAGATAAGAGGTCCATCTTAAATTAATTTGTTGTGACCAACTGAGGGCAGCAGTTGAATAACCAGGGGGAACCAGTTCATCCCTTCTCACCAGGGAGTTTACAATTTACGGTATCTCGTCTGGAACCATAATGTATTTGGGAACTTTGTTCGGAATCTGGTTATAATGAATTTCATCTGCCACTTTCCTGCCTACTCACTTAGCCTGTCTAAATCTCCTTGAAGACATTTTTGTGTCCTTCTTAACAACTCACATTTCCACCAAGATTCATATTATCTGCAAATGAAAATATTACAATTGACCCACCACATCCAAATATAGATTGTGAAAGCACATGCTGATTCCTGCAGTATCCATTGGTCACAGCCTACCGATCTGAGAATTACCCATTTATTCCTAATCTCTGCTTTCTGCCTAACCAATCCTCAATCTTATTTGTGCATCACTGCCATTCCATGCACTTTAATTTTGTTTAATCTTCTATGCAGAACTGTTTCAAAATCCTCCTGAAAATGCAAACACACTGCATCCACTGGTTCCCCCTTACTGACTCTATTAGTTATATCCTCAAAAAACCGTATCAGGTTCGTGAAACATGATTTTGACATGAATCCCTGTTGACTCTGCCCAATCTATTTTCTAAGTATCCAGTATTCGCAATCTTTATAATTATTCAAGTGTTTTTCCCACTATTGATGTCTGCTTGACAGGTCTTAGTTCCCTTTTCTCTGTCTCTTTCCTTTCTTTAAAAATGTGTTATATTTACAACCTTATCTTCATTGGTACTATTGCAAGGTACCATTGCAAAATCAATAGATTTTTGAAAGCTGGTTATCAAGGTATCCATAATATCTTGAAAGTCATCTATTTCAACACTTCAGAGTGAAGGTTATCAGGTCCCAGGAATTTATCAACTTCTGTCCCATTAATTTCTATAATACTACTTTTTTACTGATACTAGATTATTTCAGTTCCACATTCTCACCGGAGTCTTGAATCTTAATTATTTCAGAGACACTTCATGTTTTTCCTCTGTGAAGACAGACTCAGTATTTATTTAACTTCTCTGCCATTTCTCCATTTCTTATATAAGGAATGACATAGGGTGGATGGTATTAGGGATGGTTGAGGTGGTGAAATTGGTTAGGTATGGGAAAGTGGCAGGGACAACTAGTTGATATAACTAATTATTTTAAATATATTATACTGAAAATAAACATTAACCAGATTTAAATGAAAAAGTTTTAGAAAAGCTACCAAATGAAATAAAATGATACATCAGCACAGATTTTACAGATGAAGAAGATTTTAACAGTTGAATTATTAACAGCTTCCTTTATTTCTACATTGTATAACTCCAAGAGGCATAGTGCCACACAAGCTTAGTCTTGAGGAAAAAGCATTGAAAATGTTGCTTGTAAACTGGAACCCTAAACAAGGATTTTGTCATGGAACAAGGTTGGTAGTTAGAAAGTTATTCTCTTTGACTTGTTAGGTGTTGAAATTATAATAGGCAGATTCCAAGGAAATAATCAGCACAAATAGAAACATGTATGTATGACCGTGCTGCCAGTTCAGAGATATGGTTGCAATGTCTTGATGCTTACGTTTGAGGACCAAACAAAGAGGAAGTTGTTTCAGAATTGCTAATATGCAAGGAGTCTGGATTAGTTCTTGACTTCATTGTAAAGGAACCTCAAGCCTAAATTGAGCATAACCTGAGAGAAGTTCACATTCAGTTTACGGATGAAGTGTGTGGGTTTAAGAGTAGTGTCTTTAACTCAGAGAACAGAATTTACATAAATGAATTGGCAAGCTCGGTTAAAAGATAGGACAGTAAAGAAATAGTGAGAGATTTTTAAGCAGATAGATCTTAAGTTTCAGCAATGATATATTTCATTGAGAAAGAAAAAGCCTTTGAGAAGGATGCACCATCCATCATTCACTAAGGAAATTAAGGATAATATCAAATTGACACAAAGGCATGTAAGACCATGAAAGTTAGTGACAGATCTGAAGAATGAATAGATTTTAGAACACAGTAAAGAATGGCTAAAATGATAAAAAGGGAAAAATTAAAGCATGAGAAAAATATTTTAAAAACTAGAAATATGAAGACAGTAAGAATTTCTACAAGTGTTTAAAAATGAAAAGGGTAACTTATGTAAATGTTCCCTTAGAGGGTGAGAATGAGGAATTAATAATGGGAAACAAAGAAATGGCAGAAATATTGAAAATTATTTTTGTCTGCCTTCACTGTAAAAGGTAGAAAAATGACCAAGAATTTCTAAAAATGAAACGGTAAAAAGGATGGAAGAATTTAAAACAATCATGAGGACAAACATACAGGGAAAACTACTAGGACTAGAGATTGACAAATCCTCTGAATCTAATGGTCTGCATCTGACACATTTATTCAAGAAAGGGGGGAACACCGAAAGCAGGAGACAGAAAGATAATCTTGGTCAGAGGCAAATGCTAGGATCCACTGTTAAGATGGTAATTTCAGGCCACTTAGAAAATCATAAATAGTACAATCAAGCAGAGTCATCTTGGTGTTGTGAAAGGACAATCATATTTGATTCAAAAGCAGGAGTTGCTGGAAAAACTCAGCAGGCCTGGCAGCATCTGTGAAGAGAAATCAGAGCTAATGTTTCAGGTCCAGTGACCCTTTCTCAGAACCCTTCAGGGTGCTGCTTCTGTTTTTGTTTCTGATTCATGGCATCTGCAGTTCTTTCAGCTTTTATTTAATCATATTTGATTACTTAATTAGCGTTCCTTAAGGAAGTAACAAGCAAGGTAGATTAATGGGTTTCTAAGGCTTCAACATATTAGCATGGGGTAACATATTATCATAGACAGAGGATTGGTTGGCTAATGCAGACAATCAGGATAAATAGATAATTTTGGGGTTGCGAAGTTGTAACGAGTGGATCAGAGTAACAGGGATCAGCGCTGGGGCCATAGAGTCATACAGCATGGAAACAGTCCCTTCAGTCCAACCAGTCCATACTTACCATAATCCCAAACTAAACTAAGCCACTTGTCTGCATTTGGCCCATTTCCCTTCAAACATTTCTTATTCGTGTACTTATCCAAATGTCTTTTAAACGTTGTAACTGTTCCTGCATCCACCAATTTCTCTGGAAGTTCATTTCACACATGAACAACTCTCCGTGTATAAATGTGTCCCCTCATGTCTTTTTTAAATCTTTCTCCACTCACAAAAATGCAGCCTAGTCTTGAAATTTCCCGACCCTAGGGAAAAGACATCTGCCATTCAACTTATCTATACCCCTAAAGATTTTAAAAACCTATATAAGGTCACCTTTCAACCTTCTATGCTCCAGTGAAAGAAGTACCAGTCTATCCAGCCTCTCCTTATAACTCAAACCCTCTATTCCCAGCAATATCTTGGTAAATCTTTTCTGAACCATCTCCAGCTTAATAATATCCTTCCTAGAACAGGGCATAGTTCTAGACATAATACTCCAGAAGAAGCCTCACCAACGTCCTACACAACCTCAACATGACATCTCAACTCCTATACTCAAAGGACTGAACAATGAAGGCAAGCATGCTAAACGCCTTCTTAACCACTCTGTCCACATGTGACACAAACTTCAAAGAGTAGGTCTCTCTATTCTACAACAGTACCCAAGGCCCTACTTTTAATTGTATTAGTTAATTTATCCAAATTAAACTCCATCTGCCACTTCTCAGTCTATTGATCCAATTGTTCAAGATCTCTTTGTAATCTTCGATAACCTTCTCCACTGTCCGCTAAACCATCAATTTTGGTATCATCCACAAAACTTAGTAACCATGCCTTCTGAATCCTCATCGAAATCATTTATATAAATGATAAACAAAAGTGGACCCAACACCAATCACTGTGAAACACTGCTGGTAACAGGCCTCCAGTCTGAAAAACAAACCCTCCACCACCACTCTCTGTCTCCTGCCATTAAGCCATTGTATCCAATTGGCACGCTCAACCTGAATCCCAGATGATCTAACTTTAATAATTAGTCTACCATGTGGAACCTTATCAAAGGCTCAACTAAATTTCAAGTAAACAATGTTTACCAGCCTCAAGCACTTAAATCTATATCAAGGATTTGAAAAGAAGGGCCAATTGAATGATAGCTAAATTTGTTGTTGACACAAAGATAGGTAGGAAAGTAAGTTGTCAAGAGAGTATTTAAAAATCTAAAAATGGATGTAGACAGAACATTGAGCAGTACAACACAAGAACATTCACTTCGATCCACCATGTCTCCACTGACCCTGGTGCCATTCTAAACAAATCCTATCTGCCTATACATGATCCATATCCCTGTACTCCCTGCCTATTTATGTGTCAATGCCTCTTAAACACTGCTGTCATACCCGCTTATGTCACCTCCCTTGGAAGCTACCAATGTGTAAAAATCTTGCCTTACAAATCTCCTTTAAATACTATCCCCTCACCTTAAACCTACACCCCCCTAGTATTTGACATTTCCACCCTTGGAAAAAGATTCTGACTATCCATCCTACATGCCTCACATAATTTTATTAGTTCTATTAGGTCACCCCTCAGCCACTGATGCTGTCATGAAAACAATCCAAATTTCTCCAACCTCTCCTTAAAGCTAATATATTCCAATCCTGGCAAACCTCTATTGCACCTTCTCCAAGATTCCATGTCCTTCCTATCATGTGGCAACCAGAACTGCAAACAATACTCCAAATGTGGCCTAATTAAAGTTTTATACAGCTGAACATGACTGCCAACTTTTATTCTTAATGCCCCAACTAATGAAAGCAAACATGCTGTATGCCTTCTTTACTACCTGATCCATTTCTGTTGCCATTTTCAGGGAGCTGTGGATTTTCACCCCAAGATGCCTCTGTACATCAATGTTCTCAAGAGTCCTGCCATTCACAGTATACTTTCCTCTTGCATTTGACCCTCCAAAATGCATCACCTCACACTTTTCTGGATTAAACTTCATCTGCCACTTTTCTGCCCGACTGATCTATCTCTGGCTTATCCTTTGACAACCGTCCTCACTATACATAACTCCACCAGTTTTTGTATTGTCTGTAAACTTACTAATCAGAACACCTATATTTTCATCCAAATCATTTATATATTACAAACAACTGAGGTCCCAGCAATGATCCTTGCAGAACACCACTGGTCACAGACCTCCAATCAGAATATAACACCTCCACAACTTCCTTCTATCTTCAGTGACCAAGCCAATTTTGTATCCAACTTACCAACTCACTGTGGCTTAAGAAAGTGAGTGGACAAAAAAAAATTAGCAGATTGAGTATCTTGTGGGAAAATGTGAGCTTTCTCACTTTGGCATGAATAGCAGTATATTCTTTTGAGTGAAGACAAACTGCAGAATTCAATGGTGCATAATGATCTGGTACATTAACATTTGTGTGCAGGTTCTAGAGTGACTAAGAAGGAAAACTCACAGTTAGCATCTATTGAAAGAGGAATCAAGTGTAGAAATAAGGAAGTGTTGCTGTAGGTGTGTAGGGTCTTACCTAGACAAGATCTAGAGTTCTATATAGAGTTTTGATTACCTTACTTAAGAAATTGTGTTGTTTAGAGGACGTTCATTCAACTGATTCTTGGAATGAAGTATTTATCTAATGATAAGTTCAGTGGGTTGGGCCTATACTCACTGAGGTTTAGAAAAATGAGAAGTGCACTTACTGAAATGTATAACAGGCTGTTTCCCTTTAAAGGGAAGTCTAGAACTAGCCAACCATATGGGTTCATCAATTTGAGGCTAAGAAGTTTTTTTCTCTCCGAGGGTGCTTAGTCTGGGAAATTATCTTCCCAATAAAGCAATGAAGGTTGGGTCATTGAATATATTCAATTTTGAGTTAGATAGATTTGATAAATGAGTGAGTTAAGGATTATGGGGAACAGATTGGATAGTGGAGTTGACGCCACAATCAGATTGAATTGTGGAGCAAGGTCAAGGGGCCTGCTCATACTTCTAATTATTGTGTTTTTAATTTTGTTTTCATTTGTTCATTGGAATACAAAATAACATTTAAAACACTTAACATGTCCAACTGGAGAAGAGGGTCAATAAAATAGGAAATGTATAAAACTTATCACACCAGTCTTTATTACAAGAGTCTCCAACAGAATGCAATGATCATTAACAACAATGAATAGCCATCTACAAACACTCCAGGAAACAACATAGAAGAAGATGCATGTGCAGTGTGCACTTTCTAGTGCAGGAAGTACACTGCAATGTGTCATGGACATCTTCTGTATCTTAGTTCTGTTGTAATCATTTAGGAATTTTTTATTTTTTGTTATATTTTCCAAGTTTTCTTTTTTTCTGAAAACTGCAGAGAAATGAACATCGGACGTGCATACATAAGTGAATTCATGAATGGTGAAGATGTGAATGGTAGGATTTTATTATAACTAAAAATTCTGTATTCAAAGACCTACTGTTGCTAAAAGGATCATATTTTGACTGCAAATATTTTGCCGGTCTCTGCTAGAGTACATAGTGAAAAGGCCACAGGACAGATCACTGAGGTACACCACTAGTGAGATCTGCCAATTTTACTACATACCCATGATTCCTAGTGCCACCTACCACCTAACTTATTCCTTACACATGTATAATCTTTCCTCATAACTCCTGGAGTCCAGGTATCATTCTTGTAAACCTACATTGTACTCCCTCCAAAGCAAATATATTTTTCCTAAGTTCTAGCACCCATATCTGCTCACAGTACTTCAAGTGGGGTCAAACAGTGTTTTAAATAACTGCAGCATAATTTCTGCATCCTTGTACTGCTGTTCTCTAGATATAAAGGCCAGTATTCCATTAGCTTTCTCGATTATATTCTGCACTTGTTTCTGAAATTTTCAAGATCTATGCACCTGAATCCCTAAGTCTCTTTGGACATCCACTGTATTTAACTTCATACCATCTAGAAAGTACCCTGATCGATCCTTTTTCAGGCCAAAATGGATAAAGTTGCACCTGCTTACAATGAGCTCCATCTGCCACAGTTTTGCCCATTCACATCATAAATTTTAAAGGGATATTGATAAACTATCATCTACACTGTCCACAATGCCATTCAGTATTATTGCTAACCAGAGATTTAGAATAATAGAAACACAGCTTTGTGGTGCATGAATTTACATTGTGAGAGGGACCACCATTTCATAACCAAATCTAAAATATCACAAATAAATGTAGTTTTTAAAATCCAAACACAACTCAAATTCACTGCTCAGTAATGTCACAAGTAGATCTAAAACAGTGCTCAAAAGTATTTACCAAGATATTCAATAAATGTTATTGCTGGCAGTAGTTTAGGGCTCACTGTTTTCAGCCACAGAGTTTGCCAAGTTAGCTTCAACTCTTTATGTTAAAATAACAACTTTAAGAAGTCTGTACAGTCCTGTACAGAGGAGGTGGTTTTCTTCAGTGCTATGAAACCGAATAAGGTTTTTTTTTGTAGCACTACTTTCTCTGATACGTTCTTCACCTGTTCTATAATAAATAGCAAAAAAGAGAAGGTAATACAATAAAAGAGTTAGGTGCTGATGGTCATTTGCATGAGACTGACAAGCCGTAAGTCGCATTATACCGGTTAAGACTGAATAACAGAAATGCGTTCAATGGCTTTTGGACTGCGTGACAACATTCATTTGGACACTGCCAGTCTTATCTTCTACACTGTTGTACCAAAGTAAACTGGAGATGAATCCTTTGCAGAATTCCCATGAAGTATTTATGAAAACTTGCTCGAAACTCAAGATTGTGGCATTGTCAATGCAAGGCGAGTTTAACTCCGGATACATTGCATTTCGAAGGGTCCCGTGGTCTGCAGCTGTGTGATTCCTCTGGGTGTTTACTAATACAAACGTGGCATGCTACATCGACATCTGTTTCAAAGTCGCCTCTGCAGAAGGAAATACAGAATGAAGGCATACAGAACTGCAGAACCGTACATGTCATGTCAGTCGATCACTAGGGGACCTCGCCTCCCCTCCCAAAGAAAAAATTTCGAGATTAGTTATTGCTCCGCTTGCGAGGTATTACCACATGTACACTGATAACAGATCGATCGTGAGAAAAACACGGATCGACGAAGTGTGTGTGTGTGTGTATATACATATAAATGACTTTCACGGAAAAGGAGGCTTATAAATAGAAGTGATAAGCAGACCCTGCAGCTAATGCTCAGCTGGTAAGAAGCTGACTTCACTGCATTTTGTCGCTCCACTAGTTATGTTTGGTATTCCTTCCACCAGCCTCCCACGGCCCGCGTCCTCCCACGCCAGGATCTGCGTCACGCTGGCCGTGTGGGAGTGAGTATGAGCAAGACCGGAATATCCCATAGAAGCCGGAGGGGGAGGAGGTTGACATACACACACACACACACTCACTCACTCACACACACAGACGCACACCGCTGCAAAGTTGAGAGCGACAAAAAAAAGAGACAGCGAGGGGGGAAAAGATATCCAAACACACAGCTCCGAGAGCCTCCGGACTCAAGTTGTGCATCTGGGCTGCTGCTGGCAAGGCGGGGGAGGCGGGCTGCTGTTCAAATGCGCCTGTAAGAGTCCGGGCCAGGAGTTGTCTCCTCCGCCTCCCTCCCTCTCTCTCTCTCTCACACACACACACACACACACAATTCCCCCCACCCACCCCGGGAAGATTGGCGCGGTCAGAGTGAGGCAGCCCCTCTCCTGACTGGGACAGACAGACACACACACACACACACACACGGAGAAAGTTCTCACTGGGTTCCAGATAACACACACACGGAGAAACACAGAGACGGAAGACAAGCTCAGGAAGGCCGGCAGCGTACACTGCACCAGGTATGTACCGCCGTCATTTCTGCAGCAAACTCACTGCACATGGGGGCTCTTTCTGTCACTTGGACTACATTACGGAAGATACTGTTAACGTACGCCGACAGTTTAGGTGATGTGTGTTTCTTTTTCTTTCTCTCTCTCTCTCTCATTTCGCTGGAGGGGAGGTGGGAGTGTTTAAAAGATTTACTTTTTTTTTCAAATCCCGGTTTGTGCGGTCCTTTATGCCGGAAGGAGAGGGTGGATTTCGTATTTGTGTGGGTGATTCCCAAAGAGCTCCAATACTATGGATTTAAGTAGGCGTGAAAGCTGCAATACTGCGATGGAGAGACAGAAAAAAAAAAGAATTTGGTGGAAGAATCGGCTGGATTATGTTTAATTGAAACATTTTATTTACCAAATACTATATGAGTGCGAATTAACATTTTGTCTTGCGGATACATGTGTTCTATGGTACGCACTACTTGTTTAAAAGTAGTTGCTTTGCTATTGTAAAGCCACATATGTCAAACGCATTTCTCTCTCTAGTTAGATTTCTTGAATAACTCTTCACAAAACCAGAAGAGTTACTTGATGTTCCAAATCCCACCTCTCGATGATGTGAGGAATGCTAGGTTGAAGGTTTGACAAGAGGAAGTTTCAAGAAATCTGCCTGGAATGTCCCTTTCAATTTCATCTTGTTCATTTGAAATGGGTTAGAAAATAATTCGACTTCAGAAAATGAGAGAGAGGCTGATGCCCAAAACGGTGAACGAAGGCATTGCCTGGTTATTTTTGTGAGACAGGTCCCAGCTTGCGACTAGAAGATGTACAGTGACCACTGCTTGTGTGTGGGCGGGCACTTCGTGTCAAGTTTTTTTTGCGGAAGAAGCTTGATTCACTCGTCTCGTCAATTGTTCAGTAACCTGAAATCAGTCGTTGGTTAACTTGTATCCCATTCGCCAATTAATTCCCACCAACCTTTAACTGTATTGCAAATATTGTAGCAGAGGTTGCCGTAATGAGGTTGGCGCTTCAACTAAAGTGGCAGAAGAAGTCAGCTTGCACAATTTACATGCATCTGCTAAGCGTAAAGAATGGCAACCATACTTGGGTGAAAGTGTCTCTCTCTCCCTCTCCCTCTCTCTGGGAAGTGCGAAAAGAGTGGACAGCTCCAGTTGAATACAGAAGCCCAAGTCAGTTAGATATGCCTGTAAAGTTACCTGATGGCAGAACATGGAAGTGCACCACGCAGTCCAAGAGGATGTCGGTTTAAATGTTAGTGCTGAAATTGCTGATGTCAGCTGGGAACGAGAGGTAGTGGAAGTATTTTTCAGCCTTTGGTGCCCCTGGGCAAGGGAGGTGAAATCAACGCATTTCCACTCCTTGTTATCCATTTATCCCTGCTGAAATGTGGGTGACAGGATGTTGGGTGAGGACAGGCTTGAAGTGAGCTGTCATGTTTTCAGGAGAGATAGGAGATGCAAATTGGCTTACAAAAATATCTAAATGACTAGCTGACTGATATTTGATCAAAATTCTGGAACAGGCATAGCAGTAAGCAGTAAAGTTGTCATTATTATCTGGTCATGTAAAAGTGGGCCCAAATATATGCTGCATGACTCCTGTTCAGTTTGTACGAAATGAAATCAGTGCGGACATCATCAATTTTATTATTCATGTTTAAATAAAAGGTGATACATTTCAATCCACATTTTTATAATAGCAAAACATTAGTAATGTGTCAGCTAATCTGCATTTTGCTGCTTTTTTTGGCTGAGCCTATTGAATTTCCAGTTTATGACCAGAAAATAGGGAAAATTAACAGTTCAATATTGCAGTATTCTCAAGATACAGCTTAATATTGATCATTGTACATGCTGTTCATCTCTGTCATAAATGAACCTCACAGCTAATTTTTTTATTTTAATTCCAACAAAGTTAGAATAAGTCCTGCGGAGAGAAAGATAAGTTCTCTGTGGAACAAACTCTATTCTGAAGAAGGGTCACTGGACCCTAAACATTAACTCTACATTCCCTCCACAGATGCTGCCAGACCTGCTGAGTTTTTCCAGGAATTTCTGTTTTTGGTTCTGATTTCCAGCACCTGCAGTTCTTTTAGTTTTTTTGTTTAGGCTAGGTCCTGCTTTTTGACTCTAAATGCCTCACGTTTTCATTGAAATAAGCTTTAAAATAATTCTAAAGAATGTATATAATGCCAAAAAAGCAAATGCTTTTGTAACAACATGAGTTGTGTCAAACAATATTTAAGATTTTAAATATTACAAATGGTCTGCATAATCTTCCTATTCAGAAAACCTCCTTGTCACCATTTTTGCACAATTGTGCTCATCTGGATCTAACTTTTTATAATCAAGTATATTATTTCTGCAATGATTGTGTGGTAGCACCTCAGTCTAATGTTTTCCAGTGCCTTGAGCTGTGCTTAAGAAAAATTCCTGAGCTGGAATTGTCCCTGTCTATAAATTATTTTGTTCACAGTTCAAAACAATCAGAGCAGTTTTTTTGTCACTGCTGTCATCACATGGAGTTATACAGAATAATTTATAAATTGAATTGTTCATCATGGCAGTTAGTGGAATTTAGTTTGACTTAAAGTCCAAGTAATTGTACTTCTCTCCTATGAACTGTCAGAAAGATTTTAAACACAAACTTCCCATTCAGAAATGCTTCACTTTTATTGGTTTGTTCCATAATTTTTAAATTAAACTTACACTTATTTTCCTTTTGGGTGCTTTCTGTTGTATATGAGTCTACATTAATCGTAATTACATTTTTATATGTTTGATAGCACTATTTTCTACTTTGTTTTTAGCTTTTCGTTTAAAGGTAGCTGCATGTTCTTGTTCACTTCATGGCAAATCCATGCAATTCATGGTTTATTTATGTTAACCCATCCAATTTGGCATCTTTGGCTAAGCACCCGCCTCCTTATCCTTCCCACCACTCTCAGCACAGCAAGTATGGTTGATTCTTAACTGCTGTTTGAAGTGACCTCACAAGCCAGTCAGTTGTTAAATAAGTGGCTTGCCACCACCTCCTAAGGGTAATTAGCAAGGGATCTTTTTTTAAAAAAGTTGTGAAATGGCAAGCTCTATTGCTGTCTGCCTGACAGGCTCCTTTATTTTTGTTTCCTTATCATCCATTCCTACAAATCCCACCATAAATGGTCAAACAGCTATGAAACAAGGTCATGCACCAAAAGATTCATCTTCAGCTAAAGTAAAGCATTTTATATTTGAAAAAGCAAGAACATGCTTAGTTGGTGCTGGAAAGCAAAGTTTTGGCAATTAAATCTTTTTTTTCCAAAACCCAAAATTATTTCCATTATTTACATAATTAATGAGATTTAAACACCAATTGCCAATGCATTTAATTATGCGAAACTAACTGAAATTATTTGACAATTCTATCAGCATAATGTCAAATTTATTATATAATAATAAGGGCTAAGTATGGAAGGCTGAATAGATTTTAATACCCTGGGCCAGATTTTGCAATCAAAATAATGGTGATGCTAATTGCAGTTAGCATTTATGCATAACTGGGTATTGATTCTTCAAGCAGAGGGATCTTGCACTGCTTCATTTTTAACTTTAAGTAAAATCAAGCCTATTGTCTTCACAAAGTATTTCATTATCTCCATCCTTTAAAACCATGTATCCTCAAGACTGCACTTTGTCTTGAGTCTTAGAAACATAGAAAATAGAAGCAGGAGTAGGCCATTTAGCCCTTCAAGCCTGTCCTGCTATTCAGTATAATCATAGCTGATTATCCAATTCTGTACCCTGTTCCTACCGTCTCCCCATACTGTTGATTCTTTTTTTTCCCTAAGGACTCTGACTGCTTTCAAGGAGTCAGACAATGATTTGGCCTCAACTGCTTCCTGTGGTAAAGAATTCCACAGGATCACTACTCTCTGGGTTAAGAAATTTCTCCTCATCTTCATCCTAAACGACTTACCTCATTGTTAAAATGTGACCACTGGTGGTTTGAAGCTTTTTCACCAGTATCAAAGAAGAGGTGACATCAGTCAATACACTATAAAGTGAAGGTTGCAACACTAGAAAAGGACAAGTGATGGAATGAAATTATGGTAATATGCTGACATGTGTTTGGTAGTGGAGAGGAGTGTGACACTTGGCATTAATTTGGAACTTGACATAAGAAATCTGTTCCATTTTATTTATTATTAGAGCAAGGAAGTGAATTACTTATGCAGGATAAGGTGGAAGCTATGTCCAGTTTCGTTGGCTGCTCAATGCTGCTAAGGAGATGTTCAAACACTTTACTGTATTATTTGTCCAAGAGCATTTATGAGTTTGTTATTTGTTCAAAGATTTGAAAAATGTTGTAAGTTGCTGAAACTTTGCTGGTTTGATATCTGCAATCTGTTGGTTGGATCCTGGTGATCCTTTTGATTGAATAAAACTCAGCATCTGTATAAAATAGGAAACTTAGGACCAATTAATTGCAGATGTGCACTCAGGGAGCCTGAGTTGTTCTGGCAATGTGCGCTGTTATGTGCGTGTTATAGTTTTGAGCTGATGGTAGTGATATTCTATTACATGGTTGACCCGGAATATTTCCTACTCTTACCACCTGTCACTGGTGTGTAATGGAAAGATTTGGAGGCTGATAGTTAACCAGTTTGGCTGTTATAAATGTGCTTCCTTGGCCATCAAGTCCTCGGATTGGGATTCAAACTCGGAGCTTCTGGCCCCAGTCGCTATTGTATGCTGACATATTCTGCAATAATTATTGACACCAAAAACTTTACCAGTTTAGTGTCTTAGAATAATGCAATGGGCTGCCAATATTAACTGTATTTTATATCAAACTTTGAACGAGAAGTTTATACTTTGTCTTCCAACTTTTTTCCACTGTACAGTTCAGTTTTGTTTTTAAGGGTACTAACCCCTTTTATTGAATATATTTTGGATTTTTTTCTGTCTGAACCTCAACTAGAATATGGATATATTCCCAAAATGCTCCAATTATCACTTCAGCAACAATGGTTTATTGGATACAACATTATTCATGTGAACTCCAGTTGTCTGGCACATCATATTGAATGTTTATGCATACCCCTGAAGTTGCTTAATTACTTAGGTGAACGTGTCCACTGCATTCGACTGATCAGTTTAAACCTGATGAGATCAGAGTGTAGAATGATAAAGAGTTTGTAATCCTGCTAGAAGAAGCCTGAGATGACTTGTCGATCTATGCCTTGTTGTTTCTCACGTACAAGAAGGAGTTTATAAATAGATACAATATTCTCTATAGTTCTTTAAGTAAAAGTGTAATTGTATCTCTTCCCACAATTTTACGGATAAGTTAACATATAAGTTTTGCTACCCATTTCCACTGTTGCTTGGTGATAATCAGAACAGACTTGAGGGGCTGATGGTCAATTTATTCTCCCTTATAATGTGTTTGAGGGAGTTGACTGTTCTATTCAACTTTTCTTTGTGACAGAAGAAAATTAATGAAAAATATTAATGCCTCAAGAACTTGCTTTATAATCTTCATGGATTTTTTTTAAAAAATGCACATTTTATTCCTGCTTGAATTCCCTTAATGTGTGCACATATTAAGTTTGGTTTGTTTAACATCCCACTTTAGAGTTGCTGTAGCCAGTTCAGAACTTTGGCTGGAGTATTGCTAACTACGAGATCTCAATGTTGTCAACACCAATATTGTTATAATGAGAATAATACAAAATATAATAGTTATTTTCTTCAGGGACCACTCATTGTTTGCACTTTAATGGAATCTTATCATTTCTTTATTTTTATTTTTCATTCCAATATAATAGAAATACTTTTGATATGTCTTTATATTGAAAAAATAACAACATTTGCATCTCAATATAACATGTGGATTAGCTTTAAATAAAGAGTAATAGTAAATTTTAATAATGTGTATTTTAGTTAGCACTTGATAATCTCATGATGCATTCATAACATGCCACAGTATTATACTATATTCTGATATCAGGCTGTAAATGTTGGAGAACGTCTATTCTGCAAACAAGAGGAGCCTGTATCATGCCACCTACAGATAGCAGAGGTGGAGTGTGGTATGAATGTATTCAGAATTCACTGTGTAAACAACTGAAGTCTGATGTTTTCCGTAAAAGGTTTTCAACCTCAATTAATTTATTATTTCTTTTAAAATATAGGTGTTGCATTTTGACATGGCAGCTTCTTTACCAAGGACCCTTGGTGAATTGCAACTTTATCGTATTCTACAGCGAGCAAATTTGTTGTCTTATTATGATGCATTCATTCAGCAAGGGGGAGATGACGTGCAGCAGCTCTGTGAGGCAGGGGAGGAGGAATTCCTGGAAATCATGGCCCTAGTGGGCATGGCTAGCAAACCCCTTCATGTTAGGAGGTTGCAAAAAGCTTTGAGAGACTGGGTGACAAATCCTTCAATCTTCAATCAACCGCTGAACACTCTTCCAGTCAGCAGCATCCCACTGTACAAAATACCTGAGGGCTCAACTGCTTTTCCTGGGTCAAATGTTAACAGTCATGAAAGAAACAGTAACCTTCGGGAAGCTCCTGTAAAGTTTCCAAAATGTTTGTCTGTGATGTGTGGTCAGGGGGTAGGACCTAACAAGTCTGGCATAGCAGTGAATTCACCGCTGCAAGTATGCAGTGAACCACGATTCTGGCAAGGACATTCCACTACCGAAAGTGAACAGAGTCTTTCTCCTGCTGATCCTGCATCGCCATCTTCACCAAAAGAAAACGGTGAAACTCTTGATACTGCTGCAGTCATTGCAATTACAGAATCCGTTGATCGTTTGATTCAAGGCATTCCAAAAACGGACAGAAATGAAGTTAAAGAATTTTTAAAAACCAATAAGAAGTTAGCAAAAATGATTAGTCACATCTTTGACATGGCTGACGGTGACCCTCACAAAGAAGAAGAAATCCGGAAATATAGCGCGATATATGGTCGGTTTGATTCCAAAAGGAAGGATGGAAAGCATCTGACCCTTCATGAGGTACAGAATTTTCTCTATCTCATGCTACGTTCTTTTATATTGTTTCCTTTATGGCATCTTGCATTCTGCAATCCTTTAGTAAAACAGGTAGAGTTCAAGATTTCTTTAATGTTGGTATATCGCCACAATAATCAGACAAGGCTGTACTTCTGTCTTCAAAAGTGGGCAGAATTTCAGCTCCCCGCCCTAGTTTAGAAATGACAGATCTTCATGCATATGTTCATAGTGGGTGGGAGTGTTGTCTGCCTTGGGTACTCGGATCTGTTACAAGAATGTGCAAAGCAACTAGTTTAGTCATTAATGTTCTCTGCTTACTTTCCAATAAAAGTTGGGCTGAGAAATTAACAATATGCAATTAACCGAGTTTATTTTTAGACTAAAAACCAAAAGAACTGCGGATGCTGTAAATCAGGAACAAAAACAAAGTTGCTGGAAAAGTTCAGCAGGTCTGGCAGCATCTGCGAAGGAGAAAACAGAATTAACGTTTTGGGTCCAATGACCCTTCCTCAGAACTGAGTTCTGAGGAAGGGTCACCGGACCCGAAATGTTAACTCTGTTTTCTCCTTTGCAGATGTTGTCAGACCTGCTGAGCTTTTCCAGCAACTTTGTTTTTGTTTATTTTTAATCTTCTCTGTTAACTTGCGCCCTTAAAAGCTTTAGTACACCCTATGGATTAATGACACGTCAGAAAGTCATAGTTTTGACAAAACCCCACTAATTTGCCTAATGTTTTGGATATCAGTATTTTGTAAACATAAGTACTTCATGGGTCAAGATTTCATTGTTTCCCAGTGTTTGATTTGTTTAAATGTATTAGCCAATCACATTTTAAGATCTGTAGAAATTATTTTAGGTCAATAAATGTCTTCCACTTCTGCAAATTAATTAATAGTTTGAATCTATAAGAAAACATTTCTAAACTGTTCAAGAACTTTTGTCATCTAGATAAATCCCGGTCATCTTTGAACAGTTTCTAAACAAGTAATTTTTTATAATTGGCCCAGATTTTGCTGGAGGGAGTACATTTCTGCTTGTTCATCCATCCTTCAGCTCGAAAATTGTGTGCCGTATAAATTGCTGGATGCTAATGGTTAAAAATTACAACAGGGATCTGAACATTGAAGAACAGGGCCTATAGTCTGTAAAAACCGAAAGAACTGCGGATGCTGTAAATCAGTAACAAAAACAGAAGTTGTTGGAAAAGCTCAGCAGGTCTGGCAGCATCTGAGGAGAAATCAGAGTTGACGTTTTGGGTCCAGTGACTTTTCCTCAAAACTCTAATCAGTTATAACAAATAGCTGTTGCATATATTTAGTAAACTTGTGTAAAACTTACAATTTGTATTTTTGAGCTTAATGAAGTATTCAATCTATTTCAAATACATTACACTTTGAAGAATTCATAGTTCTTGCTCCTCTCCTGTTACTAATAAAGCCAACATTTTAATTGAGGAGCCGCTTAGAGTGTATAAACAAAATCAAACCAAATACAGGCACACAACATGTTTGTTGCCCAATAATATAGAAAAATCTGAACCTTGGGAGCCTACTTGCTGCACTTACATGTGTGAAAGAGAAGTATTTTTAATCGTTGTATTCAGATATGTTATACCACACCCCAAAGGGCAAGTAGGACTTGAACCTATACCTTCTGGCCTAATGGGAGGGGCACGTCATTTATGCCAAAAGACATCTAACATCTTCACATGAAGAAGGACTGAGGCTCCGAGCCATTTATCTAAACCATTTATACATATTTGCTTACAGAAAATAAGGCTGTCCTGTTAACTATTGTGCCATCTTGCCTTGGAAACATAATTGAAGTTGGGTTAAAACAGAAAGTGGTGAAAGTACTCAGTAGGTCTGGAGGCCTCGGTGGAGAGAGAAGCAGTGCTAACGCTTCCGGCTGGCAACCTTTCGTCTGAAATGTTACCTTTGTTTCTGTCTTCATGATGCTGTCAGATCTGTTAGGGCGTTCTAGAAGGTGCAATATTTAGCTGTTATGTTATGGGCATTTGTAGCTGTAATTTTAGTATTATGCTGTTTGCTTTTATTTTAATTCATTTATTTGAACAAAAACGTGATTTTTTTTCTTGAACTCTTGTGTTGAAAGGCTTTTTATTAAAATTTTGTTTCTTTAAGCATTTTTCTTGCTACCCTTCCTTTCTTACCTTGAATGTAATTGAAATCTTATTTGGCCATGCCATCTACCCTGTTATTTAATCCAGTGAATGTATCAAGATTTTAAAGTTGAGTTTTGCTGGCTTTGTGCAAAAGGCTCATTATACTTTAGCCCAGCGTGTTCTCCTGTCAAAGGGGTATTGGACAGCAATTGAAAACGGGTGCAGTGATGTTTCTTTTCCCTGTCCCATTACTAATGGTTAATAAAAAAGCTTGCATTTGTATAATAGTTCATTTTTCTCAGAAACATTTCAAGATACTTAATACTCAATCAGTTATTATTGTTGTAGTAGCCCTTTACCACAGCCCCAGCTGAGACCCACTGACTCATTATAGGCTGAGAATTTAATCTTTCTGCTCAGTATGAGTCCGCTACTTGCTTTTCAACCAGCTGATCCATTAAAATAGCTTTGCAACTCATAATTTGGCCTTTGCTTACAGTTAACTGTTAATGAAGCAGCTGCTCAACTCTGTACAAAGGATAATGCATTGCTCACTCGGAGAGATGAACTATTTACATTAGCTCGACAAGTTTCCCGTGAGGTAACCTACAAGTACAGCTATAAAACCTCCAGGTGAGGGCTTCATTTTTAAACTCTAGAAATTTTCATTGGACTTTTTCCTTTACCTGACAATTCATACTCGCATTGTTATATTTTTAAAAGCTGCATGTGTATTATCTGCAGGTCTAGATGTGCAGAACAAGATGATTCGTCTCCCAAGAGAATAAAAACAGAGGTAATGCATGATCCGGTACTTTCTGTTAGGATTTCATATTCCTAAAAGCCCCTTTTATTAATTGAAGGCATGAGTGATGTGTGCTGATACTTATTGTAACTCAATTATCAGGAGGGTTCTAATATTCAAATAATATGCGCACTGATTTCTGAGTAGCACAGTGAGGCAAATGTGCTGAAGCATAAGAGTTTATGAAGAAAATAACAAATCAATAAACATATGTTGCCAGTGCTCAAAATGGGCCAAACATGAAATGGAATTTGCTTTTGTGTATTCTTAATGAGTGGAAATCCCATTCTTCAAATTCGTGGTCCTTTTACTAATGTAATTCACTGTGATACTAATGTATAGAAGTGTGACTGATTTTCAAAGTGCAAATGTGCTGAAAGTGGACTCTGCACATTAACTGATAGTGTTGGGGCTCACCCTAAGAGCATGGGTGCGGTACAAATTGATAAAATCAGAAATCCTGTGAGTACAACTGGGGCAAAGGTTACATATGCAATTAAAATGGCACAGTCTACAATGTATAATGAGCACCCCTCTAACTCCTCTCACCTCAAGCCACACCCCCATCTCCTATCTACTAACATCATCACGCCCCTTTGACCTGTCCGTCCTCCCTGGACTGACCTATCTCCTCCCCACCCCCCTACCTACACTCACCTTTACTGGCTCCATCCCCGCCTCTTCGACTTGTCTGCCTCCTCTCCACCTATCCTCTCCTCTATCCGCCTCCCCCTCTCTCCCTATTTATTTCAGAACCCTCTTTCCCCTCCCCCATTTCTGATGAAGGGTCTAGGCCCGAAACGTCAAGTTTTCCTGCTCCTATGATGCTGCTTGACCTGCTGTGTTCATCCAGCCCCATGCTTGTTACCCCTCTAACTGCATATGTATTTGTCATAAACTGTGGTTAATTAAAAGAATAAAATCAAAGTAGATGTGTTAGTGTTTAAAGTGACAGTCACCAATATCTATGCTGTCCAACTGTTTGTGCATGTTGGTAATTGTTATTTTCTGACTACTAAAATTGTGCAGTGATCATACCACAACTATGCCAATATCTTGTATGGTAGCTCCTTGCGGTCACCAAAATGAATTGTATCAAAACAACAGACTCAAACATTTCTTCCTTCAACATATACATATATATTAAAAAAAACCTAGACAATTACAGCAACAATTTAACCAAAATTCATATGACTTCTTACCATTTTATAACTGCTACAGATAACTACATTTGTTGACATGGTTTGTTTAATGTTGCAATGTCCCAAAGTGCTGCACTGATGGGGGAAGAAGTTATGAAAATGGATGCCAAACCGTGAAGAAAAAATTGGGAGTCGCTCAACATTATAAGATTTACAGAGAGTGGCTGAAGGTAGAGTCAAGGCAGCTGAAGAATGTTCCACCAAGAGTGTAAGAAAGAGATAACAGAAGCATACTAGGGTAGAATCTACAGGTTAGAAGGTATGGAAAGGAACAGACAGCTTAAACAAGCTGCAGAAATAAGGTGGCATAATATTGAGCAAGTTTGCAGACTAAGGTTTTAAGCTCAATGCGTTGGAGAATAGGGAGATAGTGCACATCATGAAAGAATGTGCTTTGAGCTTGAGGTAGGATATCTTTTATTCTTTCTCTGGAAACATAACTGTACATCTCACATCATGGTATGAGAGTGCAGTTTTCCAGTTGAAAAGCTTTTGTACCACTTCATACTTTTTTGGTTTTTGTTTCTACAAAAACTAAAAACCAATGACAGTATAGCTTTAATGTTGAAATGCTTTTCAATATTATCATCTATTTAATAGTCCAGCTGGACTTTCTTCTATGTATATTGAACACAAAACTTGAATAACCTGAATTCAAAGCAAAAAATGGAGGTTTAGAAATGATCAGAAACTAATGCTGGTAGTAATTGTACATTGGATAGCAGAGTGGCAGTCTTCTAATTTCAGAAGCTTTTGAACTTCTCAGGATTCACTGGTCAAGGAGTAGAATGTTATGAAATTTTCTTCAAAAATCAAGGGTCAGAGGTTCATTTTTCTGGATTGACTCTAGTTTTTAACTTGTGCTTCTGGCAGTTCATGTTTGGGTAGCTGAAAGAGATGCTTTCCAGAACCTTGCACTCACTGGGCAGAATTCCATTTCTACTTTGAATATCAGCATCATGCTAATAGTAAATCTTAGCAGCCAAGCTTTAAATTCCTATTCTGTTTGATACACTGTGGTAATCCATGTCGATGTTTACATATGTTAATACTGTTTAGAATTGGAACTGTTTGGAATATGCAAGAGCAGACCTAATTTACTTTGTTGTTCTTATGCAGCCTATTTTGCCATACTGTAATAACAGAACATAAAGTCATTTATCTTTGACATGCTTGTGTTTGTAATCTAACTATCTGTTCAGCAAAAGTCTTCAATGTCTGTGACTGCTGTTACCTTCATTGGCAAAAAATGAATAGTCCCATTTACTCTGTTTATTCTCTTGGTTGAATTTGAGCCAATTTTCAATGATGTTAATTAAATACATGATCTGTCTTTTGAGTTTAATGAAGTTCCTTGAAGAAATGGTCAATCTTGCTTAGGTTATACTCGTAATTGCACTTTGGATTCTTTTATCTAAAGGGCAAAGATAGGTTGCGAGAAGAATGACCGGATTCTTTCACAGACTAGTTTTATATGAGTAAAATTTAAGAAAATTGTTCAGTTGGTCCTGAGAGGGTCAGAAACGGAGATTATGTGTGCAGAAATTGCCGTCGGGATATGTGAGGTGATTCAGAGATCTGGAGTCGGGTGCATTATGTATGAACTGTGAGGAGAGTGATTTTGATGGGCTCATGGGCCTTTTTCTGGTTTTTGGTTAGAGTATTTTTTCAAAACTTTAGTTTGTATTCTGCCACAAAATTTGTCTCTGCGAAAAATAAATTTTAATCAGAGTTTTTGTTTCCCGATCATGACAAACTGCAGGCAATAATTTTGGATATGCTGACAGCATGAATAATTCAAATCTGCGGCTCTTCTCATACATCAACTTCCTCGTCTAAGGAAAGATACCTAGCATTGGAGGTAGTCTAAAGAAGGTTCACTCGGCTGATCCAGGTGTGGAGGGATTTTCTTATGAGGAGAGGTTGATTAGATTGGGTCTTGTACTCATTGGTATTTAGCAGAATGAGAAGAGATCTTACTTCAACATGTCAGAGTCTAAGGGGCTTGATTGGGTTGATACTGAAAGGTTGGTTTCCCTTGTGGGAGATTCTAGGACCACAGGCTTAATCTCAGAGTAATAGTTTGCTCATTTAAGACACGTGAACAATTTTTCTCTGAGAGTAGTGAATTTGTGGAATTCTTTGCTGTACAGGCCTGTGTCGGCTCACTTATTAAGTATATTCACGTCTGTGATAGACAGATTTCCAATCTGTCAGGGAATACAGGGATGAGTCAGGAAAGTGGAGTTGAGGATTATCAGATGACCTGTGATCTCATTGAATGATGGAGTAGATTCAATGAACCAAACGGTCTACTTCTGCTCCTCCATCTTACACATTATAAAACAGGAATGTAAGCTCCTATGAGGCAAGGGATGAAAATCTAGTTATGTAACATTGTTGCAAAGCATTGCTCTACTAAAGTTTATAGCCAAAGGTTTATATGACCTCTGCAACTGCAAATTTCCACTTCGTCTTTTTCTTGTGTTTTGTGGGACATTTTATTTAAAAATAACTTGGCATTCTGAAGGATTTTTCACATAATTCGCAATTGTGTTGAAGAATTGAAGCCTGATATATTGGCTGAGATTTTGCAGTCAGCAGTAAAAAAAAGGTACTATTTATTATGGTTACAGCTGTCCAGACCTGTTGTAAGCTTCTGAGTTGCAATTTGTGATTACCAGAAATCGTTTTCAGCATGGGCCCTGTATAGGAGATCGCTGGTGTATGTATGTCGGGAATGCAGCATTTTATTTCTTCGGTCACTCAGATTGAAGATTGTGACTAAGACACAGAGTCTAAACCAGGAAGTGTGGATTTGATATAAAATGGTGAATAGAAAACAAAAGAAAGATCTGATTGAGAAAGAGCAAGGAAAAAAATAGCATTTTATTTCATCTTTTTTAAGAAAACCTTTCCAACTATAATTACATTCTGAAGAAAAGCAACTCTATGTTTGCAAAATTACATTTACAATTAAAATATTTGGCAGTAGTTAAGACTCATCACAGCATTTAAAAGTTTGCTTACACGTGAATGCACCAACCTTAAATCTTTTCCAGGCGTGTTCAGTGTTAAATATTGCTTCTTCGTGCCTTTTATGTATTTTAATGCCAAATCTTTCAATGGTGATTCAGTCTTGTGAAGCTTGAGGAGGAACAGGCCAAATCAGACAGCAACCTTGATTTCCACATTTACCAAAGCGCATGCAGATACTGGAAATTGCTGTGCGGTTTGCTCCATAAAATGAGCACCAATGACCTCCCATTTTTAATTCTTGTTTGGCAAATCTAAACCAGTGCCTTTACTGATAACTTTAGTTGATTAATATGAAAATCCTTTGTGATGATGAAGCAGTTAATGTTGTATTTTGCAGGATGGTTCTGTACACGTTCAAGAATCGCTGCAGATTTTGCAACACAGACAAGAAACATTAAAAGAGCAAATGGCTGTAGCCAAGATGAAAGGTGACGATGCCATGATGCGCAATATTCAGGTAATAAATTGCAAAGTTTTAAAATCTTACAAATTGTATTTGATGACAAATTTTTATATTAATTGATGCTTAAAATAATAAATGTCTCAGTGGATTGATTAGTCTATGTTGAAGGCTCTAGCCTGGCTTCCGTGTAAAACATTGGTGACTAAGAGCTTTTTCTTATATTCCTAAATGTCATGAACACCGTCATTTTTGAGCATGAAAGTGATTACAAAGCCTTCAGGTTTGATTTTTCTTGTTAAACCTTGATATAATTTGACATCGCTGCTCTGCCTCTGCAGGACAGTGGGTGAGGGTGACCTTAATGGTGTAGACCACAAGTTTTGCTTTCAGCTATTTGTTCTTTTTATTTGAAATCTAGGCTACTTATTTGCCACGTTATGATGACGTGTTTCTGCAAGCATTGTACATCCCACCAAGGAGTGAGTAAACAACTAGTAGAGCTGTTCCCATGAGATAAGTTAAGGCTGCAGCAGTGCTGAATGTTGCAGACAGTAATAATTGGGAATGTGAACGTATTAATTCCGTCATTCGATAAGCTCATGAATTTACAAAAAAAAGCCCATATTTAACATATGCCATTTCAACCTTTTAAGTTGCGCAGACAGTTGTGTTGCCTTGAGACATGTGAGTATGAATCAGATATAATGCTTTTTTGAAAAAAAATCATTATAAATAAAAATGTTTCCAATACTTCATCTTCACATCCACTATAAAAAAGACAGCTTCTCTTAGCAGGTCCTTGGTTGTTACAAATTGGAATATTCAACTTCATGCATGATGAGGACAGTATATTGATCCACGGAATTAATAGACGCTTCATCCTGTTTCCACTTAATTTTTACCTCAACCACATTTTGAAGAAGATTAAATCTTTTGCCCTTAAAGTAAGCAGAATATTAGTTGAGTCTTACAAATACTTCCCTGAGGCAAAACCAGCTATATGTTTATTAAAACAGCACCATTGTTCGAAAGTGGAACTATTGAGACTTTAGCTTAAAGTGAGAGTCCATTATCTCAAAATTCCTTTGCAACAGTAAAGATAAATCAAGATACTGTGAAATGGGGTAAGAATGGGTGAGAGAAAAATGAAGAAGAAAAGATCAGAACAATTAGGGGCACTAGTCAGTGACTGGAAGACTTATGCCCATTAATTTGAGCAGTAATGCTCAAGATCTCTTAAATAACTCTCTGTAGTAAAGCCACACACCTGACAGAATGTTTTCAATGACTCCCTTTGATATGGGTTTTATATCTACATATGACATCAGCTGTAAAATTTAACAAGCAAGGTCAAGAATTAACCAATAAACCTCTATTAGGAGAGAAGAAAAATACATTACAAAAAGAATTCTTTGCCCCCGTTTGCCCCTAACTTGTCAAGCTAAAGATGTATAGAAGTGTTCTATTTTGTAAAAGAAAAATTAAAATGAAAAAGTGGAAAATGCACTTTATCAGATGACTTGACCAAACAGGTATGTTACCACTTATGGAAGTGATAAAACTCAAAAAAATACTGTTTCTGGGGGTAATAAATGAGTTTACAAACCAATTTGCATTCTGACTGAATTTGCTTCACTGACTTCAAATTCATGCAGTAAATCTTAAGATAGGTGCATATGCGTTCTCTTTTGAACCAATACACAAGTCTGATACATAGTTGAGATCATGATAAAGCAGTGACTGTTGGCTCCTGTGTTTACAATACTGAATCTGGCTCCACTAGCATCATAGGCTTGCTTCACCGTATTTCTGAGATAAGAAAACTGGGTTGAGAAATGTAAATAAGTGAAGTCGATCCACTCTCTCATAATCTGGACTGAATAAGTGGCAGTGTTGCACTATCAGCATGCTAAATGGGACAGACTTCGCACAGATCTAGCAACTCATGACTGGGCATCCATGAGGCGCTGTGGGCCATCAACAGCAGCAGAATTGTATTCCAGCACAATCTGTAACGTTACAGCCTGGCATATCCCCGACTCAACCATTACCATCAAGCCAGGGTATCAGCCCTGGTTCAATGAAGAGTGCAGGAGGGCATGCCAGGAGCAGCACCAGGGATACCTGAAGATGAGGTATCAAACTGATGAAGTCACCAAACAGGACTATTTGCACGCCAAACAGCAAAAGCAGCAAGTGATAAGCGACCCACTACCAACGGATCAGATCTAAGCTCTGCAGTCCTGCCATATCCAGTCACGAATGGTGGCGGACAATTAAACAACTCACTGGAGGAGGAGGTTCCACAAATATCCCCATCCTCAATGATGGAAGAGCCCAGCACATCGGTGCAAAAGATAAGGCAGAAGTATTCACAGCAATCTTCAGCCAGAAGTGCCGAGTGGATGATCCATCTCGGCCTTCTCCAGTGGTCCCCACCATTACAGATACCAGTATTCAGCCAATTTGATTCACTCCACGTGATATCAAGAAATGGTTGGAGATGCTGGATACTGCAAAGGCTACCGGCCCTGACAACGTTCCGGCAACAGTACTGAAGACTTGTGTTCCAGAACTTGCTGCTCCCGTAGCCAAGCTGTTCCACTACAGTTACAACACTGGTATCTACCCAACAATGTGGAAAATTGCCCAAGTATGTCCTGTATACAAAAAGCAGGACAAATCCAACCCGGCCTATTACCACCCCATCAGTCTCCTCTCGATCATCAGTAAAGTGATGGAAGGTGTCATCAACAGTGCCATCAAGCAGAACCTGCTCAGCAATGCCCAGTTTGGGTTCTGCCAGGGCCACTCAGCTCCTGATCTCATTACAGCCTTGGTTCAAACATGGACAAAAGAGCTGAATTCCAGAGGTGAGGTCAGAGTGACAGCCCTTGATATCAAGGCTGCATTCGACCAAGTGTGACATCGAGGAGCCCTGGCAAAACTGGAATCATTGGGTACGGGGGGAAAATGCTCTGGTAGTTGGAGTCATACTTGACACATAGGGAGATGGTCATGGTTGAGGGAGGTCAATTGTCCCAGCTCCAGGTCATCTCCACAGGAGTTCCTCAGGGTAGTGGTCCTAGGCCCAACCATCTTCAGCTGCTTCATCAATGACCTTCCGTCCATCATGAGGTCAGAATGCGGGATGTTCGCCGATGATTGCACAATGTTCAGCACCATTCGTGACTCCTCAGATACTGAAGCAGTCCATGTTCACATGCAATAAGATCTGGACAATATCCAGGCTTGGGTTGACATGTGGCAAGTGACATTTGCACCATGCAAATGCCAGGCTATGACCGTCACCAATAAGAGACAATCTAACCACCGCCCCTTAACATTCAATGGTGTTACCATCACTGAATCCCTCACTATCAACATCCTGGGGATTACCATTGACCAGAAACTCAACTGGACTCACCACATAAACACAGTGGCTACAAGAGCAGGCCAGAAGCTGGGAATACTGCAGCGGGTAACTCACCACCTGACTCCTCAAAGCCTGTCCACCATCTACACACCATGCACAAGACAGGAGTGTGATGGAATATTCCCCACTTGCCTGGATGAGTGCAGCTCCAACAACAGTGAAGAAACCTGACACCATCCAGGACAAAGCAGCCCGCTTGACTGGCTCTACATCCACAAGTATATACTCCCTACACCAACAAAGCTCAGTAACAGCAATGTGTACTATCTACAAGATGCACTGCAGAAATTCACCAAAAATCCTCAGACAGCACCTTCCAAACCCACGACCACTTCCATCTAGAAGGACAAGGGCAATAGATATATGGGAATACCATCATCTCCAAGTCCCTGTCCAAGTCACTCACCATCCTGACTTGGAAATGTATTGCCGCTCCCTCACTGCTGGGTCAAAACCTGGAATTCCCTCCCTAATAGTATTGTGGGTCAACCCACAGCAGGAGGACTGCAGTGGTTCAAAAAGGCAGCTCACCACCTTCTCAAGGGCAACTAGGGATGGGCAAGAAATGCTGGCCAGCCAGCGATGCCCACATCCCACAAATGAATTTTAAAAAATCTGTATTGAAGTTATTTCAGTGCTCTCCATCGCTAGTAGTGAAAGGCAGGCAAACATAATCAGAGCTTTGATGACGTTAGAAAGAAATAAATTTATGAAGATGAAGAATGAAGATGTTAATGACAAGAAAATTCAAGGTTGTTAAAGAAAAATGCATAAGATGTTACATTCTATCCTCTCCCCTGTATGCTTCAGAATCCTGAACAATAAGGAAGAATCAGTGGAAGAAAATAGAGGCCTTTGAAATGTGGATTTTAAGATGTATGTTTAAATTCCATATTCAAATCGTAGGACAAATGAAGAGATACTTGAAATTGCTGGAGCAAAGAGAACTCTTAAAAAGTGACTACGGAAATGAACATCTCAGTATTTTGGCTGTTTGATTAGATCTGAAAAACTAGAGAGATGACTTTTAGAAGGCAAAATTGGAGGCAGCAGACAGAGGTTTCATCTGAGGCATGGTTGGATGACAGGTGTTAGACAGTGGGTGAATAAGAGCTACAGTAGATGTGTGAGGGTGGGCCAAGACAGACAAGCATGACATACCAAAGACAGCAACTCTATTGACAGGATCAGTAGCAATCTGATTTCAAATAAAACGAATGTTCTGAAACACTGGCGTAAATCCGAATAATACAGATGCTGCAAGTGTTGCAGCTTCCAACAAAATATGCTATCAACACACTCAAATATTTTGATTCCAGAATCACACATTTCTTTCTTTGGATATGAACTCCTGAAATGTGATCTCAAATATACTGGTTGAGCTCTGAAATCCTAATTTTTTAAACTCTGCTTTAAAAAAAAACTTCCTTCAGATAATCAATGGCCCAGCTGATTGTGGTCATCGATAACAAGGTGTAGAGCTGGATGAACACAGCAGGCCAAGCAGCATCATAGGAGCAGGAAAGCTTGACGTTTCGGGCCTAGACCCTTCATCAGAAATGGATCTCATTATCTCTGATTGTGGTCATTCCTGGCCCAAATTTGGCTGCATCAATGCTGACATCACACTGTACATGAATATCACATAAAAAGCCCAGGCCAGATTTTCTGTTCCAAATATGGATGAGATTTGTAAGCCATGCCCTCTAGGAAAGCTTTAACTGCTTCTACATTTTTCATTCTATAGTTTGTTAACTAGCTGCATTTGATGAAGGTATTTTGATTCGAACTAGTAATTTAAGATCAGTGAATTGCAAAGACTTACTGGAAAAATCAATTTTTAAGTTTTCCACAAAAAAAACTGACCTAATTACTTTGACAAATTAAAAGTAGTTACAGAAGATGTTGCTGTATCAAGCAGCTCTGATGTTCACAGTCTGGCACTCCTAGGACTTGGTGACACCTGACCACTGTGATCAGCTTATGCTGCATTTAGTAGAAGAAGCATGAAAATCTGCTGGGCTGATATTTAAAATGTCACACTCTTCTAATGAGTCATATCTTTAGGCTGCTGAGAGCAATGACGTGTCTAATATGTGACGTGTTATATACTGCAGCTTCCATTGTCACCTAAAAGCGTTGCAACTTTAAACCAAATCAAATCACAAGTTAAACACCCCTGTGGCAGTTTCCTTCTGATTATTTTGTTAAACATAAACTTACTCCCTTGGCTATAAATATATCTTGCACTTCTCTTTCTTGCAAAAAGCTGCCCGAGAGAAGTTCTTGGCTTCCGTGCTCTTTATTTAACAGTTAAGTCTTCAAGTGCATTTATGCCACCAGCCCATGTGTTGTGAAGCTCTTTATGTTCTCCCTGCAAATAATGGAGAAACTTCCCAAAGTAAATTCACAGTGATCACTTTGATCCCAACCATTCAAGTTGATAGACAGTGATGGACAGGGAATTGAGGATGAAATAATGACACGACTTTTTCAAAGATTCTTGCCCCGGCCTTCCCATTCCCGATAGTCTCTCCCTCCTTCCCTCTCTAAATGCAGGTTTCCTCGGACCACGTAATGGTTAGGTGAGGACTGGGGCCTACACGCAGCTTTTTACTGTGTCATTCTGACCCAATTTTGAAGAGATCACAACAGCAGCCAGGCAACACTGGGTCTACATTGCTTCTTGTTTGTTTGTAATTTTTGGCCGTCGTATCTTAGGAAAGATATTATTGCCCTACAGAGAGTGCACCAGTGGAATAAAGAGTAGATCAGACAAAGATGGATTTACAGTGCTTATGTGAAATTGCACAGAATGGTAAATACTGTTCGTGACCTCCAGGCATAAGTTGGCACAAGGGATCATGATACATTGGCAACAACAGAAAGTTAGCTCAAAAAAAGGAGAGTCCATTAACATTTCTGACTGCAGTTGTACTCCGGAAAGATGCAGAAATATGGTCGGGGGAGGGTTGTATGAGGGACAGTATTGAGAAGCATGAGAAGAAAGTAGTAGCAGATCTAATTTTGAGGTAGGAAATGGGACAACTGAAGCAGGCTTCAGTGAGGGAATGTTTGCAGAATTGTGACCATTGTCAGTAGTTTTAAAGTTATTGGGAAAGACAAAGAGAAATCAAATGTGAAAATGCTCAACTGAAAGAGAGCTACTTTCTGAGAATTGGAAAGCTGGCTGGGTTGGGTGGATCAGAACATGAAATCTGGCCTCCTCCAGAGGTCCCCAGCATCTCATTCCCAGTCTTCAGTCAATTTGATTCACTCCTGTGCTATCAAGGAACAGTTGGAGGCACTGGATATTGCAAAAGCTATGGGCCCTGACATCATTCTGGCAATAGTACTGATGACCTGTGCTCCAGGACTTGCTGTGCCCCTAGCCAAACAATTCCAGAACACTGGCATCTACCCAACAATGTGGAAAATTGCCCAGTATGTCCTGTACATAAAATGCAGAACAAATGCAACTTGACCAATTATTGTCCCATCAGCTTTTCTCGATCGTCAGTAAGGTGATGGAAAGCGTCATCAGCAGTGCTATCAAGAAGCAACTGTTCAGCAATAACCTACTCACTAATGCCTATTTTGGGTTCTTCCAGGATCACTTAACTCCTAACCTCATTGTAGTCATATCTTGCACAAAAGATGATAATTGTGGTTATTGGAGATCCGTCATCTCAGCTCCAGGACATCACTGCAGGAGTTCCTCAGAGTGGTGTCCTAGACTCCTCCATCTTCAACTGTTTCATCAATGACCTCTGCCCATCATAAGGTCAGAAGTGGGGATTTTTGCCGATGATTGCACAGTGCTCAGCATCATTCGTGACCTCTCAAATACTAAAGCGGTCCGTGCCCAATAGAAGAAGATCTCGACAATATTCATGCTTGAGCTGACAAGTGGCAACTAACATTTACATTACACAAGTTCTAGGGAATCTAATCATTCCCTCTGGACATTCAATGGCATCACCATCCCCCACTATCAGTCTCATGGAGGTTACCATTAATCAGAACTGCACTAGACTAGTCATATAAGTACTGTGACTATGAGAACAGATCAGAGAATGGGAATCTTGCACTAACTCAACTCCTGACTCCGCAAAGACTGTCCACCATCTACAACGCACAAGTCATGTGTGTGATGGAATACTCCCCATTTCCTTGGATGAGTGCATCTCCAACAATTCTAAAGCTTGACACCATCCAGAACAAAGCAGCCTACTTGGTTGGCGTCACATCATTAAACATTCACTCTGTCCACCACCAGTACCGGAAGCAGTACAGTGTACCATCTAAAAGGTACACTGCAGAAAATCACCAAGGCTCCTTAGCACTTTCCAAACTCATGATCGCTGCCGGCTAGCAGGACAAAGACAGCACGTTCATGTAAACAACCCCACCAGTTCCCTTCCAAGCTACTCATTATCCAGACTTGGAAATATATCTCCGTTCCTTCAGTGTCGTTGGGTCAAAATGCTGGAATTCCCTCCCTAATGGCATTGTGGGTCTACTTACACCAAATGGACTGCAATGGTTCAAGAAGGCAGCTCACCACCACCTTCTCAAGGCTAATTGGGATAAGCAATAAATGCTGGCTGGGCCACAGCCGAAAGTGAACATAAAAAGCAAATTAGTAATGGTGGGGGAGGGGCTTTCAAAAAGAAAATGGATCATATACAAGCTAGGCACGTTCCTATGAAGAGGAAAGGAAGGGCACTGAAAAATTAGAAGCCCCCAGATGATGCAAGACATAGTTGTAGACATGCAATCCAGGTGGTATCAACTGTAGTGGAACTGTATAGCAGACACTGTGTATAACAGGCAGCCAAATCACACGTTGTCTGATGAAGAATTCAAAGATTGTTCTGATGAAGAGTCACCAGAATAAAATGTTAACTCTACTTTCTTTCCATAGATGCTGCCAGACCTGAAGAGTTTCACCAGCAATTTGTGTGTGTTTTTTCACACATTGTCTGTTTTTTGTGCCAGTGCCTAACCCACATGTCTACCTCAGAAGTTCAAATGAAACAGAAAAGGCAATGTGTGATAAATGGTAAATTATAATTCAGTTGAAAATCAAACTGAATACAAAAAGCACAGGATATAGGCTTTTATTCCCACTTTTTTCCTGGTCTGTTGGATTTATTCTGGATATTGATAGCACAAGGCAGTTCTAACAATGAAATATACTTCATATTCTGTATTAAATAAAAATATACTACAAAAAAAGCTGCAAAACATTCACCCAAACAGTGCGTACAATCACAAGTGAATCTGTTTAAGTGAATATGTCCAATGATCAGACCAGAGCAGGTGATAACTGTGGTCTGGCCCAATATCCAACCATTGATCAGATGTACTTCCTTCTTCCTGTGCTACCTAACTGTACTGTGAGGCAAACTTTTTTTAATACTCTTTCTGCACAAAGAAGCTGTGTTTAAATATTCACATTATGTAATCTCCTGCCAATGATCAATTTGACCACAGGTATGTGTCATGTTTTCAATGTTGGTTTGATCAATAGGACTTGCTTGCCTCTCCCTGGAAAGAGGCTTATCGCTTTATTTTACTAAACTTTGACCTCTGCTTTAGCTTGCCTATGCTTTATGTCATCCAATCAACTGCATGATATTTACACAGCACAATTCTATGACTGTCGCAAATTCAGCTGATAATTGTCCACATTAACACATCAGATTCACTGTGTCTGTTTTAAACCAAACTTCACCTGTTCCAGGGTTATTGTGATAGTTCAGTCCACTACTGTTGAGTTACAATACTCAGCCTAAACACATACACATTCCTTCAGGAAAACTAGCGACCTTTGTAATCATTAAGGTCTTCTTTAGGCTTCATATGTTTCTTCCCCACATTTCTTTTAACTTTATTTTGGCTAACCCAGCAAAATTTTAATCAACATCAACAAGGAGGAAACTGAAATGAAAATTAGAGTTAAATGAATGGAGGTAGGTTATCATAGAAACAAATTGGAAAGTATTTTGTTACATGAAAAATCCAGGACAAACCAAACTGTCATTTTGGAAAAATATGGACTAATAAGTGAAAGGCAGCATGTATAAGAGGTCGACAATTTATGAAATTTGACTTAGGAATGCTCATGTTTACAAACACGATCCCACAGTTAGGTGTAATTTTAAAAGAGCTGACATATGAATGTTTCCTGTACTTATGGCTACTGTATATTATCCTGCATTAAATTCATATTTGCATACAAATCGACTTGCAAGCGGACTCAAGAATGGAACCCGTTCGCAACTTGGGGACTATCTGTATTTATTGAAGGAATTTGGGTGTTTGATAAACTTGACCTCATTTTCTTTTGAAGATACTGCAGTTGATATGCATGTGGACTTGCAAGAGGCATTTGGTAGAGTTAGATTTAATGGCAAAATAAAAGCTAATAATTTTAAAGACGGATGAGGTTTGTGGATATATAATCATCTGAGAACCAGAAAGCAAAATATGCTAGTGAAAGCCTTGTCGGATTGGACAGAAGTGTGCAGTGGTGATTGTCAAAGATTGATTTTTAAATCAGTGCTATTTTTGTCATAAGCAGAACTGAACCATTAAAAAAAAATAATTTCATTGTTTGCTGGTGACATGATGCTCTGAGGAGGATTGTTACAGTCTGCAGGATGGCACAGCCTGATATTTACAGTAAAGAAGGATGTTATTAAGAATCATAAAATCCCTACAGTGTGGAAACACGCCATTCAGCCCAGTAAGTCCACAATGCCCCTCCGAAGAGCATCCCACCCCAACCCATTCCCCTACCCTAAACATCCCTGGGCACTATGGCAATTTAGTATGGCCAGTCCACCTATCCTGCATGTCTTTGGACTGCAGACACAGGGAGAATGTGCAAACTCCACACAGACTGTTGCCCAAGGCTGGAATTGAACCCAGGTCCCTGATGCTGTCAGGCAGCAGTGCTAACTACTGAGCCACTATGCCACCTGATCCAGAGAGTTCAGCTTCCCTCCAGCATATGAGCCTGACATGATTTGAACATGCAACCTTCTGATCGAGAGTCAGGTGCGCTACCATTGCGCCACAAGCCCACATACATTAAGGCCACTGAGTTTGGTAAATCTAAGTAAAACAACCTAATCAGTCTCCTTCTCCTGCTCCATTCCAATAAACATGAAAGTTTATTTTCCTCGTGCCCATCTAATTTTCTTCTGAACTTCTTGATCAACTCTGCTTCCAACATTGAAGCAAGCTCCAGGTCATTCCTACACACTGTTTAAAAGAAGGTTATACTTCATGTCAGTTTCTCTCTTTCTCTCCTCCCCATCAACTACTCCTTGCTCTTGTACTCTACTTACCTATTTATGAAACCTAGAATACTGTGTGCTTTGTTAACAATTCTCTCTACCTGTCCTATTACCTTTATATATACACGTGCATGCATGTTCCACGCACTTCCCTGTCCCCCACACACCTGGGGTCTGTCTGGTCATGCCCATCCTTTGGATAATACCCATATTTTTATATTGTCTCTCCATATTCTTTTTGTCAAAGTGTATCACCTCCACCTTTTCCAAATTTAACTTCATTTGCCACCAATGTGCCCACTCCATCAACATGTTCATGTCCTTTTAAAATGCTACACCTTTCAGCTTATAATTTTTTCAAGTTTCGTGTCATCCGCAAACTTTGAAATTGTCCCCTGCACTCCAAGACCTAGATTATTTATGCATATCCCAAATATTCCTATATCCAGGAAAGCAAGTGTCCCAATATTGACCCCTGGAGGAATTCACCACAAAACAACATTCTGTCCCCAAAAATGCCCATTAACATTACTCTGTTTCCTGTCTCTCAGTCAGTTTTGTAAGACAGTTGATATTGTCCCTTGTATTCCATGGCCTGTAAGTTTCCTCACTAGTGTGTTGTGCAGCTCTGTGTCAAGCACCTTTTTTAAGTCATGAACACCACCTGAATAGGCTTTCCCCTCCTCAAATCCTTGTTTTCTCTTTTTAAAATAAACTCGAATAAGTTATTTAGATACAATTGTCCCTTAACAAATCGATGCTGACTCTTCTGAATCAATCCACATTTTTCAATATAGTTATTAATTCTATTCTGAATATTTGTTTCTAGAGGTTTCCCCAACACTGAAGTTAAAAGGACTGGTCTGTAACTGCTGGGCCAATCTTTATAATTTCTTTAAAACAAGGGTGTCCTGTTTGAAAATGCCCCATTCTCTGGCAGACTTCCAAATTCAGGGAAGATTGGAAAGTAATTGCCTGTGCATTTACTTCCTTCAGTATCCATGGATGCATATCATTGGATTTCAATGCCTTATCAAATTTAAGCACTGACAACTTACCCAATGCCTCACCCTTATCAAGTTTAAATCCTTTTTGTAACAGGAAGGGCGCATGTAAGACAGATGTAAAGGATTCAGTTAACACATCAACTATGCCTCTTGCCTCAAAGTGTAAATCCCCTTTTTGTTTCCTAACTTGACCCACTCTTTCTTTTACCACCCTTTTACCATTGATGTCTTTATAAAAGTCTTTGGGATTTCCATTTGTTAACTACCAGTCTTTTTGTCATGATCTCTTTTTGCATCTTCTATTCGCGTTTTGAACTCCTTTCTGAAATTTACTTATTCAGCTTGGTTTTTGACTTTATTTGTTATCCAACACTTCTTGTTTTTAACTTAAATTCTAACTCCTTTATCATACAAGGAATTCTGGATTTGTTTGTTTTACCTTTCCATTTGAGGAATTATACTTTGACTGTACCAAACTATCTCCTCTTTGAAGGTAGCCTCTTGTTCATCTGCAGTTTTGTTTTGCATCATCCTTTGGTTCCAATCTGTTGAGCCCAGCTCTGTTCTTGCTCCATTAAAGTCTGCTGTTCGCCACTTAATTATTCCTATCCTGGAATGTGCAATGTAATTTTCTACTGTCTTCCTAAACCCTATGAAACAATGATTAATATCTCATGAATGTTCCCTCATTGATGCTTGATCTATTTGGCACACCTCATGCCTAAGAACTGGGTCTAACAATGCATCCTTTCTTTTTGGACGGGACACATACTACTGTAAATAAAATCCTTCTGAACGCAATCTAGAAATGCTTACCCTTCGTTGCACCTTATGTTTCCACTATTCCAGCCAATATACATGTAATTAAAATGCCTCATTACAATTACTCTGTGATGTTTAAACCTTTCTGTTATATCCTTGCAGATTTGTTCTTCTATATTCTTCCCACTTGTGGTGATTTATACGTTACACTATGCAATATAGTTGCATCCTTCTAATTCCTTACTCTAGTCAAATCGATTCTGTCCTTGAGTCCTCTGAAACATTGTCTTTCTCCAGAAGTACAATGCTTTCTTTAACCAAAATACGTCCACGTCTCCTTCCTTTCCTTTCCTATCTTATCTAAACACGTTGTAACCAGGAATATTTAACATCCATATCAGCTTTTCCTTCAGCCAGGTCTTTATTACTGGGGCAATATTACATTCCCATTTGGAAATCAGTGCCTGTAATTTCCCAGTTTTATTAACTGTACTCTGTGCATTCACATAGATTTAATGTAACTCTGATATAGACTTCATTACTTTCCCTCTTATTCTGACTACACTTATTTTACAGTTCTCTATTTTAGTGATATCTGCATCTAGCATTTTGTGAATCCTGGCATTACTCTATAATATCCTGGTTCCCACCAAGGATTCCCTTGCTGAATTAGTTTGAAGCTTCTACAACTGTCCTAGCAAAATATGCCACAAGGAACTCAAATCTGACTCTGACTCTGTTCAAGTGCAAACTGCCTGACTTGTACAGGCGCAACCTGCCTGACTTGTACATATCCTACAGAGCAAGTACTGGTTTCCTGGGAATCTAAAGCTCTTCCTCCTGCACCAACGTTTTAGCCACACACATTCATTTGATACATCTTCCTATTGCTGTAGTCACTAACACGTGGCTTTGAAAGTAATCCAGAGATTGCTATTTTAGAGGTTCAGCTTGCTGATTTTCTACCTGCTCCTTAAATTCCAATTGCAGAACCATATCTCCTTTTCACATCTATTCTAAGTACCAATGCGGACTGTGACCTTTGACTGTGTGCCCTCCTTTCGAAGGTAGTCCTGCATTTTCTGGGACATCCCTGACCCCGGCACCAAGAAACACCTATCAATACTGCCCTCCTTCCTCTGCTCCTGGATAGTTGATGCCACCAGTGGTGTCATGGATATCCCTGTTCCTTCACACCTTTAAGGATCCATTGTCCTCACCAATATCCAGACCAAAAACAAGTTAGTGTCCTCTGGGGGCTCACGCACTGCCTACATGTTTTACTTGGACTGCCTGGTGATCACCTATCTTGTGTCTACCCGCTTGTCCTTAACTTTTAGGGTAATTACCTCCCTGAATGTGCTATAATTCTCTGCCGCACAGATGTACCTCAATCACTCTAGTCAGTGCTCAAGCTCAGAAATGTGGAGCTGGTGACAAGCACATGCACTGATTCTGCACATGGGCTCATCTAAGTCACAAGCAGTGTTTGGAATATCATTTGGAAGAGTTCTCATTCATGGCAATTTAGAGCTTGGAGGGGGAAACCATATTCTACGTGAAGAACATTGTGAAAGATCTTCATGCCCCCAATTCCCAGCTATGCTGCCCTACTCACTCAATGACCCCAGATACCCCCATGCCAAATCATGACACTTCCATGTCTGTTGACCAATTTACCTTATATAAGAATTAATAAACCTTATAATGGCAACAGGATTTTTAAACGCAATTCATTCATTACTTTCCACTTAAAGTCAATTTCCTAGAGTGTAATGTAAGTGTCAGTCATCCTGATTCTTAACTGCAAGTACATGAAATCTCCTAACCTGTATACAAACCTTTATAAATAAACATTATGCAATTGACAGCAGAGATCAGAGTCTGCGCTGTCATTCAAGTAATGTTTTTGCTGGGGTTCGGATGTTTCAATAGATCAATGGATTTCTGAGCTCTGAGCAATGATGCTGATCTGACAGACCAGATTGAGTCCAAACTTTCAAGTTAGAGAAGCACTTGAAGTGGAGACAAAATCAGGTTGTAGAAATAATTGGAGAGACCTTTCAAAGAGTTGGAACAGACACAGTGCTTCAATAGCCTTGTGCTGTACTGTGTTTATATACTTAGTGATTCTGCTAGTGCAGCGGTTAGCTTGTTTTAAAGAGGCAAGTAAAATGGCAAGGAAAAATGCTCTGTCCTGTGTAACAAAACACCTGGACTTTACCTGGTGCCTCTTAATACCAGTAATTTAAATTTGGTCACACAGAAGACTGGGTAGCTGAACTCATACTTATTTTGTGGAAGGCATTGGGACCCCATATTGCAGAATTGCCCTTCCCTGTGTTTCCTCATCTGGAATGTTTTTGGCAAAGTAGCACATGAAATAGTGTGTTGTTGCACAGGCTATTATGTCCTCACTCCCAAATACGAAGAGTAGGTGGACACTGAAATCAGCAGCCTGCACACCATATTTAAAGAAATCATTATGGGTGAACTGAGCTTACTAAAAGCTAAATTTGCCCAAATATTACACTGCCCATGCCACAGTAGGTGTTGGCAGCATATAAAAATAAGTTCTTAAGAAGGAAGAAAGGAGGGTGGTGTCTTTTGCACAGTGAAGTACCAGACCTCTGCCAATCCTTCCTCAATGCCTGGACTTTAAAACAACTCCATCATCACCTCCCCCCACCCTCCAAAAAGATGACCAAACCCTCCCATGTCTTAACTGGGTCCAAGGTTGCATTGAGCCATCTCCTTGGGATTGTTTGGTGGCCCTGGTAACACCCATTAACAAAATCAGGGCCTGCCAGGGCAGCTGAGACTGCCAGCCAGTCAGATTGGCCTGCATCTCGAGAGAGTTGTAGTTATTGCTGTTGCAGTAGAAGGCTCACTCTGTGTCAACTTAGCGCGGTGCATGTCACGACTGCGCTACAGGTTTCTCCTGTGTCTGTCGGCTGGCCATTGACTTTCCTTCTCTAGTGCTGGGAGGAGGCAACTCAAGCAGAATGCTCCCTGTTAAGTTCTGCCCACAGTTCATCTTTCAGGCCATCGATCTTGGATCTTTTGAGAGGTCATCGGCCTTAATCTCAAGTCTGCTTTTCCCCTTGCAGTTGCCCCCTGATCTGTTGAGTGTGTCTGCACTTTTTGTTTTGCTTACAAATACCTTCCAGTTGGTCTTAATTTCAAATTGTAAATAGACATTTCACTGAGTCGCTGAAAAGAAAGATCCATTTTGTCAAAGGTTTTAGTATTGTGCTGATCAGGACAATTTATCTGAATACTAATTTAAGAGGAAAGCTATAAATTATACTGTATGAGAGAAGAGCATTTGGTTGGCAAGTGAACTCTGGTGGCACTGCCTTGGAGAACGTACCAATTAAGTGCGGGCCTTGTTCAAATTTTAAACCAAGCATGTTAACTCTAGTCAAGCTACTGCTGTTAGAACTGAACCAGCAAATGCTTGTCATCTATTTTGTTGATTTGAATGAAGTGCGTGCATGCGTCCTTTCTGTTTGCACTTTGTGTACATAAACTGGGAGCATAATACCTATCTGAGGTCCTGGCCAAAGGGTTGGGTATTGCATGCCCCAACTTGATGTATTCTTGGCGGTGCCTTGTTTTATAGGTGGGTACGCAGTCCATCACCTTCCTACCCACCCTTGTGTTGACCCTCATAATGGACAGTGAGCAGGCACTGAAATTGGCAGCGTGAAATTATATGCAACGTCGTCATTTAAGGAACAATTCAACTGTTTAAAGCTCTCTTGGCCCAACGCCTAGGCCATAAGAAAAGTTGATGCGAGCAGGAATGGGATTCCCTTTTTAAAAGGTGTTTAAAATGGCAGGAGGGAAGAGAATACTAATTTGGAGGGTGCCCATCAGAAATGCCATGAGAAGATAGTATCCTCTTGCACGTACTTTAAGAACCCCTGCATTGCTACTCTTCCTAAATTCCAAAAACACCCTAGTCCAAAGACTGCTGACTTACCTTACTCTAGAATCCATCAGGCCTCTCCCATGTGCCTGCCTACAATTATGGCAGTGCTCAAGATGGAGCTTTGGTGTGCTAGGACCGTTGGAGCTGCTAGCTGGCAACTCCACTGAGGTGCAGACGTCCCTCTCTGCAGTATTTTAGCCTACACACAGCACTTGGTGGCTATCTAGAATGCTTGCCCTCCAATTCTCAGCCCAGTTTATCACCAGTTTTTGTTCTGGATGACGAGCTATCTATCAAAAATGCCCAGGCAATTTACTGCCCGAAGAATAGTTAGCTCTGAGGGAACAAGTCACAATGCCACCTGCACAATTATTTTAGAACATAGAACATAGAACAGTACAGCACAGTCTAGGCCCTTCGGCCCATGATGTTGTGCTGACCTATTATCCTACTAAGATCAAACTACCCTGCATACCCTACATTTTACTCTCATCCGTGTGTCTATCCAAGAGTCGCTTAAATGTCTCTAATGTATCTGACTCCACTATCACTGCTGGCAGCGCATTCCACGCACCCACCATTCTCTGTGTGAAGAACCTACCTCTGACATCTCCCCTATACCTTCCTCCAGTCACCTTAAAATTATGCCCCCTAGTAATAGTCATTTCCGCCTTGGGAAAAAGATAGAGTGGATACCCAGAGACTATGCCTCTCATTTTACCTCAAGGAGAATACAGTATACCTAGCAAGAAGGAGAAGCTATTAATGCACTCAATATTTGATCATGTTAGTGTGAAACATGCAATTTGAAAGTTTAGTTTTGGAAACCTGGTTGGCATGGACCGGTTGGACTGAACGACCCGTTTCCATGCTGTGTGGTTCTGACTCTATGCATACTTTGGGCATTAGAAATGTCTGCATTTCAGGGATAAATTTTAAAAAGTTTCAAAACGCATTTTAAGCAAATGTAACAATCAATTGAGACTATCCATCAGTGATGAGGATTTGTTTTTCTGTTAACAGTAAATTGTTTTTTTAAGAGCAAATGCTGTTTAGAAATTCAAGGAAATATATTAAAATCTCATTAAATTCTTTATTTCTTTTAGGTCCAACTTGAATCAATAGCTGCTAAGTACATAATGCTTTTACGTGAGCAAACAGGACGGGACATGTTTCAATTGTCTGAGAGACATCCATCTACCACAGCTTGCAGATTGTATTCTGAAGAACAGAATTCAAAAAGCCCTCCTGCAGACACCATGGATGGACAAGGTACAAAATCAAATTGGTTAACTGACCAGCAAATATAATAAGTCTTCTGCTTAAAACTAAACTGCACACAGTATGCTTTTGATGAAATGGGAAAATGATAACATTTTGTAGCATTAAATGAAAACCAAATGTATTGTGATTTTTCTCAGTAATACACGTTTTATTAAATGAATAACTAATTTTAAGACTAGTTTTTTCCAATTCACTCGTGAGTATAACATCAAACTTCTGAGTGAACCTGATACTTGCCCAAGCCTAATCTCTGATTTATGGTGTAAATGTGACTTAGTTTTTCCTTAAAGACCACCCATAATTTTGGGGTAATGGATGGATGGATTCACTGCAGCTCTCTTCTTATAATTTGCAAAAACAAAATATAGTGGAGGAAGGTGTATTCATATACATGTTTCCACATTAGTAAACATTTTCCGAACCTTTATCCTATATACCCAGAGTCCTGTGGTCTTCTCTTTATTATCAGGTTTAATGTGAAGACAATGTTAGGTAAAAAGGTACGGCCCCCAAAGTCCTACCAAGCTATAGATCTGCACTCTCATTAGAGAGAGAGAGAGAGACACGACTGGTAGTGGTTTAACCTGAGAATCACCATGCCTCAAGTGAGGGGAAAGATTGAGAAGGTACACATTAACTGAAATAGAATAATTCCTCAGTACAAGGAAAAAAAAGTACTTTTTGCTTGAGTCAGCCTTTGACATATTTGTTTCCCACCAAATCACTTGTGGTTAACTGACTTCTGCAGTTCCCACAGTACAGGATTCCTCTTCACATCCATACATCTGAGGGCTGAATATTCAACTGTATATGTTGCAAAGCTGGTTTGACTTTTCACAATCAGATTTGCCTTTAATGTCAAACACCTGCCACATCCACCCTCTTCAAAGCTAAATCCTTTTCATTGCTGTAGCATTCTGCAGAATAATGACAATATCCTTGACAATGAACTACACTCTGAGTCTATAATTTTGCCATTTTCCATTTCTGTTTGAAGCGCTTTCCAGGTGTTACTTTAAAGGTGTGCAGGCATGAAATAGATAAATGCTTAGATAAATTGCCTCATTGCCAAATAAAACTGTAAATAGGGGTAATTTTGAAGTTTCCTCCTTATACATACTTTGCAAAGGACCTTTGCCATTTCACTTGTAAGAAAGTACTGCGTTTATCTTCTGTGTCTCCACTTTACAATAAGTTACAATTGCATTGCAGCTGGAGCCTATGAAGTATGACCTATATCTTACCGCTCTGTTGCACAGCTAGTTCTTTGTTGCACTTTGCTGGCCTCTACAATTTTATACCTCCAATGTCATCAAAATAAATGGTTGCAGGCACAGCATTGAGCATTTTAGGAAGGCACACCTAAAATTGTGCAAGTTTGCATTTCAGATCTTCCTACTGTAACTTTATGTACAATAATTAATGGCTGAACAACTGAGTCAGATGACTGAGCTCCTGGGATATTTTGGCATTAGCACATATGAGGAACAAGTTACTATAAGTCTGTGTAGAAACTTAAAATAAAAACAGGGCCTCGTAACATCAAAATAAATATCCTAATTACCTTAGCTTTCTATTCCACCCTACTGTTCCTATTATCTCAATTGTTAAGAAAGCAATGACTATTGTGGCTGAGTGACTTGACTGCTTAGCTGAGGCAGCCATTTGTAATGACAACTGGGAACTGAGAGATGTGATGTTGTAAATACAAAACATAATGAAAAGTATCTTAATTGGCTAACAAAGCGTATAGTTTGCAGTGTTGTGGATAATGGAAACCGCAGGAATAATCTACCACGTGCAGGTTATGTCAGCTAAAATAAAGCTAGAAAATGCTGGAAACACTTAGGTTAGCAATAGCTATGTAAAAATGGTGTTATTGTTTCAGGTTGTTTATTCTTCTTCAGAATTGTCCTAATGTTAATGCTGGGCGCAAGAGTAGGTCATTCAGGCTCTTGAGCTGCTTCATTGTTCAGGTAGATCACAGTTGAGTTGTACTTCAACTTTATTGACCTGCCTTTGCCTTTTTGTTTCTTTATAACTTCATTTGACAAAAATCGTTCACTCTCAGTTTTGAAAACTCCAACTGCCCATGGCCATTTTGGGAAAAACTTGCACAATTCAGCCACTTTCATTGAAAATGTGATTCCTGTTTCTGCTCCTAAATGGTCTAGCTCTAATTTTATAGTTATGTTCTGTTGTCTATGATTACCTATCAAACGAAATAGAATAGGTAAAGGGAAACTAAAATATTACAACATTTTAAACACCCCAATTATATCGCCCTTTGATCAGCTATATTTGAGGGAATTCAATTTCAAAATAAACTTTCTCTGTCTTTCTTTCTTTCCTTGCAGACACTGTCTGACCTGCTGAGTGTTTCGAGCATTTTGCTTGTATTTGATTTCCAGCAGTCGTAGTATTTCATTTTGTTATATTGTTTTGAACGCTTATATTGGAATAAAGTCAACTAATTTATGAATCAATTTTTTTTTTAATCTTCAGCTGAGAAACCACTGAACCTCAGGATCTCTGACCAGCAGAGTCGGCAAATAATGCAGCAAATGGTTTCCAGAGAAGATCTACAGCTTGCTAAGCAAGTGTCAAATGAATTAAGCAGACTTTATTCTAGCAATACAAGAGAATCTCACTCTTCAGGTAATGTAAATAAGATGATAATGATGATGTTGCCTGTTAATTAAATGGTAATTAATGAACATAAAATAAGAAATGGGAGCAGGGGTAGACCATTTGCTGTTAACCCTGCTCCACCATTCCATATGATCATTGCTGATCTTTAGCTTAAATTCCACTTTCACACCTACTCTGCATTCCGTGATTTCCCAAAAGGCCAAAAAAAATTTGCCGATCTCAGCCTTGATAGGAGGAAAAAACAGTGAATGTGGTGAACGTGGATTTTCAGAAGGCTTTTGATAAAGTATAACACAGGAGTTTAATGAAGGAAATTAGAGCACAAGGACTGGGGGGTAATTTGCTGGCATACTTTGAGAATTGATTAGCAGACAGAAACAGAGTAGCAAGTAAACAGATTATTCTCAGGTTGACAGGCTGTTACGAGTGTGGTACTGCAGGGATTGGTCCTGGGGCTGGAGCTGTTTATGATCTGTGTAAATAATTTAGATGTGGGGACCAAATGTACAATTGCCAGTCTGCTAATGATACTAAATTGGGTAGGAATATAAGTTTTAAGGGAACTTCAAGGGGACTTGGCAAGGCTAAGTAAACATACAAGAACATGATGGATAGAATATTATGTGAAATTATCCATTCTGGTGAAAAAAAAAACAGGATTTCTTAAATGGTGAGAAGTTTGGAAATGTTAATGTTCAAATGGACCAGGCTATCCTTATTTAAGAGTCACTAAAAGCTAAAATGCTGTTGTAGCAAGCAGTTAGGAAAATGAATGTATGTTCAGCTTTAGCACAAAGGGATTTGAGTACAGGAGTAAAGATGTTGTGTTGCAATTGTATAGAGCCTTAATGTACCTGGACTATTGTATTGGTCCCTGTGGAAAAGTATATTTGTCATAGAAGGAGTACAATATAGATTCAGCAGACTAATCCCTGGGATGATGGGACTGTCCTATGATAAGAAACTAAGGAAACTGGGCCCATTTTCTCTGGAGTTTCAAAGAATGAAGGAGACCTAATTGAAACTTACAAAATCCTTACAGTGTGTGACAGGATGTGTATTAATAGGATGTTCTTCTTGATTAGAATGGGGGGCAGAATCTCAGAATAAAGGGTAGGCAATTTAAGACTGAGATGAAGAGGAATTTCTTCAGAGTGGTGAATTTTCAGAATTGTCTAGTCCAGAGGAAGCTCATTCATTGAGCATGTTCAAGACAGAAATGGACAGATTTCTCAATACTAATAACTTCATAATATAGCAATAGTGTGGGAAAGTGGGATTGAGGTAGATGATCAGTCATGATCTAATTGAATGGTGGTGCAAGCTCATCGGGCTGAATGGTCTACTCTTGCATCTATGTTCCTATGTTACATATGTTCAATGATGGAGCATCCACAACCCTATGTGGTGGAGAATTCCAGAAATTGACAACCCTTCGAATGAAGGACTTTTTCCCAAACTTAGTTCTAAGTGATCGGCCCCTTATTCCAACGCTCTGACTTTGTTTTATAAGTATGCAAAACAATCTTGCTGTCTACGCTCTCAGAATAACCGATTGGGCTTTTGAAGTTTTTTTAAAATCATTCATGGGATGTGGGCATCACTGGATGGGCCAGCTTTGCTTGCCCATCCCTAACTGCCCAGAGGGCAGTTTAGAGTCAACTAACATTGCTGTGGGCTGCAGTCACATGTAAACCTGACCTGGTAAGGATGATAGATTTCCTTCCTAAAGGACGTTAGTGAACCAGATGGGTGTTTACAATAATAGATTTTTTAAAAAAAAATTATTGATTGGATTTAAATTTCACCAGGTGCTGTAGTGGGATTTGAGCCCATGTTGCCAGGCCAGTCTGTGCTTCAGGATTATCAATCTGTGCCATTGCCACTACTTCACCATCTTCATCTGACTGAGATCAAATCTTCTTTTCTAAGGACAGCTAAAATGACATCCCACATCCTCCATGCCCCAAAGTCAAAAGCACAATTAGAGTTAGAGTATTTCCAAAATGATTTTGAATGAGGATTTTGTCCTGTCTTCTTTTGTATCAGTCAGGGATAGGTCAACTTCTCAGCTGCTTGCTTATGGTAGGAATGTCCTCTTAACACTTTGGGATGTACTGACCTCAACTCTGTCATTCACAGCGGCAAATTTGCAAATGAAACTTTGAGTCAACTCTAGATGCTGTATTTGCCCAATGGTATTAACAGTCCAGTGCAAAGAATACTTTCAGTGATATAAAAGGAGCAATATATATTGAAGAAGAGGGACAAATGATGTACTTTCTAGCACATGAGATTACTGGACTATCATAAAAATAATTTTGATACATAGTAATAATCAACGTACATACAATCAATAGCAAAATATCAATAGCAAAGCCACTTGATGCAAATTTAAATTAAGTGAATGTTACATAATTGAGATGCTGCTTATTTTAATAGCATTTCTAAAAATAATGGCATAAACAATTTATGTTAATATAACATTTTATGTACATTCTATAACTTGTGGTGTGAGGGGGGAGAAAAGGGAGTTTTTAAATGTGGTTAAACCACAAACATCTAAATGTCAACTTATGAGTAAAAGCTACAATCAGTCTACGCAGATAATGGCAGTGGAAGCAGACACCATTTCTTGTATGAAATGCATACTATAATCGATGCTTATCTATCTCCAGACTGCTAAAAAAAAACCTTTTTTTGTACAACAGAAAACATAGGCACCTTGAAGGAGTTTTGTCAGACAGTCCTAAATCACACAGAAAAGAAGGATGAAGCATTCAAACCTATCAAAATAGAGCCTGAAGATGTCAGATAGCCTTCTCCTGTTTTTCAAAATGGCATCAGCAAGTACCGTTACAAGAGCCTTAATGACCAATGTTGCCTCATCTTTGTTCCATTATTGTGGTTTCTGTTTTGTCAAAGTTACTGTGGACGATGGTTTGATAGTTCAGCAGAAAACTGAATAATTTCCAACCTGATAGTTCATTGTTGACTAAGTATGTTCAATAAATACTATAAGCAGCTGGTCTTAGCAGTGAGATAAACAGCTTAATGAATAATCTATTTAATGTTATTTAAGGATTGGGAATGAAGAAAACAGTACCCAGTCTTGAAAATACTTAATACATTATGTGAAGTTTTTCTTACTAGGCACCAGCTAAAAATGATGTATTGCCTTTCTCTATAAGCTAGTCTAGCATAAAGTTTAATAAACCCTTCTTGATAGTTATATACTTCTACTCACATCTAAAATGGGGTGCAGTACACATATAATGTCAAAAATTGTACGTTTGTTTATCACTAATGAGGGATGTGGGATGTAATCGGATAAAGGAACTAAAGTTTGATGAATTAATCTCATTGAGGTGATCCAATATGGGCCACAGTCTAAGTACAACTGTTGAATCTCTGTGTAATAAAGGGGAAGGAATAAATGTATGAAAGGTTGCTCCAGATGCTGTTGGGTATTTCAGGCACGGTTGCTAAAGCTATCCACACATATCTGAAGTGGTGATTAGGTTTTGAGCAGTGTGTCTATGAACTTACTTAAATAGAATAACTGTCCAGAAGTTGCATTTCTATTTAGTTGGTTGGCAGACTACAACTCAGGAACTTCCCACATTCCTAATTAAACTGGGGAAAGGTCATAACTTGAAACATTTCTAATTAAAATGCACAATTGTTTAGTAGTTACTTCTGTTCATGTACATTGTCCATTGAGGTTTTTATTAGATTTACTTGTATTACTCCATAGTTTATACTACTTTTCTTTTCACAAAATATTGCAGCATCTCACTTCTTCACATGATGGGGGAACTAGTTTGAAGTAGTCAATACAGACTTTCGTCTGAAGGGTCGTCTTTGCAACGTTTCAATTAGACACAGCGATAATAATGCTGAGATTCAAATCTGCATTAAAGATTTGCAAACTGTATTTTTTTTTTGCTTTGTTTTCTGCTTGTATTTTGTTCGGTGTGCCTTCTGTCTGAAGTCATGTTGCATTTTGGTTGTGGAGAATTTAACTGATCAAAGTCCAGATATTTTAATCTGGTCATGCAGGCAGCCAAAGCCCTGTAGTATTTTTACTACAGACAGACCACAAATCATTATAAATACAGCATTAAAGAGAAGACCCCACATTAAGATGCAATAATTACACAAATAATGCTGATTATTCTGAAGATTCCAATAGCTGGTTGTACATTCCTGTTCAAAACGTGTAATTTGACTTTGGTAGCTGCATATTACATTTTAGTCAAAGTCGAGTATCATTTTATATTACCTGTAGTTAACTGGAGAATAGCTGTAGAGTATTACTCTGTTGTAGTGGCAGATTAGCTCTTAAAAGGGAATTGAGAGCAATTCCCTATGGTACAATTCAACTAATTTGAAAACTGTGTTGTACTTTATTGCCATGAAATGTTCTCTTGAACTTCGACCTGTAATGTACTGATGTTGCTATAATACTGTCTTTAGTATGTCTTGACCGTTAGCCAAAAGTACGTTAGAACATAGTTTAAACTGTGCCTCCCTCAGCTCTTTTGATCTGTAAAATGTTAAACTGTAAAGTGATCAACAGTACACATACTCTAATAACATAACCAATAATATGTTAGTATTAATGTTTCCGTTTGGAATTCAGTATAAAGAACGTTACAAGGGTCAGAGGATGCCTGGGAGAATAGTAGAATGTTCTAGTGGTCTGTACTGTTTGAAATTGCTACTTAAAAGGCAAAGGGCCAGTGTTAATTATACCGAGTGGTCTGAAAATACAGTATAGGTTGTTGAATAAACACTAATGTATTTAATTTGTTATATAAACATTAAAATATATTTTTGGAGTTCTAATTTGGTGTTCCATGACTCATTGTGTTTCAGGAATCTTTTGGATCTTGCCTGATCTACAGTAATTTTGGGATATCTCCCATCACATCTGTCAATGCTTTATGTTTGTAATGATTCAGATGAGATTTCTTTGATGGGAAAGTGTAAATATACAATTCTGTGGTCCTTCATTAATTCCCAATAGAACAACAGCAAAGATTGAATGTAAAGTAAGACAAAGCTCATTCCACTTAGTGCCAGCAATCCATCTTATTCCTGATGCTCAAATAGGAAGCATGGCCCCACCATAACAATGGTCTGAATTTTAAGTTTTAAGTTTTAAATTTTAAGTTTTGTTAGCCAAGTCTGAGTGATGTTGAGTTTTTTTTTGGAGGGATTTCAACTGTGAGCCCTAGCAAGTTTCTTTGTCACATGTTTCCAAATTCGCCTCATTGACTACTTATCCCACACCTATGGGTATCCCTTATGTCCAATTCTGGCTCCAACTTCCTAAGGCCTGTTCCTAGGGATAGCTCATCATCCAGCGGATTTACTGCAATTCACCAGCAACCTTTGCAACCACGCCAACGTTAAAAGCCAATATGCACCCAGGCAAATACTGTCGGTTCAAACTGTCTTGCACTGTTCCTGATATTTGCTGCAGACATGGCAGAAAAAGGAAAATTGGTGTCTGTTTTGGGGGGCAGGGACCTGAAAGTCCTGGAAGCCAGGGTGGTCCAGAGATAGGACATTCACTACTTCCAGGACCAGCAGTGGAGGCTACAATACCAAACCATGCCAGATCAGTGCAGCCTCCGATCACTGAAGGAATTGTTACAACACAGGGTCAGCAAGCCAGAACAAATCAGACTTGCTAATGCTGGATTTGAAACAGTGAAATTGAAACATTCAATGGCCCTCAAAATTGCACAATTTTTCTAATCATATTTTAACGTATCAGGCACCGATTTTACATAAAAGCGCCATATAAGATGCACACACATATAGTACATCACACACAGTCATCACTCACAACTTCTGATTCCTAGGCATTTGGTTCCAATGAGAACACCACATTAGTATTAATTATTTCAGAACAGTGAATCTTGTAGTGCTGTTGTAAACATAATTAATGCTGGGATTAATCTGCTCAAATTTGATTATACTGAAATGGATGATCTATTCAATGTGTAGAAGATTTTTGACCTCAAAAGATGGGTCACAAGACTTGAAATGTTAACTCTGTTTTCTCTCCACAGATGCTGCCAGACCTGCTGAGTTTCTCAAGCAAAACAAAGTGTGGGGCTGGCGGAACACAGTGGGCCAGTCAGTATTAGAGGAACAGGAAAGCTGACGTTTCGGGTTGGGAGCCAACCTGAAACCTACGTCCGTGACACCACCCATGCCCTCCACCTCCTCCAGAACTTCCAATTCCCAGGTCCCACCATTTCAACTCCCCCTCCCATTCCTCAGATGACATGTCCATCCTTGGCCTCCT
>JAHRHZ010000145.1:27729314-27782777 GCA_024137785.1 Ginglymostoma cirratum | reverse complement strand
AAATCATCATTTTCTGATGAAGGGTTTAGGCCCGAAACGTCAAGTTTTCCTGCTCCTATGATGCTGCTTGACCTGCTGTGTTCATCCAGCCCCATGCTTGTCTACTCTGATTGATCATTGGGATCTCTTCAGGGGTAGAAATTACCTGTATAAGAGGGACAGCGTTCACCTGAATTGGAAGGGACCTTGCAGGAAGACTAGCTAATGCTACTCAGGAGGTTTTAAACTAGTAAGTGGCAGGGTGGGACCCAAAAAGATACATTTGAGGCTGGTACAGTTGAGAAGAGGAGCTAGTCAAATAGTCAAGGCAGATAAGAGCTTTGCAGAGAACAAGGTAAAGACTGATAAATTGCATTTACTTCAATTCAAGAAGCCTGATAGGTAAAGCAGATGAACGTGGGACTGGGATATCATAGCTATTACAAAAATATGGTTCTGGGATGGACAGGACTGGCAGCTTAATGTTCTGGGGTATATATTGGAGGGATAGAAAGGGAGATAAGAGAGGAAGCGAAGTGGCATTTTTGATTAGGGAGAACTTTACAGCTGTGCCTTGGGAGGATATTCCTGGGACATCATCCAGTGAAGTTACATGGGTGGAACTGAGAAATAAGAAAGGAATGATCACATTGTTGGGATTGTGTTATAGGCCTCCCAATAATCAGCAGGAAACTGAGAAGCAAATTAGCAGGGAGATCTCATATATTTGTCAGAATAATAGGGTTATACTGATAGGGGATTTTAACATTCCAAGCATAGACTGAGATTGTCACAATGTTAAGGGCTTGGATGAGGAGGAATTTATTGTGTGTACAAGAAAACTTTCTTATTCAATATGTGGATGTGTCTACTAGAAAAGGAGCAATACTTGACCTTCTGTTGGGAAATAACGCAGGGCAAGTGACTGAGGTGTCAGTGGGGGGCACTTTGGACCAAGTGTTCACAGTTCTATTCATTTTAAAATAGTTACGGAAAAAGATTGAAGTGATCAAAAATTTAAAGTTCTAAATTGGAGTAAAGCCAATTTTGATTGGGGGAGGCTATTTGCAAATAATAGAAATCGAATGAAATAGCAATTTATTGTCACATGTATTTTTACAAAAAAATACAGTAAGAAGTCTTAAGCTGCCATACCACAGTGCCTGAATGGATGACAGAAGTCATGAATAATGAGAAAAAAAAAAGTAAAAGCTCATCACAGTTCTGTTAGTGGCTCCTGAGTTCAGGGTGCATTGGAAAACCAGGTGAAACAGCCGCTTCAGAATGAGACCGCCCAGCCACACCAAGACATGACTTCTGCACCAGGACTAGATCTCCATGCTGGGCCACTGGAAGACCTGGAAGCCAGCTGTGAAGCAAGGACAAGACCACCATGCAAGTGTGAGACGACACCTCCTGGACAAGGCTGCCACACCAGGAGACTGCCCTGCCAAGCTGCCAAGACTATACCGCAATACTGGGCCACTGGAAGCCATCTGGTTGTTAGTACTGGGCCGGGAGAAGACACCTTCTGCCAAAATTGTTCAAAGAGGTTAAGTACTGTAATAAATGAAAACCTTTTTTAAAAAACTTGGAAAGAGAAAACAGAAAAGTAACGCAGGATGGACTGGATGATCTCCAGGCTCTCGGGTTGAGGAGTCCCCAAAACACTACTGCCATCTAGGAAGGGACGGTTGGGAAGTGGGAGGCCTTTAAAAATTAGATAATGGGAGTTCAGAGACCATATGTTCCTGTTAATGTGAATGGCAAGGCTGGTAGATATAGGGAATGCCGGGTGACTGGAGAAATTGAGGCTCTGGTCAAGAAAGAGACTGAGGCATGCATCAGGCATAGACATCTGGGATCAAGAGAATGCCTAGAGGAGTATAGGGGCAGCAGGACTATACTTAAGAGGGCAAAAACGTGACATGAGATAGCTTTGGCAAATGAAGTTCAGAACAATCCAAAAATTCTACAAATATCTTAAGGGCAAAAGACTAACTAGGGAGAGAATAGGGGTTCTTAAAGATGAATGTGGCTGTCTACGTGTGGAATTGCAGGAGACGGGTAAGACACTAAACAAATATTTCATATCAATACTTACTATGGAGGAAGACATGGAAGCTAGAGAACTTGGAGAAATATATAGTGATGTCTTGAAAAGAATTCATAATACAGAAGAGAAGGGCTGGAGGTCTTAGAACATATGAAGTTAGATAAATCCCTGGGAGCTGATCAGGTGTTTCCCAGAACTTTGTAGGAAGCTAGGGAAGAGATTGCAGGGCCCCTTGGTGAGATATTTGTTTCATCAAAAGCCCTGGATGATGTGTTGGAACACTAGAGGTTGGCTAGTGTAGTGCCATTACTTAAAAAAGGCTGTAAGGAAAAAACAGGAAACTATAGACTGGTGAGCCTTCTGTCAGTGGTGGATAAGTTGTTGGCAGAGATTCTGAGAGACAGGATTTACATGCATTTGCAAAGGCAAGGACTGATTAGGGATAGTCAACATTACTTTGTGCATGGGAAATCATGTCTCACTCACTTGACTGAGTTTTTTGAAGAGGTGACAAAGAAGACTGATGAAGGTAAAAGTGGTAGATGTTGTCTATATGGACTTCAGCAAAGTGCTTGACAAGGTTCCACATGGCAGACTGATTAGTAAGGTTAGGTATCCAGGGATCCAGGGGGAGCTAGCTAATTGGATACAAAATTGACTTGTAGTAAGAGACAGAGTGTGGTGGTGGAGCGTTGTTTTTCAGACTAGAGAACTGAGACCAGTGGTGTGCCACAAGGTTCAGTGCTGGGTCCACTGCTTTTTGTCATTTATATAAATGATTTGGATGCAAATATAGGAGGCATGGTTAGTAAGTTTGCAGATCACACCAAAATAGGTGGTATAGTGGATAATGAAGAATATTATCTCAGAGTACAACAGGACATTGATGAGATGGGCCATTGGGCCGAGGAGTGGCAGATGGAGTTTAATTTAGATAAATGTGAGGTGTTGCATTTTGGTAAAGCAATCCAGAACAAGTTGAATAGAAAGCACGTGAAAATGGTACCAAACTTTTAAAGGTTCTTGTGGTGCAATGGTAGTGTCCCAACCTTTGAGCCAGGAGGCCCAGTTTCAAATCCCACCTTCTCCAGGGATGTGTAATAACATCTCTGAACAGGTTAATCAGAAAAATATCTAAGAGGTGAAGTGAGATGCCACTGACATCAAAACGTGCCTCGCTGGACTCTTGTCTAGTACTGCCATAAATGTCATTATAGCCCACATCACTCAGATTTCTCTTGGGGCAGCATGGTGGCTCAGTGGTTAGCACTGCTGCCTGACAGTGCCGGGGACCCACCCTGATTTGATTCCACCCTCAGGAAACTGTCTGTGTGGCGATTGCACGTTCCCCCCGTGTCTGCGTGGGTTTCCACTGGGTGCTTTGGTTTCCTTCCACAGTCCAAAGATGTGCAGGCTGGGTGAATTGGCCATACTAAATTGCCAATAGTGTTCAGGGATGTGTGGGTTAGGTGTGTTAGTTATGGGAAATGCAAGGTTACAGGGAGAGTACAGGGGGATGATTCTGAGTGGGATGCTCTTCGGAGGGTCGGTGTGGACTTGTTGGGCCAAATGGCCTGTTTCCACACTGTAGGGATTCTGTGAATATATAGGGTACCCTTCATCGTCTGGACCTTCCTCAGATCACAGAAAATATGCCATGTTCTTTGCATTCTTCAACATATTATCGATGATGATAAGCACCTCACCAGAACTTCTCTATGCCTCCATTTCTTACTTTCAAACAACTACCAAATCTTAAACTGACCATTGTTCGAAGCAAATTACCCAGCCTTCAGGACAACATCAACAACACCACCACACAATCCTGTCATGGCAGCCTCTGCAAGACATGTCAGCTCATTGACATGGATACTACCATCACACGTAGGAGCACCATCAACCATGTGCACGGCAGAGACTCGTGTGATTTGGCCAATCTTGTCCATCTCATGCGCTGCAGGCAAAGATGCCCTGGGACATGGTATATTGGCGAGACCATGCAGACACGACGACAACAGATGTAGGGGCACAGTGCAACAATTGCCAGACAGGGATGTTCCCTCTCAGTACGGGAACACTTCAGTGATCAAGGACAGTCAGCCTCCTGTCTTTGGGTAAACGTCCTCCAAGGCGGACTTCAGTATACGCAACAACGCAGAGTCACTGCACAGAGGCTGATACCCATGAGGACAGTCTCAACCATGATCTTGGGTTCATGTCACACTATGAGTGACCCCACCACACTATACACTTACGCACATTTGCACATGTACATACATACATTGTCTCACAGAAACACACACGTACACTCTCACGCACTCTTTCTCACTCACACTCTCACTCTCACACACATATACTCCCTGACACTCACATATAACCCCTCTCAAACACACACACACACACACACACACACACACACACACACACATATCAATATATGGGGTGAATTTGCATTTGCAGATACACTCAATTTTGTTCAAAAAGCACACAATTTGCAGGGACAGCCAGTCAATGGGGCATTTTATAAATTCCTGCTTTGGAAATAAAACCAGTCTGACTCCAGGTTAAAACACTGACAGATTCTGAACAAGGCCTCACACCTAAAATGCATTGCCTGACTGAGATGTCACCTCTTGTATACATTGATAAAGCCTTTAGTTATCTCGCGGCAGTAACTTGAAAGAAATTCTGGGATTTCCACTTTAATCAATCGAAACCCGCGTCTCCTTTCTAACTGATTAAAGATTTAACAGGAGGGTGTCAGCCAGCCATTTTGGATTTATTCAATACATAGGCGTTAGCTATATGATCTTTTGATCAATAACTTATAAATTAATAACTTAAAAATCTTTTATGAAATAAAAACAACTAATCATACCTTGGTAAACTTAAGCTGGAGATATATTCAATGTTGGGATGGCACAGTGGCTCAGTGGTTAGCAGCCCTAGCAGTCCGGGTTTGATTCCACCCTCAGGCGACTGTGTGGAGTTTGCCCATTCTCCCCGTGTCTGTGTGGGTTTCCTCCTACAGTCCAAAGATGTGCAGGCTAGGTGGATTGGCCATGCCAGGTTGCCCCTAATGTTCAGAGATGTGTAGATTAAGTGGGTTACAGGGTGATGGGTCTGGGTAGGATGCTCTGAGGTTCAGTGTGGACTTCTTAGGCCGAAGGGTCTGCTTCCACACTGTAGGGATTCAATGACCTTAATCATTTATAAGAGCCATTTCGACATTGAATGTGAGCCACGAAGGCATTTATATTCTACAAAAGCGTGGGCATGCACATATCAGTTGGAACTGTCTGATTGTTTACATGTTTGCTACATCATCCAGACTTTGTGTTCTGCAGACAGTGATACAAATTAGAGTTACTGGCGTTGTTAATGGTTTGTAACATTTTTGATTGATGCCATTATGGGACATGGACATGTCTGATAGCATATTGGGTGGCTGCTGCTATATTTTACCAAAACATAGATTGTGGAAACATTAATTTCATGCGGAATTCTAATTCTTTGCTAGGGCACGTAGGAAATGCAACAATGCTCAATAGAAGACACTCCCTCGTCCTTAAAATTGATTTAAAACTTTGTTGTAGTGAGTAAAGAATTCTGATGTATTTTTGTTTCTAAAAAATGAACCTGGCTGTCTGGCTCACTGATGAATGCATTTAAAAAGATAAAGGGGAAGGGTCAACAAAGAAAAGCAACAGAATAACTTGTGGACTGTGGAGAGAATTAGGTATTTATAATGCAATTTTAAGGTGATATGAGAGGACAGGCAGAAAGGGAAGGGGTTGCCGTGTTAGTAAGAAATGAAATTAAATCAATGGCAAGAAGTCATGTAGATTCATGTAGAAGGCATAGAATCTGTGTGGATAGAGCTAAGGAACCATAAAGGAAAAAAGACCTGATGGGAAATGTGTACAGGCCTCTTAGTGGTAATCAGGATGTGGGGAAGAAAGTAAATCAAGAGATAGAAAAGGTATGTAAGAAAGGCACTATTACAATAAACATGGGGGACTTCAATATGCAAGTGGGCTGGGAAAATCAGGTTGATAGAGGATCTCAAGAGGAATTTGTAGAATGTCTGTAAGAAGGTTTTTTTGGAGTAACTTGTGGTAAAGTCCACTAGGGAACAGGCAATTCCGGATAAGTGATGCATAATGAGGCAGACTTGATTAGGGAGCTTAAGGTGAAGGAACCCCTAGGGGGAAGTAACCATAAAATGACGGAAATCACCCAGCAGTCTGAGAGGGAGAAGCTTGAATCAGATGTAGTGGTGTTACAATTGAGTAAAGGTATCTACGAAGACATGAGGGAGGAGCTGTCAGAGTTGCTTGGAAGGAGACCCTGCCAGGGAAGATGGTGGAGCAGCAATGACAGGGGTTTCTGGGGGGTAATTTGGAGGCACAGCAAGAATTCATCCCAAGGATGAAGAAACATACCAAGGGCAGGACGAGGCAACCATGGCTGACAAAGGAAATCAGGGAAAGCATAAAAGCAAAGGAAAAGGCATAAACATAGTGCAGATTAGTTGATTGGGAAGGCTTTAAAAACCAATGATAACTAAGAAAGCAATAAGGGGGAGAAGATGAAATTTGAGTGTAAGGTAGCTAGTAACATAGAAGAAGATTGCAAGAGTTTTTTTCAATATATAAAAGCTATGATAGAGACAAGAGTGGACATTGAACCACTAGAGAATAGGCTGGAGAAGGAAGAATATGGAACAAAGATCTGACAGAGAAACTGAATAGATACGTTGTGTAAGTCTTCACAGTGGAAGACACCAGCAGCCTACCAAAACTTCAAGAGAGTCATGGGACAGAGGTGAATGTAATGCCCTCAACAAGGAGAAGGTACTGGGGTAGCTGAAAGGTTTGAAGGTGGATAAATAACCTGGACGAGATGGACTACACTCCAGAGTTCTGAAGGAGATAGCTGAGGAGATTGTGGAAACAATTGTGGTGATCTTTCAGGAATCACTAGAGTCAGGGAGAGTCCAAAGGCACTGGAAAATGGCAAAGGTAACACCCCTGTTTAAGAAGAGAGGCAGGCAGGAGACAAGAAACTATGGGACAATTAGCCTGACTCATTTTTGTTAAGATTTTAGAATCCATTATGAAGGATGAGATTACAGAGTACTTGGAACTGCATGGTAAGATAGGGCTGAGATAGCATGGCCCTGTCAAGGAGAGGTTAAGCTTGACAAATCTGTTCGAATACTTTGAGGAGGTAATAAGCAAGTTAAACAAAGGAGAACCAATAGACATGATCTACTTGGATTTCCAAAAGGACTTTGACAAGGTGCTGCACAGGAGACTGCTAAACAAATTAAGAGCTCACGGTGTTAGGAGCAAGGTTCTGGCATGGATAAAGGATTGGCTGACTGGCAGAAGACAGACAGTAGGGATAAAGGCATCCTTCTCAGGATGGTAGCTGGTGAACAGTGGAGTTGTGCAGGAGTCGGTGTCAAGATCACAACTATTCACATTACACATTAATGATCTGGATGAAGGAACAGATGACATTGTTGTTAAATTTACAGATGACACAAAGTGTTTGTGTAGCAGGGAGGTTGCAGAAAGACTTGGGCACTCTGGGAGAGTGGGCAAAGGAGTGGCAGATGGAATACAATGTGAGAAAGTGTGAGGTTATGCACTCTGGCAGAAAGAATAGAGGCACAAACTATTTTCTAAATGGGGAAAGCCTTTGGAAATCTGAAGCATAAAAGGACCTGGGTGACCTAGATTATGATTCTCTTAAGGTTAACATGCAGGTTCATTTGGCAGTTAAGAAGGCACTCATTTTAAGATGGCTAGAATACAAGTGCAGGGCTGTGCTGCTGAGACTGTATAAAGAATCATAGAACCCCTACAGTGTGGAAACAGGCCATTCAGCCCAACAAATCCACACCAAGCCTGTCCCTGTAACCCTGCTTTTCCCATGGCTAATCCACCTGATTTACACATCCCTGGGTACTATGGGAAATTTAGCATGGCCAATCCACCTAACCTGCACATCTTTGGACTGTGGGAGAAAACCCATGCAGACACAATGAGAATGTGCACACTCTACATAGAGATTCACCCAAGGCTGGAATTGAACATGGGTCCCTGGTGCTGTGAGGCAGCAGTACTAACCACTAAGCCATCATGCCACCCCATAATGCTCTGGTCAGACTGCATTTGAAATATCATGACCAATTTTGGGCCCTATTTCCAAGGAAGGATGTGTTAGCATTGGAGTCAGTTCAGAGGAAGTTTACAAGAATGATCCCAGGGATGAAGGTGTTGTCATATGAGGAGCCATTGAAGATTCTGGGTCTGTACTCAATGGGATGCTTGCATACAGTAGATGATGGATAAGGATTTTCCACTAATAGGAGAGAGTAGGACCCAAGGACACACTCTCGGTATGAAGGAACGATCCTTTCAAATTGAGATGAGGAGGAATTTCTTCAGCCAAGGGTGGTGAATCTGTGGAACGCATTGCTACAGAAGGTAGTGAAGACCAAGTCATTGAATGTATTTAAGATAGAGACAGATAGGTTCTTGATTAGTAAGGCAATCAAGGGTTACGGGGAGAAGGCAGGAGCCATGATTGAATCGTGGAGCAGCCTTAATGGGCTGAACAGCCTAATTTTGCTCCTATCTCTTGTGATCATATGGTCTAAATGAAGACTTGTGCAGGATTAAAAGATCAATCACTTGAATTGGGCATGATCCTAATCAGTGCTAAACCCACATACATCATATAGTACCCTGTTCTAAAGAGCTGTACACAAGACCATGGAACAATGTTTTGCTTCTTATTTGTTACTACCAGTGAATGGCAAATCCTAGTCATGACTCCAAATGTTTTGAGGGACAAAAGGAGATTGATGAGAGTAATATTATTGACAATGGCCGAACTGGATCTTAGCAAAGCTTTTGACAAGGTCCCATGAGGCAGGCTGGTTGATAAAAATAATGTTGTTAGTTGGACATAAAATTAGCTCAATGCCTGGAAACAATGGATATTTTGCAATTGTTTGCAGCGGGGTTCCAGAGGGCTCGCTACCACATCCCCAGATTTTTGGAATAAGCATTAATGTTTGGACTTAAGTGTAGGATCAAGAAATTTGCAGATGACACAAAAATTGGGTTTGTGGGTGATACTGAGGAACATCGCTGGAGAATGCAAGAAGAAGTCAATAAAACAGGCAGGCAAAAAGAAAAAGTGGTAATTAGTGAGCTGCTAGTTTGGGGCAATCAAACCGGCCAAGGGGATCCACAATAAGTGAAAGGAGACAGAGGGGTCAGTGATTAAGGGACACACATTTACCATAATTTCTGGAAGTATTAGAAGGAAAGTTAAGAAATATTTTTCAACCACAGGGTGGATTGAGGCTGGAATTCCTGAAAGGATAGTAGCAACAGGAACTCTCACCCTATTTATGTGGTGTCTAGATATCCACCACAAATGCTCAACCTCTAGAGATACAGGCCAAATGCTGGGAAATGGGTTTAGTCTGTATGGATCATTTTTAGCCTGGTGCAGATGCAATGGGTAGAGTGGCCTCTTCTCATATTTTTTTCCTATATTTTGCAGATGTTCTAATATCTGAAAAGGAGTGTTCAGTCATGTGATGGTAAGGCAGGGGAGTCAGTCATGAATTACTCCTTAGGACAGCCAGCATGGGCATGTTGTGTTGAGTAGTTTCCTTCTGTGATATGACAGTTCTATGATTCACATCAAGACTTGTTGCCTCAGGAGCTGGACAAGGTCACTAGGAGAGTCCTGTGATGCTTCACTATAATTTGGAAGTAGAAGCAGTGATTCAGCTCCTCTTCGCTTGACAGAAAGTGAATGACAAAATATTAAAACTTAACCTTTCCTTTTGAGCATGGCTGGCCTGGCTGTCTGACACCAGAAAAGACTGACCGCTGCATGCTGTAGTCATAGAGAGTCCAATTTTTCAAAGGAGGTCTCAAACTTAAGCGTCAGCCCATATTTCCATAAACAAATGATCTCATGTCCATTTATGCATGAAACAGCTACTACCAATCTGATGGACTTCTGCTGCAGAACAGCATTGACATATTATCTGCCATATTAGGTGTAATCCAAGGCTCACTGGACAATCAAAAGATTTGGAATGGAGAAGAGACACCAAATGCTCTTGTAGGAACAGGTTGAGATTTTGATGCACAGCCAGTCCACAAGATTGGCAACAAATGTCCAAGTGAAAGTGCTGTGTGCCATGGTGAGGAAAATGGAGGGTAATTATGTTGTTTTGAGGTTGCTGTCCTAGCCCGACTCTGTGATAGAGATTATGTGGTTCAGAGGTGCTGTTGAACTAACCTAAATAAGGAGTTGTAGTATATCCTACTGATGGAACATGCCGCAGCAACCAGGTGCTGGTGGCACAACAAGTGAGTACCAAGTGCAACAACAGAGGGCATTGACTGAGTGGATTGTTTTCTTCTGAATGCTGTTGAGTTTCTTTTCAGATCTTCTAGATGCGTGACTCCAGAAAATGATGTTTATTCAATCTAAGGCCTACCTTGCATCTAATGGACAGTGGATTTGCTTAGGGGTATCTTGAGGTAAAAAAAACTCATCACAGGATACTCAGCCTCTGTCTTGAAATGGTTGATCTAATTAAAGTTCTGGTTAATGTTGATCATAAAATGTTGATGATGGGTGTCTCTGTAATTTGATATTGATTGTTAGGGACTGTTAGCAGATGGGCATTTGAAATAATGACTGCCTTGTGATGAAGCAGCATTAATGTTATCTGTTAACAATTGGTAACTAATGTTACCTGTTAATTATTACAATACTGTCTGAGACCTATTGCAACTAGCATTGGCGGCTTCAATATCTGACAAGTTATGAATGGAACTATAGACTGTCACAAACACCCCTGTATCTGACAGTAATAGATGAAGGTGCTTAGGCCAAGCAACATTTTCCTGAGTAGCATGCCCCCCACCCCCACTGTGATGTCTGCAGCAGAGTACTGTTCTTTGACAACAATAACCATTATCCTATGTAAAAACCAAAAGAACTGCAGGTGCTGTAAATCAGGAACAAAAACAAAGTTGCTGGAAAAGCTCGGCATGTCTGGCAGCATCTGTGAAGGAGAAAACAGAGTTAAAGTTTCAGGTCCGGTGACCCTTCCTCAGAACCTCAGAACCTCATTATCCTAAGTGTCAGGTATCATTTTAGCAATTGGAGAGTTATTTCCATAGCCGCCACTGGCCTCATTCTTTCTTGGACTTATTGGAACTGATTCTGTGATGAGGTCCTCTCATTTCCCTCTGGCATCTAGCTATTGGGCTCATTTATAGATCAAGGCCTAGGACTCTCCTTCCTCCACAATCTACTTTGAAATGTGAGGTTTACATTCCCCTTACTTAGTGAATGTTCTCTTTTGTATATTATGTGTTGTTGCACGCCACTAAATAGACTCTCTGTTCACAGCAGTTGCAGGTAAAGTTGACTCTGATTACTCCTTTGCATTTGTTTTCACTGATATCCCCTTCGAATTTGCAACCCTACGTTCTGCCATATTTGCTACTGGAAAAACTCTCCCTCAAGTGACATAAAATGGCACTTTGTTCTGCCATTCACCACAATATTTCATGTGACCATGAATCTGCTCATTCATATTCTCAGCTTCAAATCTGATGCTGATGACCCCAGGAAAACCCTTACTCCACCTCCTTAATGATGTTCCCCTTCCTATAGTCCCATTTCTATTCTCTTAAACTAAAGGATGAATCTCTATGATGGACTTCTGGTTTAGCTTTTGTTTAAAGTCACAAACCTGAGGAGATAACATTGTGTTTCTCTCTATATATCCTGATCTGCTAAGTATTTCCACAATTTTCTGTTTTTTTTTCAGATTCTCCAGCATCTGCAATATATTTTCCTGTACAAGAATATGTAACATTTTGTTGCCAGATGCTTTTTGACACACCTGCCAGAATAAATTTCTGTACAGTTTGGCTAAAATATGTAAACTCAGCTATCTATAGAGGAGATCTGCTTTTAGCCACTTACAAAAGAAACATTAGAAAAAGAGAATAGATCATTCATCCCCTTTAATTTGTTGACTGAGACCATGGCTAAACTGTATCCCAACTTTTTCCTGTTTCCTTGACTCCATGGGTGGATGCTTGCGTTCTCCTCCATGATAGATTTGGCGACAGGGAGAGCATGTCATCAGGCAGGAGGGTAAAGACCCCACCACATTTCCACCTTCACCCTGATAAGTTTGTGGCAGAAAGGCTGTTGGATTCCCTGCCAGTGCCACTGCAAACCTGAGGCCCATAGGTGAACTACAATGCTTTGTGTCGGTTCCGTATTTCCAGTGGCTCTACCATTCAAGAAAGCTGCCACTGGAATCATTGATCCAGGGGAAGGCCCACTGCTGGTCCATCAAGTGCCAGAGTGGAACAAGACGTGTGGGATTTCTATAGAGGAGAAAACATGGGGTTGCCACCAGCTCTCCTGTTGCCTCCACAAGATTTCACACCATATTCTTTGGTACCATATAGAAGCAAAAGTCTATTTATATCAGATTTAAGTGATTAATTAAATGAGTAATTACCGCTTTTTTATGGGAATGAGTTCCGCGGTTGAACAACCCTTTGCATGAAAATGATTTTTAATTTTATTTTTAATGGTATCTGAACATCACTGGCTAAGCTACTAAATGTTGTCCATCTCTAAGTGCCATTGAAAAGATGGTGGTGAGCCACCTTCCTAGACCACTGCAATGCTGCACTGGTATCTGTTGCAGTTTTTCCACAAATGAATGTTTTGATAGGCCATTTCAAAGAGCAGTTAGGAGTCAACAATGTTACTCTGGATTTGGAGTTACAAGTAGATAAGCATGGCAGATTACATTCCATAAGGGATATTCCTGAAACAGACTGACAATTGTTGAAAGCTTCCTGGCATCATTATTGAGACTCCTTTTCAATTCCACAGTTAAGTCAGTGAAATTAAAATCCATCAGCAGCAGTGGTGGGATGTGAACATGTGTCTGTAGAGCATTAGCCTGGATCTCTGGACAACTGGTCCTGTGACATTACTGTGCCACCATCTAACCCTAAAATGTTTCCTAATATCCCTCCTAAATGACCTAGCTCAAATTTTAATGTAATGTCTCTGAATAGATTCTCCACTGATAGAAGAATCTTTTCTTAATTTACCCTTATCAAAAGCTTTCAAAATCCAAAAAATCTCAATCAAATGATTTGGGAATGCAAGTCTCATTTATATAGTTTCCTGACAATGGAACCTGCAGAGCTCTGATAAAATTGCAGTGAATAGATCTATGTTACATTCCCATTAAAGTCCATATCTCCTTCCTCAGATGCAATGACTCAGAACCACAAACACTCTTTTGTATTAAAACAGAGTATCTGACAAATTGGTGCACCAATATCACTAGTTTCTAATTCAATGTTGAGTTCACTTTTGTCTTCTTGCCAATATTGTTGCCTTTTATGTAGCTCAGTTGAGATGTCAGTTTGGCACAGTAATATGATTCTCATCTCTGAGTCAGAAGGTCATTGGTTTGGGCATGTGTTATTTTCAAGTCTTGTTATAACATTTTCAAGTTGAATCTTCAGTTCAGAGACACTGCATTTTATCCACAAGCCTAGCCCCATCTGACTTTTAGAACTGCATGGATACAAGAACACTTTCAGGAATTGTCATTGATTCCTTCCCTGGCCTAGAAGCACTACGATAAATGTAGTGCTATTATCAGCCAAACAATCTCAATTAATGTTTCAGTACCGTTCTGAATTAGTGCTATTTTGTTTTTTTTTCGAAGTCTTTTTGGATGAAATGTTAAACAAATGTTCACGTGCCTCTTTTGGCAGATGTAGAATGCCATATTTTTAAAGAAGAACACTGAATTTTCCTAGTGTACTGAGCAACATTCACCGTTCAATCAAAGCTCCCCAAAATATATTGTTATATTTATTTATATCAGCTTCTAGTCATAAGATTCATTTAGGGTTCAGAAAAGATTTACAAAGATGTTGCCAGGGTTGGAAGGTTTGAACTATAGGGTAAGGCTGAATAGGTTGGGGTTATTTTACCTGGACCATCAGAGGCTGAGGGGTGACCTTATAGAGGCTTATAAATCATAAGGGGCATGAATAGGATTAGTAGCTGACATCTTTTACCCAGGGTAGGGGAGCCCAAAACTAAAGGGCATAGGTTTAACGTGACAGTGGAAAGATTTAAAAGGCACCTAGGGAGCAGCTTTTTCATGCAGAGAGTGGTGCGTGTATGGAATGAACTGCCAGAGGAAATAGTGGAGGCTGGCACAATTACAACATTTAAAAGACACCTGGATGGGTATATGAATAGGAAGGGTTTAGAGAGATATGAGCCAAATTCTGGCAAATGAGACTAGTTCAGTTTAAAAAAAGTAGTTGGCATGGATGAGTTGGACCAAAGGGTCTGTTTCCATGCTGTACATCTCTATATCTCTACTAATAATAAAAATATTTTAAAATAATTCATCACATTTGCTCATCTCAAGGGTGTGAAGGTGGGCACTAAAATGTTAATTATTTCTCTTTCTTTGTTATTTCTCAGAAGTTGCTGGAATTTTGGCTCCTTCAGAACTTCAGAGCTTATTGCTCATAAATGATCCTTTGATATTAAGTGTTAGCTGGGTATTTCACAGGGCAGATAATTATAGTCCATTATTACTTATATTTCTAGCAAGCACATTACTAGGTAATGATTCAGGAATTGGAACACTGATTAATTTTCTGCTCTTTAACTATAGAATGCTGAGATAGAATTCAATGTCCCACGTGAAATCAACTAACTCAGCAAAACCTGCTTTCTTCTTTATGTTGTACTAGCAAGAAATTCTGAAAGTTCTGTCCCTGTTTTTCTCTCTACATCTAAGGTTGGGATGAGTTAGAGAAGCTGGGTTCAGCCCTTTTGATTACAAAGTTCCATTATTGGAACAACATTAATTTATATCTTTTTCGATTTCTCATGCCAGACTCTACTTTCAGTAGTGTGAAATATGTGGTGGCACTAATCTATTTGTTGCAAAGAATAGGCCCAATTTTAAATCAATATAATTTTTGTCTTTTTAACTGCATGCTATTGAAGCAGATCCAGCAAGAGGTCTCAGACAAATGTGATTCAGAAGTAAGCCAATTCTGCAGGAGAGGGTCACATTGAATCACTTTATTAAGCTGAAATAATTTCCCCACTGCTCAGGATAATCATCACTATGCCTTTGTTTTTAATCATCTCTGTGATGTAGGCATTGCTGACAATACCAATATTTGTTACTGATCCTTAACTGACTGTGTAAAAGTGATGGTGAACTGCTTCTTGACTGCTGCAATCCATCTGGTGCATGTACGTAGTATTGTTAGGAAGGGAGTTTCAAGGTTTTAACTCAGCAACAGTTAGGGAATTATGAGAAAGTTTTAAGTTAGGATGTTGTGTAGGTTGGAGGGGAACTTACAAGTGATTGTGTTCCCATGCATTGCCAGCCTTTTCTTTCTAGACAGTAGAGGCAATAGGTTTGGTAGATGCTTTCGAAGGAGTTAGTGAGTTGCTGCAGTGCGTCATGCATATGGAACATACTGCTTCCTCTGTGCTTGGCTTCGAGTGGAGGATGATGTGATTGAATGTTTAAAGAGGTGGATAGGGCAGGCTACTTTATCCTGGATATTGTGTAGAACTTCTTGAATATAGTTGGAGTTGTACTTATCTAGGCAAATGCGGAGATAGCAAGAACTGCAGGTGCTGGAGTCAGAGATAATACAGTATGAAGCTGGAGGAACACAGCAGGCCAGGCAGCATCAGAGGAGCAGGAAAGTTGACTTTTCAGATCGGGACCCTTCTTCAGAAATGGGGAGTGGGAAGGCGGCTAGGAAATAAATAGAGAGAGGAGGGCTGGGGCTGGGGAAGATAGGTGGGATGGTGATAGGTGAGTGCAGGTAGGGAGTGGTGGGGATTAGTGAGTGAAGTGGGGGGGGCGGATATGTGGGAGAGAAGATGGAAGGATTGTGACAGGTCAAGGAGGCAGGGATGAGTGGGAGATTTGGACATGGCATGAGATTGGTTGAGGAGATTTTAAAACTGGTGAATTCCATGTTTGGGCCATCAGGCTGTAGGCTCCTGAGGTGGAATATGAGATGCTGCTCCTCTAGTTTGGGAGTGGTGTCATTGTGATACTGAAGGAGACCCAGGATGGACGTGTCACCCAGGGAGTGGAAGGAGGAGTTAAAATGTTTAGCAACTTGACGGTGTTGTCGCTTGTCGCGTATAGAGCACAGATGCTCTGCGAAACAGTCTCTGAGTCTACTCTTGGTCTCACTGACAAAGCGAAGGCCACATCGGGAGCAGTGGATACAGTAGACCAAGTTGACAGATGTGTAGGTGAACCCCTGTCTGATGTGGAAGGTTTGTTTTGTGCCTTGAATGGAAGTGAGGGGGGAGGTATTGGGGCAGGTGTAGCACTTCCTGCAGTTGCAGGGAAAGGTGCCAGGTGTGGTAGGGTTAACGGGGAGCGGACGAGGGACTCACCGAGAGAACGGTTCCTACGATAGTCAGATAGAGATGGGGAGGGAAATATCTCCTTGATTGTTGGGTTGGATTGCAGGTGGCGGAAGTGGCAGAGAATGATGTATTCGCTGCGGAGGTTGGTAGGATGATATGTGAGGACAAAGGGCATTCTGTCTTTTTTTCTGGGGTGGCAGGGGATGTGAGGGCAGAAGTGCAGGAAATCCAAGAGACGCAGTTGAGGGCATTTTTGATCACCAAAGGTGTGAGTTACTGTCCTTGAAATAGGAGGGCATCTGGGATGTCCAGATGTAGAACACTCCGTCTTGGGAGCAGACGCAGTGGAGGCGGAGGAATTGGGAGTATGGGATCGCATTCTTGCAGGAAGGTGGGTGAGAGGAGGTGTGGTCTACATAGCTGTGGGAGTAGGTGGGCTTGAAATAGATTTCAGTTTTGAGGCAGTCACCAGAGATGGAGACAGAGAGTTCCAAGAAGGAGAGGGAGGCATCAGAGATGGTCCAGGTGAATTTGAGGTTGGGATGAAAGGTGTTAATAAAGTTGATGAACTGTTCAAGCTCCTCGTGGAAGCACAAGGCAGCACCAATACTGTCATCAATGTAGCAGAGGTAGAGGTGGGGGGTGGTGCCAGTACAACAGCGGAAGAGGGACTGTTCCAATATCCTATGACGAGGCAGACATAGACTGTTCTAATAGAATCCTAAATTGTACCTTGCAGACAGTGGAGAGGCTTTGAGGAGTCAGGACATGAATTATACTCTAAGAAATTCCATCCTCTGATCAGCTCTTGTAGCTATAATATTTATTTGGTTGATCCAGTTAGTTTCTAAGTGACTCTCAGGATGATCAGAGAGTCATTAATGATACTGTCATTGAAGGCGAAGCAAAGATGTTTAGAACATTCTTGTTTGACATGGTGATTGACTCCAACTTTTCAATCCAAGCTTGAATACTATCCAGGTCTTGTTGCACATGGGCATGGATTGGATCAGTATCTAAGGTGTCATGAATGGTACTGAACTCTGTATATCGTCAACTAAAATCCTATTTATGTTGGGAAGGCTTCAGGATTAAACTAGCATTCTATAGAAAATGAGCTAATTTATCACTTACATTCTGAACACTTTCTCATCAACTATCTAACAGAATTGTATCATAAGAGTAAGTGGGAAGGAAATGGGATAATCGTACAATGCAATAGAAGAGGTTTGGCTACAGTTAGGATTTGGAGAGTTATCTCTTGTAGTCTTTATAGTATTGTTACAACACTGCAGGTAAGACACAAATTTGTACAGTGTCATCTCCCAAAGTTTGAATAATACATTTCTATTAATTTTAAATTAAACATGCATTGATTTTGAAAGTTGGTTATTGGATCAGTTGGTTCAAATTATAGTTGAAATTAAATTTAAATTGCTGCTGTGACCATCAAAACAAAAGCTTGGTCAAACCTTTTATCTTCATGCGTTTACAAATACATGACACCTCAACATAGACAATGTTGATAAGCATCATTATGACTCATATGAATTACATCATGTTGACAGAAATGACACACAACTTTTCAAAACCTGCTAACCAATTTTCCATGAAACCATTAGCTCTTGAAGATTTTTTAAAAATTTAGTAATTGAGCTCTAATTCAATGCTTTATTCATTTTAGTTATACTTGAAATAAAATAATCTAGTTTGCTTGATTGATAATGGAAATTTCCAGTTTTTTGGAAACATTTCAAACTTAATTAACTTAAAAGGCACAACTTTCATGGCCATACAACTCAGGAAACATAGAGTCAAATAAAAATACATGATCAAAACATCTCTATGTTGAATAAATTAGCAATATGTTTGGTTAATTCTGATCACAGGAGCTTTAAATTGCGAAGCAACTGTTTCCTGAATTACTACCCTGTACAATGAATGGTCTCGGTGCAGTAAATATTGGTAAATGTTGAGAATTAGTATGTCAACCTGCAAAGATTCCCACTTCATTTTCCATTATTAGTTGAAATAGAATAACTTTAGGTAGGTTTCCTTCTACATTTGTTCTCCAGTCCACCTCATTTCCATATTTACTGCACCCAAGACACCCTCTGCATTCTCGGGGGAATCTTCACAGTGATCTTCAAACTCGTCCAAAGAAGCACCAATCAGGTTAATGTGCTCAGACACCAACGGAGCCTTCAAAATGTCATTACTTTCCAAAGTGATTCATGCATGTCTTTCCTGAGGCTAACAGCTGCTGTTCTTATCACCTGCAGACATACAGTAGCTTTATTTTTTTTTAGAAAATAGTTTCCCTGTTCCTCCCTTGTTTGACCATAACATATTTCAAACTGGGCAGTGTCTGCCATAATAGGAATAAAACTGAGATAACAAGGTGTAGAGCTGGATGAACACAGCAGGCCAAGCAGCATCAGAGGAGCAGGAAGGCCGAAGTTTCGGGCCTAGACCCAAGGGTCTAGATTCTCTAGCATCTGCAGTTTCTGCTATCTCAGGAACAAAACTGAGCTGAGTCATAGCAAGACATTCTTCTTGTGAAATTTGAAATAGAAACGTTCTTCAAAAAATTGCATTTTCTTGGTCAAAAAATGTCAAAGAGTTGTGCAATGAATTAGATTAAATAGAAATAGAATCTACTTGTGAGAATAAAACAAAAACAGATTCTATCCCTCACCTATGGAAAGAAAATCCAAACCAAAGAACAATGATTACATTTTCACCGCTTGTAAATAAATCAACATTTATTGATCAAGTGCCTTTCTTTTTTGAGATTTGGCTATTAACATTTGAAACCAGGCGAATATCAATATAACTGTTGACAGAATGTTGTTCCTGTTTCATTTTATAATCTATGTAATATTAAGTTTTAGAACTGAACAATCATTATTTGGGGCCAATACGTTTTATGTTGAACAATGCCATCATGCTCTAATGTATCCTTGCCAGATCCTGAGCTAGCTGTTTTCTAGCTTTCCTGAATCAAAGAAGGTGACTGTATGGAAACAACATCTTCTCAAGCCAGCAATCTAACTTCTACCAGCCAATATTGATCATCTAAATATATTGAGCAGGCTAAGCAATTAGAAAACTTTCTGATGAATTTTATCAGCTAAATCAAATTGTATAGCTTGTCCCAGCATTATTCTTCATGTCAATCATCCACTGACCCTACTGTTAGGAGACTGTCCACAAGCTTACCACAAGATCTGATATACCCAATTTCTTTACATAGTATTCACGATCTTCTCAGAAACCTAGTTCTTTCCACAGGCAGAGTAAATAAGCTTTAAGTGTAGTTTTAAAAATTCAAATTAACCATTATTTGATGAATGGCTGCTTGCATTTCGCCAACTTATTCTTGCCTGCAGCAAATCAGGGCACTGCATTAGACTTCATTGTTTAAAGTGTATTTCATACAATTGCATCAAATTTTAATAATTAGATCTCAGTACGTGCTCCCCAAAACAATGCAAGTTTCCCTCGAACCATTTTGTCAAACATGTGAAATGGACTGCCAAACAGTGATGCTTATTTCCTTTCCCACAACCATGCTTCTTTGAATTAATTCCTCACAATAGTCCATGTCTATTGAACTAAATTATACCATCTAGTTAAAACTATTACTTACAGGATGTTTAAAGTTCTAAAAGTATCCAAATCAGAAGAAAATATACACAATTAACCTATCAACATTTCTATTTTCATTCCATGTGACAGTGCAAAATTTGAAATGACTTCATCACATGATTAATTCGAAAATGTCACATTCACAGAACAGAACAAAACATTTTGGTAGCCACATATCTGACATGGTCAACTTGAAATTGTTTTTATCAGAATATAGTTGATTGTGCAATCTGGAGCACTTGTTAATGGAATCCATCTCAAAGTTAAATGCACCATCATATGTTTATAAATTCCTGAAAGTTCAGTCGCTTTTGAGCAATTAGCTAAGTTATAATCAATATATCTTGAGAATGAAACATCAATTTCTGTTTCTTCTGCATCATAGTTAAGAACCCCTTTTGATGTTTTGATAGTAAGATTGTCAACACATATACACTTTTATGAGGAGCAACATATGCTTCTTTGAAGCTTGGCACTTGAGCAATCAAAAAGAGTTGAGGTTACACAAGTCACACAACTGACGGACAGCAGAATCACATTGCCTCCTGTTCAGTGCATAGCAGTTTGCTCGAGGTTCAGAAACCTTTTTCTCTGAAGATGAACTGAAAATGAAATGAAGCAATATTTCTGTGCATTATAAATACGTTAATTGATTAAAAATAACACTTCAATATTCAATACTCAATATTACATAAAATTTACCTGTGATCAGTATATTAACCACAAACATGTGGCATAATTTATTTGATTTCTGCTTCTATTTGGATTTGGGCCTTTAAAAGCAGAATCATGAATCTCTATTTCTATGACTCCCTGTAACATGTGTTCTGTCAAAGATTTTGACAGCAACGATGAGAACAGAAATGACAACAAATGGTTTCCGCTACTTGTAAGAAAGTTGTGATTGCAGATAACTGAATGAATAAATTTTTGAAGATAGTAATTTTCATCTCTGTGAAATTACTTTGCAAACTCAGGTTTGTTTCTTTCTCTTTAATGAAGTTATGCAAAAGTTAATAAAGGAAACTCAGTGCTAAACATCATCTGGAGTGGCTCAGGAGCCCCACTCTGCCCGAGTAATCTCCGCTTTATTCACCGCTGATGAAGACAGTGGGTTGAGAAGCTGCCTTCTTCTTGACCAGGTGAGCGTTCTGTTGATCCTTTCATCTTTTAATGCCATACACCTGCACAGAGCAACCGCAAATAGCAAGTATCTCAATTGTCTGTGTTGCTGTCCACCATGTGTGGATGGGACAAAACTTCTCCATGTAGTAAATAGTGAGAATAGTAAAAGACATCTGGAGAACATGGACAAACTGGTGAAATAAAGAGACACACGGAATGTTAAATTTAATGGGTAAATGTGAAATTGCCTACTTCGCAGGAAACAAGTCGTGGGAATAAATCTAAATGCTCACAGTGTAGTCTCCTCGACGTTTGGGATTTGATGTGGAGACGAAGTCTTCGTGAAATGCCTCTATTCCCTCTGTGAATATGATTCTGAACGTCTCCATTTTAATTTTTCCTCCCACTCTCACTCTGCTCTCGGTCTCCTGCAATTTACTAAAGAAGCTCAACTGAAGCTCAAGGAACAGCAACTTATCTTTCAGATAGACAGCCTTCCTGACTCAACATTAAATTGAACAATTTCAGAACATAATTACTACTCTTACTTTTTTGGATGGCCACTGTTGATAATCTTTTGCTATTGCCATTCATACCTCCCTCAGACTTTCTCCAGGCATCTTTTGTGTCCTTGCATACCCATTACCATTCTCCTTCACCTATTCCACCATCTGTTGCAGTTGGTTAGAGAAAGCTGCTTATCACTTCAAACTGTCTGCAGTCAGAAAGTTTTTGAGAAGATAATGGTTGTTTTTAACCCCTAACTATATGGATAATTTGAATAACAGCAGCAAACTTTTCATGGGATTAGGTAAAGAGAAGAGTTTGTTTGCAACTTCATCCCAAAATTTAACATAGCTGCACTTATTCACACAGTCAATCACAAAAACAAACTCAAGGAAAGTACAATTGAAGAAAATAGTGCACTTGTTTTGCTTATAAATTAAAAAAATCGTAAATCATGAATGTCTTGTTTTGGAAAATACATGTTGCAGGCCTGGTGAAGGTGATATCTTCCGAAGTGTAGTGTAGGTGGATGCAACAGTTTAAGTCATATGTCAAAATCGTTTCAGGATTCTCTCAAAGGGTTGGACTTTCTGCTGATGATAAAGTCATTTCCTTGCAAACTTGTTGCTAGGAGGTCAGTTTGCAATATTGACGTTTCCAAATAGAACAGGTTTAGAGGCCTTACAGTGTTACAGCCTCCATTATCAAGACATCGATATTACTGCCCTTCGTTCTGCTGCTACTGTCTCCCTCTGCCTTATTATGTGATTTCTTACAAGGTGCAATCTCTTTTCCAAATATGGTTGGACAAAAAAGGTTGTCTTAGGTTGATTAGCCTGGTTTATTTTTAAGACTGTCATCCTGAGGATGGCTTAGACATTTCAAAATATTCTATTCAGGAATATCTCCTAATAGGTTCAAAATGTTGCATCCTAAACCTTATAGAATTGACAATCTTTATCTGTAATATATCTTTTTGACCTTGCAAGACAATTTTTGAAAACACTGAGTTCATCTTGTCATCTTTGCCCTTATTTTTAAAAACAGCCAATTTCAAAGAGTCCATATTGAATAAAGTTCATATCTGAAGGTTATGATATGTCTTTATTGGGCATAACAATCTATTTAATCATTTAATTTCTCCTGCCTTCCACCCAATCACAGATCTTCACTTTTGTTCTTTCCCCCAACATTTATTTCTCTCATATTTCTGTACTTGTTTAAAATCTGGTCTGTTACATTGCTAACTTTATCCAGTTTTGATGAATGATTAACAGTTAGGTTAATTGGCCCAGATCTTCCAACTGGGAGATAGTTGTGGCAGCAATGTGGACAGGAATTGTATATTAGGACCATGTGGAAATCCTGAAGCAGCTGACTCTTCAGGACTTGTCCAGAAAGTTGAAGCTTCTGATAGGCAATTATCCAACATCTGAACACATAGATGAAATCCCCAAATCTGAATTAGAGTCCCAGAGGGTTCAGACAGTTCCAATTTTCTTACCTTAATAGTTACCCAGGACACATGACAAGCATTGAAATCTGGTTAACTCCTGTCTAACAATAAAACTGAGTCCTGACTCACCACAGACCTATCTCTTGATCCTCCCAAGGACCTGACCCCCCAATCTATGACAAACCCTCAGACCTGACACACACACTGACCCACAAGACCAAAAAACTTAATCCTACAACCTTGACTTCTCTCCCACAACTCCAATAACCCCTAATTTCCACCCACTGACTTGACTCCCCTCCACTCCATAATTGCCCACCATCTACCCCCTGGGTGAACTCATTCTGATCCCCGAGCCCCGCGACCGACATACTCTAGGCCCTCACTTACTTAACTACTACACTACTACTCCACCTACTAGCCTCCCTAACCCTATCCACCCATCTGGCATGCACCCTCCAACCACCATGCACCTTAACCTACTAATTACCTGGCATTTTAATCCCTCACCCAACAATATGCCATCCTACCCCTCTAGCCACCAGACACCCTGTACTCGCACCACCGGAATCCCTACCCAACAGCCTCTTTCCCCTACTCAGCTGGCACCTTACATCCTCACTTGTCTTGCACAATTACCATCTTTAAATTAGGAAGTATGATAACCCTCCTGCAAAAACAACATGGTTTCAGAGACAATCCACTTCACTACTGTCTGTGTTGATTCCAGGACTGCACAGCACTGTTCCCATTGTGGAGGTTCCTATCCCAGAAGTGTTGTTGGAAATATCCTTTACAAGCAGTGGGCAATTTTTAGATTGATCTAATTCAGAAATTGGATTCTGATTGGAAAATATGAATTGTTAACTTTATTTCTCTCTCCATCCTAGCTGCTGGACCTTCCCTTTTCTGTACTTGAACAATTTTGAGTGGATACAAGAGCAGACAGACTTTTGAAGGAGACAGTTAAGAAAGCATTTGGGATACAATAATGCCTTAGGGAAGATATGTAAGAGGTTAGTTCACACTGGGTTTTTAAATCTGGAAAGCATTACCTGAAACGATGGTGGAAGCAATTTCCATAAGAAATTTCAAAGACAACTGACTTTTACTTCAAGAGGACTAGCTTCTGATTTATGAAGTATCGGACTAAATTGGATGGCATTTTCAAAGAACGGGTATGGATGGGACAGGCCAAACAGTGTACTTCTTCACATGAAGAAGAATACTTCTTCACACTTCTACATGAACATGAGTAGAGCCTTTAGCCCCTTGAACTTGAAACTTCAATGGCTTCAACTGCAGAATTATTGATAGCAACGTAATCAGCAAAAAGCTTATAATGTGGGTGTACTGATTACCTGAAATAATACAGGATTCTTTCAAGTTCTCATAGAAAAGGGTGGGAAGGGAAGGGTTTTCAGGCAAAGGTACAATGCTATGCAAACAATTCACAGTACCACTCCCTTGGAACTTCCACCTGTAATTACAAATAGAACTATTAAATTGTCTCCATTATGGCAGAATTGCTCTTCCTTCTTCCTTTTTATTGCACCAATGTGCTCAATCAGACAAAAAGCAGACCATGTGGAATAATTTAAATGAGAATTGATCATTTTTATTTAAAATGTCTACTCAATTAAGAAACTGCATGCCTGTCACAAAAGAGGTTGAGATAACCATTAGTTATATTTGCATTGTTTACCTTCATCTGTAATAAATCTAATGTGCATGGGCATATATGTGTGACATCATAGAAACCCTACAGTGCGGAAACCAGCCATTTGGTTCATCAAGTCCACATAAATCCTACAAACAGCATCCCACCCAGACACAACCTCCTACCCCATTCCCATGACCCTACATTTAGCATGGCTAATCCACCAAATCTACACATCCCAGGACACCACAGGGCAAATTAGCATGGCCAGTCTACCTAATTTGCACATTTTTGGACCAGAGGAAATCCACATAGACACAGGGAGAACATGCAAATTCCACACGTGCCGTCACCCAAGCCAAATTGAACCCAGGTCTCTGAAGCTGTGAGGCAGCAGTGCTAACCACTCAGCCACAATGCCGTTCTGGGTGGAAATGTGTGATTAAAAAAAGCTTTCTTTTAAAACTCAAAAAAACTTGCTGCTGAAAAGACATATAGTTTTGTTATAAATGCCCAGTTATAACATATATTTTGAAAAGCTAACCTATCTGCAAAATGGACACAAGCAATCTTACAAAATGGCTCCCAGAAGCTATGTGACTACATATGTGTTTTCAATTCATGTTGATATCTGTACTCAGGTCCAGAAGAATCACAAGAAACCCTTTGAAATTCAATTAACATTTCAAAGGGTGAACAGAAACTCTGTAACAATGGTTTTCTTGGAAGTATGAGTAGCTCTTCAAAAACCCAACAGAATGAGGGACATTCAAACTAATGGCTGGGACAGTCAAAAAGCTAACTACTTCAATTAAAAGATAATGGATGGGTCAGTATTCTAGACCTGGGTTAACCCAATACCTGATATGGAAGCACGATTTGATAGTTTAGAATAAACAAAGCTAAATCTTGTTTAAAACCTAAAGCTGCACTGCTGGTTATTTTCAAATTGAAACACTAGTAAATAAAAAGAGGGCTACATATGAGCTTATGCAAATTTGTAGTTCACACACCACTCTGAGGATATGTCTGTCTGTGGTCATGACCCCTGACATGAAACACACCGATGACTAGGAGAAGAAAGGAGCACAACTTCTGGCAGTGGCCAGAACATTGCTCTATGTAACAGCAGGATCCTAATAAATTGTAAGCAATATATGAAGGAAGCAAAATTGGAATGGTATTTGGAGAGCTCAATGTTTTGAGATTGTTGCTTAGATTTATGCAAATTTTTGCTTAAATGTCTCATTATCATTCAGGCTAAAAAGGCCACATTGAATTACTGGATCTAAAATGAGAATTTGTTTTCCCAGGGTGTAATTGACACACCTAAGGAGGTGGTATGTCTTCAGTGCAATAAATTACCCTGAAGTCAGGCTAGTACTTAAAACTCTATGAATGCTCGGACATGCTCCTGGAGCCTCCAGTGAGTAATTAACAGTATGAGGTAATGTTCATGGAAGATAGAATCATATTACAAACAATTTGCTGAGTCTAAGAATATAGTAAAAAAAAATCCAGTTTGTAATGTATTCCAATAGCTGAGTTATCGACATTTAGGAAATATTAAGAGTTGTAAATACGATTTGCAAAGATGACATATTATCAAACCTCGTCAACAAGGGCAAGCTGATAATCAACTATTTTCATAAATGGTGAAGCAGGTTCAAGGGCCTACTTCTTTACCTATTTCTTATGTTTTCATGTTCTTAAGTAATTGAGAGCTGGTAGTTTTTCCTTTTTTTCTGTCCTGCCACATGTACTTGCCTTGAAATTCCACGCAGATCAAAAGCAAATGTTAGGAATTTATTGTCATTTCAGGTACATTATAGAAGCTGGCAAATCAAAATATGCAATATTTATTGAATTTTGCATCTTAGTATTTTCTTTTAAGTCACTTACTTTTTGAACTATCTCATCAAATTTCCCTTGGCCTTGTAACCCGAGCCATGAACCATGATTCAGAATCAATTTTCAGGAAGTGCATGACAACAGCCGAAATCATTTGCTGTCTGATGTTGTCTTTCTCCATAGGGACCCCACCTGAATTTATTACCTGAATCTGAGTTGTGAAAAGTTACATTTAACTCATATCCCTATTCTGCCTTAGAATATTTGCCTTGACCTTTTGCATTTTTAGACCAGTGGTACACCCACAAACTTTGGGTGGTGAATTTCAGGATGTTGACCCAACAATTTTGCAGGAATGTCAGTATATGTCCAAACCAGGGGGTTGCTTGTAGGAAAACTCCAAGTGAAGTTGTTTCTATTTTGTCAACCTAGCTTTAGCCTTTCAGATGGTGAGCAATACTTGAAGGGTCAGGAGGAGACCTACTTATCATAAATCATCAGAGGTTGACATTATACTTTTTTTATTTATTCATGGAATATGGGTGTCCCTGGCGAGGCTAGCGTTTGTTGTCTAACCCAAGTTGCTGTTGAGGAGGTGTTGGTGAGTTGCTTTCTTGAACTGCTGCAATCCATTGGTATATGTAACAGTGCTGTTAAGGAGGGAGTTCCAAAATTTTGACTCAGCAACAGTGAAGGAAAGGTAATATATTTCCTAGTAAGGATAATGGATTGTAGAGGAACTTGTAGGTGGTAGTATTCTCATGTATCTGCTACCAACGTCATTCTAGCTGGTAGAGGTCATAGGTTTGGAAAGTACTCAAAAGCCTTGGTGAATTTCTGCATTTCATCTTTTAGATGATACTCATTGCTGTTACTGAGCATTGGTGGCGCAATAAATGAATGTCTTTCAACATAGTGCTAAACAAGCAGGCTGCTTTGTTTTGGATGCCCTTTCAGAATTGCAAATGGATGGTTCCCTCTATGACACTCTGATCGGTTCTTTTTACTCCAAATACTCTTTTGCCTTCCCAGAGCATCCTCCCGTTCCATTACAGAAAATGTAACACCTACCTTGTTACTCTCTGTCCCCTATTGTCCAAGGCTCCAAACATTCGTCCCAAGTTGAAACAGTTATTTAACCATGCTTCTTTCAATCAAATCTATTATATTTATTGCTGTTAGGTCAGTTTCTTCTAAATTGGTGAAACCAGACTCAGACTAGGTGACTGCTTTACAGGATACTTCAACTCAGTCCGCAAGCATAATGCTGACCTTCCAGATGTTTGCCATTTTGATTCACCAGCTTCGCCCTAAAGCTAACATCCCGTGAAGTTCACTGCAAACTTGAAGAACACTACTTCCTCTTCTGAGTAGACATTTTACAGTCTTCTGGACTTGTCATTCAGGTTGTGAATTCTGCTTTCCATTTTAATTCTTTAATTTTTTACCACCTGCCAGTGTGTATCTTGTTTTCATTTTGTCTTTTGTAGACAGCTGTCCATTATTTTGGCATAAATAATTACTTTGGACCAACGCTTTATTTCTTTACTACAACCATTTTTTTCAGAAAAAAATGTTCTTCCCCAGGCTGTGGGCATTGATGGCTAAATTAGTATTTACTGTCTATTCCTCATTGTCCTTGAGAAAATGGTAATGAGCCCTCTTCTTGTATTGCTGCAGTCCAAGTGGTGTTTGTACACCTACAGTGCTCTAAAGAAGGGAGTTCCAAGATTTTGACCCAGTGACAGTGAAGTAACAACAATACAGTTCTAATTCAAGGTTGTGTGTGACTTGGGAGGGAACTATCTGCTGCCCTTGTCACATTTGATGTTACAGGTTGCAGTTTGGAAGCAGCTGATCGAGGATCCTTGGTAGGTTGTTGGAATCCATTTTACAAGTGGCAAATACTGCTGCCACTCATTTTGACTTTTGTTCCAGGATAATTTTGTTATTTAAGTTCTTACACTCTCCCCTCTAATCTATCAGATTCACCTGCTCCCTCCCCCGACAACCCTTCCACCAGTACAAGACTCAATGCATTTCTATTTCACTCAGTTCTGTAGCAAGGTTATATTGGTCTCAATATGGTAACAAGATGGCAGAATCTTGTACAGACCTGATCAATGTGGGCTATGGTGAGAAGTGTGGCAGAATCGCACAAGAATACACATCCTGCCAGGCCTATTTCAACATCAGGAACAACTTTCTGTATCTTTTCATTAATTTCTGGGCATTGAGCCAATTCTTGTCAGGCATTGGCAGGTTGCCAGATTAAGGGGAATTATTGCTTGTTTGTTGCTTATTGACTACTCATCTCACTTCAATAATATTTCTATCAAACCATCCATGTATTAAACTGGACGCTGCAAATTCCTAACATGGAATTCAGAGCAGGTACCTGGTAACTTCAGCTCATTACTTCCTTGAAAAGACCTCTATGTTGGACACCAGGCACCAACATGTCAGGTCACGCATCATGGACACTGGTCACAGGCACATCAACATCCACAGATTGTGGCACTCTACATGACCTAGCATCTAAGAACCCTCGTGTCACATCTGCAAGCTACTTACAGTACACTTCTGCGCTTCAATTCTGTACTTCAAGGTGCAACAGCAGCTTTCATTGCAATGCTGCAGCAAGGACATTTTGCAGTCAGGGACATGCCCACAACACATGGACTTGTCCAGGCTACATTTCTGGGCTGTTTGTTTGCTCTCTTAGTACTCACTCTGAACACACCTGGATGCTCACAGCATGCCAGCCTTCCAATGCCTTGCCTTGCCTTTTTGCACTTTGCTCCTCAGCTGCAGATACCATCACTGTATTTCCATGTTTTTTTTTTTTATGTAGACACTAAGCTAAGAAGCTTGTTATGGCTGTCAAGGGAAATTGTCTTCAGTCAGGGAGTCCTGGTGCACTAAGTCCATGGCAGCCTCTGATACCAGTTGAGAGACTTGAACAGTATCAATGGGGACTGAGTGGGCAGTGCTGATGGCATTCAGGGGTTGAGGTGGGTGACAGCGAGTGAGGGAACATGTTGTAATGACTAATGAGAATTGTTGAGAATGAGCTTTCGTGGGAGGTTAGTGCAGTAGCAGAGATAGAGTGAGTGGGAAATATCAGAGAGGAGATGGTGGTACTTTTGTGGACCAAAGAAGATCATTGACCTTCTTCCTACATTGTTGTAAAGTCTTCAATAGCTAAGTCTGCACTGACCATAGACAACCTCAGACAAGGCTGGCATGGTCTGGTGTTATGGCCTACACTGCAGTCCTGGGGGAAGAGGACTTCCCTGCTCTATATCATCCAGACCACCAGAACTTCCAGGCCTCTGTCTACAAAGTGGGACACCAGTTTTCCTTTGTCTGGCATGTCTGGAGAAAATTTTAGGAACCGTGCGGAGCTGCTTCAGACTAACTGTGTCCAGCTTGGAGTACAACAACTTTTTAAAGATGGCACCCGCACCAGAGATACTGGTGAATTCCATGTTATCCCAGCGGTGGTGAGTTGTTCCAGGTATTGCGTGTGGTTGAAAGTGGCTAGAACCAAACAGGAGAGGCACCAGGGGAGTATTTGTTAATGAGGCAAGTTTAGTAAGATGTGGTGAAAAAACATGTAGGGCCTCGTGTAGATAAACCCTCCATGAAACTCAATGAAACTGACACTTAGCCAAAAAAAACACTCAGCTCTCTGTTTCTCTTCCCACAAGACCTGCAAGATTTGCTTTAACTTTCTATTTTTAATTTATTCACATTGTAGTGGTCATTGTCTGGAAAGTATTTGATATGTATGTTCTCTGCTACTTGTCATCCCTGGATTGGTGATTGTCAGGGTCCTGCTAACAACTGGCTTGGTCCACTTATCCATGCAGCAGTTGTTAATGAAGATCGATGCTGTAGCTAGCAGTAGCAGACAGTTAGGCCTGTTCTTCAGCACTACAACTAGGATAGTATCTTGTGATATCAGACATTCCCTAATATCAAACGCATTGAAATTGTTTGGACATTGGCATTTATGTTGCTGAGTAACTGAAAACATAAAAACATAGAAGATAAGAGCAGGATGAGGCCATTTGGCCCTTTGGGCCAGCTCCACCATTCATCACGATTATAGCTGATCGTCCAAATCAATAGCCTAATCCTACTTTCTCCCCTAATCTTTGATCCAATTCATCCCAAGTGCTATATCTAGCCACCTCTTGAATACATTCAATGTTTTGGCGTCAACTATTTCCTGTGGTAACGAATTCCACAGGCTCACCACTCTTTGAGTAAAGAAATGACTCCTCATCTCCTGCCTAAATGGTCTACCGCAAATCCTCAGACTGTGGCCCCTGGTTCTGGACACACCCACCATCGGAAACATCCTCCCTGCATCTACCCTGTTAAGTCCTGTTAGGATTTTATAAGTCTGTATGAGATCCCCCCTCATTCATCTGAACTCCAGCGAAAACAATCCCAATCTAGTCAATCTCACCTCATACGTTAGGCCCGCCATCCCCGGAATCAGCCTGGTAAAACTTTACTGCACTCCCTCGAGAGCAAGAGCATCCTTCCTCAGACAGGGAGACCAAAACTGCACACAATATTCTAGGTGTGGCCTCACCAAGGCCTTGTACAACTGCAACAACACATTTCCTGCTCCTGTGCTTGAAACCTCTTGCAATGAAGGCCAACATACCGTTTGCCTTCTTGACTGCCTGTCACACCTGCAGGCTTACCTTCAATGACTGGTGCACAAGGACACCCAGGTCCCGCTGCACACTCCCCTCCTCCAATTTACAGCCATTCAGGTAGTAATTTACCTTCTTGTTTTTGCTTCCAAAGTGAATAACCTCATGTTTATCCAAATTATACTGCATCTGCCATTGATTTTCCCACTCTCCCAACCTGTCAAGACCATGCTGAAGGATTTCTGCATTCTTGTTACAGTTTACCCTCCCACCCAACTTTGTATCATACGCAAACTTTGAGATGTTATATCTTGTTCCCTCATCCAAATCATTAATATATATTGTGAATAGCTGGTGTCCCATCACTGATCCCTTTGGCATCCCACTAGTTACTGCCTGCCAATTTGAAAATGACCTATTAATCCCTACTCTTTGTTTCTTCTCTGCCAACCAGTCTTCTATCCATCTCAATGTGCTTCCCCCAATCCCATGCACTTTAATCTTGCACAATAGTCTCTTAAGTGGGTCTTTGTCAAACGCTTTCTGAAAGTCCAAATATACCACATCGACTGGCTTCCCCAGCATTGCCAAATTACTACTTTTGGTTGATAATGCTTGAAATACTTCAGTCTCATCTCCTGCAATAGTGCTGTGTTCCTGCATGTTTGAGGATAATCACGAAGCTTCCTTTCTGATTAGTTGTAGTTGAGGTAAAGAACTTGTCAGTTGGTACACAGTTGTGATTTTTAGTAGAACCAGGAAATTGTGATCTTTTATGCAATCCTTATTTGACTGATTTATTTGTAGTATTCAAGACTGATGGTCTTAATGGATTAAAAAAAGAATGAAAATATTCCTGGACACTAATGCTTTCTTACATACATTAAAATGTACTAGTAATGCATAAAGTTAAGTAACTCCTTAAAGGTTCCTGTAAGAAATATCAAACAGTTCATTCTGTTTAATTGGAAGACCAAGATTCTAGGCTCAAGGATAGTACCTAGGCTAGCTGTCAGAGTTTTAGCAATTGAATAAAAACACAATTGTTGTTTGCTATTTAACAAAGATTATTTGTTCAGACCATCATTCACAGCTACGACTGCTTGCTGACATAGGCAAGGAAGCTGTTAATGGATCGTATCAAGATTTGCATCACACTTACACAAACTGAAACTGAGGAATGACTCATCCCTACACCAGTAAATTTTTTGCAGTTTACCATTTTTGTTTAACAGATAGAAAAGCACTACATGTACGCCTACATAAAAACCTAAACCAGAGCCTTTTATGAGAAGCCTATTTTCAAGTGTGATAGATAGGTCAAATAACCACTGCTATGAAGATCTGCTTCAGAGTGGGTGTATGGGATGTAACTCCTTGTTGTACGCAGATTCAGTTACATGTCCTGAACTGAACAGAGCTGCTTGGGTGGTATGTCCAATATAGTCATATGTCTGTAACTTGTTGACAAGAATGCAGAGCCTCTTAAAGTTATTGCACACTGAAAGAATATATTTAGATGGATAGTATGAACCAAAAATTATGTTAGTTTATCTAGTTTCACTTTATTTTCAAATATTTCATTACCATCCACTTTCCTACACCCAAGGAAGGCTAACGTTTTCAATAGTAATCTTTAATGTTACTATGACACTGGCTGTCACTATGTCTTTTTAAGCAAATCACAAGTTCATGGGATAGAAGTTTCCCAGTCGCTGGACAGTGTAGACTTTGGTGCAAAATTTGGGAACATCACATAAGATCAACAGTAAGGAGCCTCCTGCCGTTGAAAGCAAAGTATATCATTTTCTAACCAAGTGTTAAATGGAGAGACATGATTCTCAGTAATGAGTGGCAAGAGGCCTATTTACATGTATTGGTATGCATTAACATCCTCATTATTATGTCATCTCATCTCATTGATATGCAGTTTCCCATTCTCCCACCAATTGCATAGAAGCTAAATGGTAACAATCCCCAACATGAACATCAAAGTAGTTACACGGTGACTCCAGCTTGACACTTCCTCCTCTGGATCTCCTTCAATCAGCAATATTTCAGGAAACATTCTTTGTGCGGTGACCATTTGCACACCTGTCCAGTGGAACCTCCAGGTCTCTGGGAGCAAAGCCGTTTGCCACTTTCCCTCTGTCTGACATGTCTTCGGCAAATAAAATGAATCATCAAAGCAGCTGCAGACAGCCAGTGCTTGACTGGGTGCACAGCTGAGCTTTAAAGATTTTGCCCATGGCAGGAATTTTGAGAGGTCCCGGCCCTGACCACCATTTCCACCTGCGGCTATGGGAAAGTATGATGATAAAGTATGATTCGGGCATTAAGGTGAGTTTGAGATAAAAGCATGAGAAAACCTGCTAGCACTTCTGGAGAGAAACCTTCTTTGAAACTCATCAAAAATGGCACTAAGCTGATTGCTGGTAAGATTCAGCCCAATGTCTTGCTCCCTTTAGATTCTTCTTCATGGAGCTAAATGTATCACATTTTTCTAGCATAACTGTAAGGAATGAATATTCATCTTTCAAGACAAAGAGCTCAGTGATCTATAATGCTGTGCAATGGAAAGGAGCCGGTTTATGATATCAACCTCTTTATTAAGATTGTATGGAGCTATTTCAAAGATTAGTTAAGAAAATCACAAAGTAAAGTGTCCTGGGTCACTTAATGATATAGAACTCAATTGAATTAACAGCCAGTTGACAGATGCCTTACACATATCACTCAGAAAATACCTGAGGGAAAAAAAAGCAAAAAGTGAAACATTAAATTCTGTCTAGAAAATTACTTGATTGTTTTGGTAGTAATTCTGCTTTTCTCGCATTTATTCTTGTTTTCTTTTTCAAACAATATGAGTTCCCTGATTGGGCTGTTAATCTGGTCCAATCAGGGAGCCCTGGCTGACAAACAAAAACAAAAATGTCAAACATCTTTTTCACTCTGAGAGTTGGATCAGTGTCAAGGACTCTCAATGTGAAATTAAAAGGTGACTTGGTGTCGGGATATTAGAGTCTGTGGAGTTATTACAGCGGCAATGAGAGAAAAACATGCTTCTGAAGAAACAGTCATCTTTGAATTGGGGTAAACATTTCTGGCATCATACCACTATTTGGGAAGCTTGACACATTCGATCCTGTCATCAAAGACTGGGCCTAGTATGTGGAAAGAATGCATTATTTTTTCTGGGCAAATAACATTGGGGAAGATGAAAAGCAATGAATGATTCTCCCGACAACTTGTGGACCCACAGCTTTTTCAGTAATTAGGAGCCTTACTTTCACTGAGCCACCAGGTACTAAAGCCTTTCAAGGTTTGACAGATTTAGTTAAGGAACATTATGATCTCAAGCCTCCTTTAATTCTGAAATGCTATTGGTTTTACTCAGCAATTCAAGGAGCAGGGGAATCTGTATTGGGATTTTTGTCTAGGTTAAGACAATTGGCAGACGCATGTGACTTGGTTTAATCCACAGTGAGATGGTGTGACTATTTGGTATGTAGGATCAATGACATAACCATGCAAAAGTGCCTACTAGCTTAAGTCCAACTGGACTTCCACAGGCACTACAACTGACTTTGTCATTGGAAAATGTGGCAAATGAAGCATATAAGTTGCAAGGTATTCATGACGGAAGTAGACCCTCGCCAGTCTGACTTCACTTGAGTGAAGGCAATTGCTCACCCTCACACGGGACATAATCCTGACCAGGGGGTCCCTAGGTCGGCTCACAGCAAAACCCCAAGAAAAAGCCAAGCCTGGGCCAAATGCTTAAAATTTTCTTCAGGATCCGAGCCAACAAGCCATTGTAGTTGCTGCCAGTATGCAGACTCGAGACAGCAAAGGAAGCCCACTGGACCTGAAGTGAGTAAGAGAACTCATAGGCTGGTATCCAGGAGAGTGCACACCCTGGAAAATCCACCTACATCTAGTTTGAAACAGTTAAATCAGAACCAACCAAAATAAATGTCTGGTTAAATGGTCACACTGTTCTAATGGAGGTCAATACCAGTGCGGATGTTTCAATGATCGCAGAAACAGTCTTTAACAAAATTTGATTTGGACTCCAAATCTTAATTTCGCGCAAGACCTTGGCTAGACTGCGAACCTATACCAAAGAACTTTTACAGATTAAGGGTACAACTTTGGTCCCGGTCTCTTGACAGAAGCAGCTTCTTCAGTTATCACTGACTGTAGTAAATGGCTGGGGCCCGAGCTTGATGGGGTGAAATTGGTTGAGAAAGATTCACCTAGATTGGCTCAACACTTTTCGATTGGCCTTGGAAATGCTTGTGTAGCCAAGCAATAGCTTGAGGGAGGTGAAGAAACAATTATCACCCTCACGCTATGTTCCCAAATCAGATCCGGTATTGACATGCAATGCCTCCCCGTAAGGCATTAGGGTAGTATTAGCTCATAGGTGGCCCAAAGGAGACGAATATCCAATAGCATATACATCCAAGACTTTGGCTAAGCATAAATACATTCAGATAGACAAGAAAGGTTTGGCGGTCATATTTGGAGTCAGGAGTTTCCACCAATACCTTTACAGATGTAAAGTTGTAAATTTGCCCAGTCTACTTGAAGAGGACAAGGCAGTGCTGTCCATATCATCAAGCCAAATTCAGTGGTGGGGTCTAACTTGCGTATAATTACAAGTTAGAACACTGTCGAGGAGGCCAAGTAGCGAATGTGGATGCGTTGAGCTGCCTCCCGCAGGGAGATGCACCACCGGTGGTACCGCCACTGGAGCAGCACGCAACAGATTTAAATTTTCTGAACACATTCCAGTCTCAGCTGACAATATCAGACTTTGGACACAGAAAGATCCAATTCTGGCAAAATTGAAACAGCTGGTGGTGATGGGGTAAACAAGCAGAATTTACAAACAGTGAATAACTGTTCATAATTCATAAACAAGCAGTGTCACAAACAGAATTGAAATCTTTTTGGACCTGAAGAGATGAGATCTCCATAGAGGACAGTATATTATTATGGGAGCAAGAGTGATTGTCCCAAGCAAACAGTGCCACTAGATACTGACTGCACCAGCGTCTACCAGGAGTTTCCAAAATGAAGATATTGGTGAAACGTTATGCCTGGTGGCCAGGATTGGATGCAGACATAGTTGCAAAGGTGGGACAGTGTCCAGAGTACCAACAAGGACAGAATTTACCACCAGGAGCTTCCCCACTTTTATGGGAATAGCTGGGAAATCCCTGGACTCGGTTACACGTTGACTATGTAGATCCTTTCGTGGGCTCAATGTTCTCTGTCATTGTGGATAGCCACTCAAAGTGGCTGAATGTGCATAGAGTTCATTTATCAATCACAGAGACAACGATAGAAATGCTGCTCGCATCTCTTGCAATACATGGACTCCTGGAAATGTTGGTTACAGATAAAGGGCCATCGTTTTCCAGCAGGGAACTTGAGTATTTCCTAAAGTCAAGTGGCTTTCAACATATAAGGACAGCTCCATACTATCCATCATCCAATGGTCTAGCAGAAAGAACCAACCAAACAATGAAGGCAGGCTTAAAGAAACTGCCTACAGCTTCATTAGATATCAAACTGTCCTGGTTCCTATTTGATTATAGGATCACTCCTCCTGCAACTACAGGGATAGCTCCAGCAGAGTTGCTAATGGGGAGAAGACTCCACACCAGGTTAAATCTGATTTTCCCAGACCTGGGTGGGAGGTGAAATAGCACCTGGAATGCCAATGCCAGACACATGACTTCACTAAGCAAGAGAGACAGTGTACTTTAAGGTCGAGGTTCGGTGCAGGAACTACAGGAATGACCCTGTATGGGTAAGAGGAATGCTTGATGAGAGGTCACGTCCAGTGGGCATATAAAGTTCGGGTAGATGCAACAGTACTGAACGAGCACTTGGACTATGTGATAGCTGCAAACCTGCAAATGGTGCGGGAGCAAAACGTATCCAGCTCCTCGACTGCCTTTCCGACTGTTCCAGAACCCATGGGTTCTTTCTCTCCATCAAGCTCTAAAGATCAAAATCTAGGATGGACACAGTGGATGTTGCTGCCTCAACACCTTTGCCACCTGAAGAACAAAATGAATTTCTTCCGAGATGCTCCAGACACAACAGGCGAGCTACTGAATGTTACGGGTTGCCCGTACAAAAGGCAGACTTGGAGGACTCTCCATGAGTAAATAAACGATGCCTTGGTGACTGGATGTTGGCCTCTGTAGACTTCTTTCGACATGTTACTTGTTAAGTCTCCTTAGGATGTTTTAAAGGATTAAGTGTGATATATAAATAAAAATCTGTTCCTGATCTGGAGAACCAGCTCAGCTGTGAAAACTCTAGTTTTGAAGAGGCAGAATAGGAAGTAAAAAGGCCTTATTTTTAACTTGTGCACCATCTAGTGGTGTGTTTAGAAACTAAATGTATACAGTCAAATAGGCAAGGTCAGAAATCACACATCCCCAGGTTATAGTCCGACAGGTTTATTTGAAAACACAAGCTTTCATAGCCTTATTCCTTCTTCAGGTGTTAGTGAGAGAGGTTGTATCAGACACAGAATTTATAAGTAAAAGCTCAAAAGTTCACACCATTGATGAGGATGTACTAAACAAATTTAAGATACTGTTAAAACTTTAATCAGTTAGAAGGTTTTAATTGATTAATATGTATATGTAAATCCCCAAATTCCTTTCAAGTCACTGTCCTGTCAGAACTAAAGGTTTTATCAGTGTAAAGAAGAGGCGACGTTTTATGTCAGACAATGCATGTTAGCTGTGAGGCTTTGTTTAGAATCTGTTTGTGTTTGGTTTGGAGTCAGACTGCTTTTATTTCTAAAGTAGGAATTTATAAAACAAGACATTGACAGACTGTCTATAATTTTTTGCTTTTTGAACAAAATAAAATGTATCTGCAAATACAGATCCTCTGTCATACACACACTGTCTCTCAAGCCTCTCTCTCCCACACACACTCGCGCGTGCACACACACACACAAACACACATACAAACGTGAATCTACCAAATAAAAGCGAAATACTGCTGGTTGCTGGAAATCTGAATTAAAAACTGAAAGTGCAGGAGAAACTCAGCAGGTCTGGCAGAGTCTGTGGAGAAAGAAACATCGTTAATGTTTCAATTCCAGTCTGACTCTTCTTTGTAACTTAGACTTCAGAGCTATGAAAATTGGACACCAAACTCAAATGTTAACCAGAAGAGGCCACACATTAGAGAATTGTGTCTGTTCTAAGTAGAGTAAGGAAAGCCACTGGAAAATATAACAACTGGCTGAAAGTACGGGACGAGGGGAAAGAGATAAAGCCTATGGATTAGAAATGCGAAGTAAAAACATGAAAGGCAAGAGAAAGCAGTGTAAGCTTGTAGAGGGGCTCTAGGGGCAAAAATGCTGTTAGAAAGAGATCATGACCCATTAAAAGGAATCCTATAAGTAGGAGAAGTCAAACAGAAGGCAAGAGAGGAGGTAGATTGATAATTTCAAGAAATATAATCCAGACCAGAATGCCAGTAGGAACACAAGCTCACGTGTTCTGGATGCCTTAGAGATTAAAACAAATTAGAAGAGAAGTTAATAAAATCAGGCAAACAGCAAAAATGACAAAACAGGGGATAATTTGGGACATACATAGAGGACCCAGGCAGGGGACAGCCATATCCCATGTATTGAAAATATGTATTGAAACGTACTGGATACATATTGGAAAGATGTTTCCTGACTGGGTTTATAGGCTAAAGCCAAGATAGTGGCACAAGGTTTTAAAGAAAAGGTGGGTGACAAAGATATAACAATAAGTTCACATATGGCAAACAAAGAATTTTCTCTTGGCTTTGTCAGCAACAAATACTTGGGAATATGGATCAATTGATATTAAAGCTGCATTTCTGAAAAAACAAGCACAGAAAGCAGTGGGGACATTCTGGAAGTTAAATAAATGAGTCTGTTTCTTTTAGAGCTTGATACTTTTAGGATTCGTCTTATTAAAGTTTGACTGTCTCCAGTTGAAAACAGGTCCTGCTATGTTTCACTGGCATCGTGGAGAGTAGTTTTCAACATCCAAATGATGCATGCATACAATCATTTTGTGGAATGGGAGCAGTGAATTTGAAAACATCATCATTTTTTAAATTAATTCCCAGGATGTGGGCATTGTTGGCTAGACCAGCATTTATTGCCCATCCCTAATTGTCCAGATGGCAGTTAAGAGGCGACTACGTTATTGTGGGATAACAAGGTGTGGGGCTGGATGAACACAGCAGGCCAAGCAGCATCATAGGAGCAGGAAAGCTTGACGTTTCGGGCCTAGACCCTTCATCAGAAATGGGGGAGGGGAAGAGGGTTCTAAAATAAATAGGGAGGGGGGGAGGCGGATAGAAGATGAATAGAGGAGAGGATAGGTGGAGAGGAGGCAGACAAGTCGAAGAGGCAGGGATGGAGCCAGTAAAGGTGAGTGTAGGTGGGGGGGTAGGGAGGAGATAGGTCAGTCCAGGGAGGACAGACAGGTCAAGGGGGCGGGATAATGTTAGTAGATAGGAGATGGGGGTGGGGCTTGAGGTGGGAGGAGGGGATATCCGCCTCCCCCTCTCTCCTTATTTATTTCAGAACCCTCTTCCCCTCCCCCATTTCTGATGAAGGGTCTAGGCCCGAAACATCAAGCTTTCCTGCTCCTATGATGCTGCTTGGCCTGCTGTGTTCATCCAGCCCCAAACCTTGTTATCTCGGATTCTCCAGCATCTGCTGATACATTATTGTGGGTCTGGAATCACATATAGGCTAGGCTAGGTAAGGAAACCAAAATTTCCTTCAGGGTATTAGTGAATCAGACAGGTTTTTCTGACATTCAACAACAGTTTCATAGTCATCATTAGCCTCTCATAAATGGGTTTAAAGCAAACTTCAAAATTGAAATCCAGCCTTCTGGGACTTTCACATATTTTGGATTAGAATTCCATGCAGAATGGATCGAGTGTTGCTTTGTATCAGAAAACCTTTTTGGAAAATATTAACTCCATTGTAGTTAGTCAAAGTAGAGCCTCTCCAAAAGTTGCAGCAGTTTCTTTAGCTGAATGGAGAAAACACAAAATCTAATTGGACAGCCAAATTGGCTGGGCACCCACTTGAGGTCTTAGAGCTGAGTGCAACAATGAGAAATCTCAGGGAGGAAGATATTATTTGAACCTTAAAATCTGAAAAGAATAAAAATAGATATTGTGTGTTTTGAAACATCCACAGTTGTGAGATGCCAGAAACATGATACTTATTGTTTGTAGCGATGCATCATATGCAAAGCTCTGTAATGAATTCTCAAGTGCAGGAGGGTTTATACATTTTCTTTTGACAGAGGAAGATAAACATTGCCTTTTGGCTTCAGAAGCTAAAAAGATCAAAAGAGCAATCAAAAGTACCTTAGCAGCAGAAACTGTCACAATTGTTAAAGCTACAGATATGGCTTTTTTCTTAACAAAAATATTGGAAGAGATTCTACAAAAGGGATTTACCAGAAATATCCCTGGAGTGCTATATCAATAATAAGTCACTACAGGATAATATATTTGAGGAGATGCCAAGAATGAGCTGCTAAAAGACTGGAGGATGGTTAATGTTTTGCCATTATTTAAGAAAAACTGCAAGGAAAATCTAGGGAACTACAGACCAGTGGGCCTAGCATCAATGGTGAGTAAGTTGTTGGAGGCGATTCTGAGAGACAGGATCTATATTCATTTGAAAAGGAAAGGACTGATTAGGGACAGAGCATGGCTTTGTGCATGGGAAAATGTGTCTCATAAATTTGATTGCGTTTTTTTGAAGAGGTGACCAAGAAGGTAGATGAAGGCAGAGCAGAAGGCATTGTCTAAATGGACTTTAGCAATCCTTCAATAAGGTTCTACATAGTAGACTGGTCAGTAAGGTTAGATCACATGGGATCCAGGGAGAACTAGCCAATTTGACATAAAATTGTCTGGACAGATAAGGGTGGTAGTGGAGGGTTGTTGTTCAGACGGGAGATTTGTGACCAGTGTGTACTGCAAAGATCGGTGCTGGGTCCATTGTTGTTTGTCATTTATTTAAATAATTCGGATAAGAATATGGAAGGCATGGTAAGTAAGTTTGTGGATGATACCAAAATTGGTGGTATAGTGGTCAGTGAAGAAGGTTATCTATGAGTACAACAGGAACTTGATCAACTGGACCAGTGTGCCATGAATGGCAGATGCAATTTAATTTGGATAAATGAGAGGTGTTGCATTTTGGTAAGACAAACCAGGGCAAGGCTTACACAATTGATGGTTGGGTTCTGGAGTGTGTCGAACAAAGAGACTGAGGGGTGCAGTTACATAGTTCCTTAAAAGTGGTGTCACAGGTAGACAGCGTGGTGAAGGCTGCATTTGGCATGCATGCCTTCATTAGTCAGAGCACTGAGTATCAGAGTTTAGATGTTCCTACAACAGGAAGGACGATATTAGACTGGAAAGGGTAGAAAAAAGAAGCTTTGAGTTAAAGGGAGATGGTAAATAGGCTGGAATTTCTTTCCCTGGAGCATAGGAGGCTGAGGGTGACCTTATAGAGGATTATAAAATCATGTGGGACATGGATAAGGTGAATAGCCAAGATCTTATCCCCAGAGTAGGGAAGTCCAAAACTACAGGGCATAGGTTTAAGATGAGAAGGGAAAGATTTAAAAAGGACCTGAGAGACAACGTTTTCACACAGAGGTTGGTGCATCAAATGGAACAAGCTGCCAGAGGAAGAGGTAGAGGCAGGTACAAATATAACATTTAAAAGACAGTTAAACAGGTACATGGATAGGAAAGCTTCAGAGAGATATAGACCAAATGCAGGCAAATGGGACTAGTTTAGTTTAGAAAACATGGTCAGCAGGAACATGTTGGGCAGAAGGGTCTGTTTCCGGGCTCTCTGACTCTATATTTTCAACAAAATGCGTTAATGGAAAAAGACTGAGGGTCTATTTTGTAGTTTTAAAACAGATGCTGGAGAATGAGAAATCTCCAAATTGAAGTGGGTGAATAGCAGCAATCAGCTATTTGATTGCTATGTAAAGAAAGGAGCAAGCTGACAGAAACTATTATAAATATTAGATATGCAGTTTTGGAACTCTTATTCTAGTGTTTCATAGACTGTTCCAACTTAAGTACCCCTGGGAACTAACCTACTGGATATTCAACTGCAAAAAGCCTCACAGCTTTACAAGGTTAAATAAAAGGCTCGAAGTCACGCGACACCATATTATAGTCCAACAGGTTTCTTTGAAATCACCTGAAGTCACCTGATGAAGGGGCAGCACTACAAAAGCTTGTGATTTCAAATAAACCTGTATAAACTGGTGTCGCGTGACTTTAGATCTTGTCCACCTCAGTCCAACACCAGCCCCTACACATTATAGTTAATTAAAATTAATACAATGAAATATCAGGTCTCAGTATATTCTGAACTTCAAACTAATTTTCATATTTTTAAAACCTCTAACCAGAAAAGTTTGCAAAACTATGACAGCTGAAGGATCACCTTATTTTTGTGTATCAGTACCACTCTCCTGTCTTGAGGGAACAAAAACAGTCATTCCAGCCTGATATTAACCCATTGTTTTTTTTCTGAAACTAATTGAAAAAGGCATTACCAATTGAATGGGTCTTTCACATACAAAGATACTGATCGCCTTAAACTTTCAAAGTGTAAAATCCTCAATACACATGAATCCAGATAAATGTATTGTCTACATGATGCCATACGCTCTGGGCTAGAAAAGAACTTGCATTTGGGGACAGGTTGTGTTGTGGTCAGCATGAATACCAGTTATATACATAGAACTTGGAAAGAGATTCTGCTGAAGGAATATGAGAAGCTAGTTCTAAATTAAAACACAGAACTTCAAAGGTAAAAATTTCTGGTTTGCTACCTGAGCCATGTGCAAATTGGCACAGGGCAAATAAGATTAGAGAAGTGGCTCAAAGACTCATGTATGACAATTAGGCTCTGGTTTCAGGGGCACTGGCTTCATTACTGGGGATTATGGATCTGAACCATTGGGATGGTGTACAATCCGTGACCACTTCCCCCTCAAAGGACAATGGTATCAGACATAGTAACAACACCATTTTGCAAGTTCCCCTCCAAAACGCTCAGTGTGCTGACTTGGAAATATATGGCTGTTCCTTCACTGTCGCTGGGTCAAAATCTGGGAATGCCCTCCTTAATTACATTGTGGGTTAGCCTACAACATACGGACTGCAGCAGTTTGAAAAGGCAGATCACCACTACTTTCTCAATGGTAACCATATATGGGCAATAAATGCAGGCCAGGCAGCAATGCCCATGTTCTGCAAATGAATTTTTAAAAAATGGGATGGATAATCAACGTAACGCTTCATCCAGTTTGGAAAAATACTTTGGGAACTTGTCCCAATAGATAATTTTTAAAAAGTAGATAGTTCAGAATTCCTTGTCATATCATCCACTATCAAATCAACTTTGCATCCCATCAGTTTCTTCTCAAATGATTACGATGGTATTGTGACTTTCACTGAGAGAATCGCAAATATCAATTCTTTTTAGGCTTTGTGATTTAATACACTGATCCATATCTTCAGACCTCACTTCAATCCATATAGAAACATTGTCCAAAACAACTTTGAAATCATTATTTTCTATGACAGTTAATCACTTTTAAAATTGTTTCACACACTCTCCATATATATTACAATTAATTGCTTTTGAAATCACTTGTTCTTTAAAGTTATGGCAGTCCTGAATTATTACAACATTCACATTGTTTACCAAACTTTCAATTATCCAATTACTTCAAAGTTGCTACATGCTATTGTTTCTTAGTTGTTATACATGAGCAGACACTTGTATGGAATCTCTACCTTGCCAATGTTCTGCCAACTAGAATACTGTGTTGATTTGTTTATAGTCCCTTCTAGAACAAGTATAGTTCTAGGTCTATGTACAAGTTGTGTCTGGCGATGATACATTCAGGAGTCACTACATACTATGAGAGGTTCATAGACCAAAAAATAATATCGGAAGGATGTACTTGGATGTTGTGGTGTCAGGACATTTTTTTAGGCAACAGAAGTTATACTTAATAAACAAAGGCATTTGGTGTCCTCGGTCAAATAGCTATTGCTTTCCCATTGACTCTAGAGCTAACAGACAGCTCTCTCTGTTGTCTTCAAAGTCTGTACAATGAGCTTTCTAGAGTCTTTTCATTTATCCCCTGCAACCAGGGACTCCTCCTATGTTGTCACGACCTGATCTTGTTATCTGTCTGCCAATGTTTTCTTCAGCATTTTCGGTCATGACCTAGAGTCAAGAGCCTTGAGCCATTCTCACCAGCCCTGAGCCTCAGTCACGCTCCAATCATAAACAATCCATCAGACATATGGTTGCAATTGCATCAAGCTATTCAGGCAATACTTGCATTACTACAAGTAACCTATATCTACCATGAATTTTAGAATTAGAATTAGAATCCCTACAGTGTGGAAATTCATAGCTCGCACAAAGTATTAGAAAATATTAAAAAGATACAATAAGAATGAAAAGGTTTCATGTTTCTAAGACAAGCACTGGTTATTTTGTACCTGAAACTCTACCTCTGGCCTAGGCCTTTGAGTGATGGATACCCCCTTGGCTTGGATGCCAAAGGGCAAGAAGCATTCACAGAGATACCTGCACAACACAAATCGAAAGAAAATAATTAGTTGTCCTAATCCAGCAGAAACGCTGAGATTATTCAAGTTACTTTCAAATGTTACCAACTGTTATTGTGTCGTCACTTATCAGTAGCTAATTTGCTGCTGTTTAATAATAGTCTGCAGAATATTATGGCTTTCAGGGGCCTGAGTGGCAGGGTGGGGTTGGGAAGGAGTCACAACCATGAAATTGGCAGCATGGCAGGGGCATGTGTTCCACATACAATAAACCACCAAGTGGCAGCACTGTTGTCTCACAGTGCCAGGGATCCGGGTTCAATCCCAGCCTTGGGTGATTGGCCGTGTGGAGTTTGCATGGGTTTCTGCCGGGTGTTTTCTCCAACCGTCCAAAGATGTGCAAGTTAGGTGGATTGGCCATGGTAAGTGTGGGGATACGGAAATAGGATGAGATGCTCTTGTCGGGGGGGTGGGGGCGGGGAGGTGAGATACAGTCTTAATGGGCTGAATGGCTTCTTTCCACATGGTTGGGATTCTATGAAAATTGGAAGAATAATGGCTGGGCAAGATTGTGGTCCCTCACTTTTAGGGCTTTTGTGTGCACTGGAGGTCCTCACCCTTCAGATATTCCTTCTTCCCTGCAATTCCTCTATCCCCACTGCTCTGCCTACATGCATGTCCACTAACCTAAGCAGAGTCTGCCAACCTGATCCTGGTGAGACCTCAGACTTACCTTCATTCAAGTTCCATGATTCCACTTTTTCCAGCACTGTTTGTACCAATCACACTGGCCCCTGGTCCTGGTGGCACTGGCATTTGATTGACCAACAAATCATAAAGGTGGAGCTCCCTTCCAATGGGGATGGAAGTCTTACTTCAAGCCAATTAAAGGCCCAGTGGCCATTAAACAGCTCTGGGATAAATCAGCCAAGTGGAGACAAGCTCACTGGGAACCAAGTGAAAAATTCAGTCCACTAGATAGAATGAAAACTTTATTTCTGTACAAAAGAAAGAGCCATGTAGAGTTTGGAAAATGGTTATTTCCACAATCCTGTTGCATTATTATCCAACTTGCCACTTGATACGCAAGAAGTATTCCCACTCTGTTATAATACAGAATTTTTTTGAATTTGACTAGAGTCATAGAGTCACACAGAGCAGAAACAGACCCTTCAGTACAACACATCTGACCAGACCAGACATCCCAATCTGGCCTGGTCCTATTTGCCAGCATTTGGCCCATATTCCTCTAAATCTACTTGTTGCTCCTATAATTTTTGACATTTCCTCCATGAGGACAGCAGTCTACCTTCCATATTCACTCAAATTTAATCCTCATACTAAAGAAAATTTGCACTTTGGCTTCACTTCGCATTGTCACTTGATAAATATCAATGGGGACTTAATTATTACTTGGAGAAACCTTAAGAATGTCACACAGACTCAATGAATTCATACTTCTATCGAAAAAACATTTGTTCTTGTAGGCACTGTATTTATCTCATTATTCCTTTTATGTTCCAATCACTGCAAACTCCAAGTATGTTGATGGTGGTCGACAATTAGCAGTAATGCCTTTGAATGTCAAAGGAGACAGTTTGATACTTTTTGCTAGACAGCATTCAAGCTTGGTTTGATAAATAATAAACAGCATTTGTACCACACAAGTGCGACTTGAATATATCCAAAAAAGTGAGCCAGATAACTTCTCAATTATGTTGTATTATCACTGTGAACTGCCCACCATCAAAATGCTAGGGTCACACTTCAAACCCAGAGTTGCAGCAGCATTAGTTGATTACATTTGTTACTTGATGAACATTTGGTCCTTCAGGTCATGTAAAGCATGCAGGACTTCATACATGACACAGTATGCTTACTCCATGGGATGGTGTTTCCTTGCAATGTATTTACTTTCTAGACTTTTACTAGAAACCAAGCAGTTACTGATCAGGTCTCACTATCTCCTGCTCTCCCACTTAGACGGCTTCTTGCTTCATGAAAGCTTAGAACAGTACTTCCTTCTTCACTGCACCAAATTCCCTTATTCTACAAATTATCTGGGATAAGTAATCTGTTGAAGCAATACTGTGAGCTGGGCTCTGTGCTATTTATTTGCCTTTTCACAGATTACTCCAAATATACCATCTGATAACATTAACATTACCACATGCTTTTTCACACATTTCCATAAGTGTTTCCCACCAACTATTTTCATATTTTAATTCATCTCAAACTGATCAAAATTGTAGTACTCAAAACAGCAGACTGATGGCACTACTAAGCTAACATACATCCATAAAATTTAGTAAATTATACCTTGACAGTGTGAAATGTGAAATATAATCATCATTTCAATGATAGTTGCTACAGTCTTAAACATAAATGACTATTGTCAACACAAGGAGACAAGCAGCATTGTATTATGCTCATAATTTAAGTTTATAGATAAAAATATTTTAAAAGTCCAAACATAATAGGTAAAGGAATTTTTGGGCTTTTCTGAATACAAATATGTTCATGACGGTTTTTCAAAATATATTCCCTCATTAATGATGCTTTGATGGTCACTCAATCTAGCTCATAAAAATAAGATGGATTCCTGATCTTGTCAACTTTTTCAAACATTATGAGATGAATCAACTGTTCGTATTTGTCATCATCAAACAATGGTTAGTTATTAGCAAAAGCAAATCCCTTTTCTTGAAGTTTGATATAACTAAATGCAATTCAAGACTAATGCAGTGGCAAGCTAAGAGTCGATCATATTGCTGTTGGTCAGGGGTCACGTGAAAGCCAGACTTGGAAAAGTTGGCAAATATCCTTTCCTAAAGTTGTTTTACAACAACTGATTATTGCTTCATAGTCACTGAATAGCTTTCACTTCCAAATGTATTTCAAATGCATTCCAAATTCAAGCCAAATTCTACCAACCGATGTGATAGAATTTGAACCCAGGTCTCCAAAACATTAGCCAGACTACAGAATAATGAGGCCATCCACAATACCACTAGATCACCTCTCATGGATGCTTAGTCTTGATGCTAGATCTTTTTGAACTATATCCCATTTAACACAATGAGTCAACATCCGAGAATTCCCCCCCAACAGTTTTGTGAGTCTACCTGTAGCCCCAGTGGTTCAAAAAGGCAGCTCACCAGCACCTTCTCAAGGTCACTAACGTTGGCCTATAAACACTGGCACTGCCAGCAATACCCACATCCCATTAATGAATCTTAAAAAACTAAGCATTTATTACTAAATAGATGAACTAATAATGATAAATAGGTTGATCTCATCAACACTACAGAGGACACGTGTCTGGATTTTCACTCTTAGCTGGGTTTACAGACATGAAATTTTGTTGTTCACTACATTTGCCTTGGGAGTGACTCTGTTGAATGGCTCAATTTTGCCTTTAGGATCTGGATGCAGGGTGAGATTGAGACAGACCATGGAAGCAGGTGAGATATGGCAGCAGATCTAGTTTGGGAAACACAACTTGGGCACAGTCTAAAAGGGCAACCCATGGAGAAAACATGCTGCGATCCAGGAAATTGATGCAGAAGATGTTGGTCCTGGGGTGTCTATCAGTACTAAATGTAACAGTTGCCCAAGTGTTTGCTGACACTGGAAGGGATGTTTCCACATGTGCTTTCCAAAGAAAAATGTAGAAATTATTGCTCCTTGTAATGATGGAGCATGTTTTAGCAAGTTAAGGCTGGCAAAGCTTTGCAAAGCACAGCTATGGAAATGGCTGTTTAAGAAGAACAAAGGCCAGGCCACCTTATATTCATACTGTCCTCTCCCCTCATCTCCCCACAATATCAGGCATTGCACAGTTAGGGAACACAGTTCCTGTACGTAAACCGACATGGGTTCTGTGAGACAGCAATACTCGAATCTAACCTGTACATGTATTTACATGCTTTTAGGCCAGAATGTTACAGAGAAGGCAAATTGGCAAAATATAGTAAGGAGAAGTTAGATATTTGGCAAAAGCTGCATTTATGACCAGGATCTCCACATCCTGTTCAAGGAGTTACAGAAATGCTGCCAAATTATTTATTCAATTACTGATTCAACCTACTTATAGTGACCAAGCAAGCATGGGATGAGATAACTTGCAGTATCCATACAGCAAAGAGTCATGCCATTTCTTGGATACAGTTCCAGAATAGGCATCCCAACCTTAAGCAAGTGAATTATTTGGCAGAAACACACAGAGGTCCTTGAAAATTTTGACATTTGAATTCTGCACTGAGGGTGAGAGAGTTGGAACATTCCTCTTCCATTGCTTGGCAACTTGTATGACCGAGCCTCTAATGTAGGTACACACATTTATGGTTTGAAATGCGAATGTCCACAATGCACTGACATATTCAGAAGCTTTCTCTTGTCTAACATCACTGTACATAGCATTTGCAGGACCAGAAAGCTGACAATGTTGGAGAAATGACCCAAAGGTGGGCTCATGAGTATATGGGCAATTTGAAATGTTGCTGATCTGGGGAAGAACTGTTCTGAAGAAGGGTCACCGGACCCGAAATGTTAACTCTGTTTTCTCCCTCACAGATGCTGCCAGACCTGCTGAGCTTTTCCCGCAACTTTGTTTTTGAAACGTTTGTGTACTTGGTGGTAGAGGCCATGATTTCACAGGGAACTGAGATGCTCAGTAGAATTACATAACATAGATGTCAAACACTGCTGTCACTGAGAATTAGGTGGTGAATGGATGACATGGAAGAAAGTTGAAGCAATGGCAAACATCGTACATGACGTTCAAATACTGCAGTATTTTTGTCACATAGAATCATATCTGCAGACTGTGTACCTTAAGTCAAAGTTCATACTGGTTTCTTGGCCTGAAGTTTAGAAGAATGAGAAATTATATTACTGATACACACTGAATTCTGACAGTATTTTCCAGGGTAGACACTAGAACATAGAACATAGAACTGTACAGCACAGGAATGGGGCCTTCAGCCCACAATGTTGTGCCAAATACGATGCTGAATTAAACTGATCCTTTCTGCCTGCCATTGGTACATATCCCTCCATACCTTGCATATTCATGTGCTTATCTAAAAGTTGCTTAAATGACCCTATTGTATCTGCCTCCACTACCATCCCTGGCAGTGTGTTCCAGACTCCTACCACTCTCTGTGTAAAAAACTTACCTCTCGTGTCTCCTTTGAGCTTTCCCTCTCTAACCTTAAGTGCATGCCCCCTAGTATTAGACATTTCAACTCTGGGAAAAAGAATCTGACTGTCAACCCCATCTATGCATCTCATAATTTTATAGACTTCTATTAAGTCTGCCCTCAGCCTGTGCCACTCAAGAGAAAACAATGTGAGTTTTTCCAGCTTATCCTTATCGTTCATACCCTTTAATCCAGGCAGCATTCTAGTAAACTGCTTCTGCACTCTCTCCAAAGCCTCCACATCCTTCCTGTGAAGTGGTGACCAGAAGCGAATGCAATACTCTAAACGTGGCCTAACCAAAGTTTTACAAAGCTACAACATGATATCCTGAAGCTTATACTCAATTCCCCGACCAATAAAGGGAAAGCATGCCATATGGCTTCTTTATCACCATTTCCTTGTGCGTGGCCATCTTCAAGGAGCTATGGACCTGAACTCCAAGATCCTTCTGTAAATCAATGTTGTTCAGAGTCCTGCCATTAACTTATACTTTTCCCTAACATTTTTGATCTCCCAACGTGCAGCATGACACACTGACCTGGATTAAACTCCACCTGCCATTTCTCCGCCCATATCTGCAACTGATCCATATCCCTCTGTATTCTTTGACAACGTTCTATACTATCCACAATGCCACCAACCTTTGTATCGTCTGCAAATTTGCTTACACATCCATCTACATTTTCATCTAAGTCATTTATATGTATCACAAACAGCAGAGGTCCCAGTACGGATCCTGCGGAAGACCACTTGTCTCGGGGCTCTAGCCTGAAAAGCACCCTTCCACCGGTACCCTCTGTCTTCTATGGGCAAGCCAATTCTTAATCCACGCAGCCAAGTCACTGTGGATCCCATACATCTTAATCTTCTGGATGATCCTACCATGAAGGACCTTGTCAAAAGCCTTACTAAAATCCATGTAGACAACATCCACTGCTCTACCATCATCGATCACCTTCATCACCTCCTCAAAAAGTTCAATCAAGTTAGCAAGACACGACCAGCCCTGCACAAAGCCAAGCTGACTGACCCTAATTAGGCCATGCTTTTCCAAATGTGCATAAATCCTATCCCTAAGAATGCACTCCAACAGTTTTCTAACCACTGATTTGAGACTCACTGCCCTGTAGTTTCCTGGATTATCCTTACTTCCCTTCTTGAACATGGTAAAACATTAGCTACTCTTCAGTCCTCCAGGAGCTCTCCACTGGCTGGTGAGGATACAAAAGTCTTGGCCAAGGCCCCAGAAATCTCTTTTGCCTCTCTCAGTAACCAGTGGTAGATACCATCAGGACTTGGGGGCTTATCCACCTTAATTATCTTCCACAGAAATTGCTTCCCATGTTCAGAAACTAGAACATGGGACAAAGCATCAGGATAAGGGGTAGAACACAGAGTACTGAAATTCGCTCAGAGGGTTGTGAACTTGGAGTTCTTTAGTCCATAGAGAAGTGGATACATGCTGGTTGAGCATATTCAGGGCTGGGATAGATGATTTTCAGTCTCTCTGGGATACAGAGAGCGGGCAGGATAATGGAGTTGAAACAGAAAAGCAGCTGATAATGGACGCTGAAATCGGCCCAAAGGACCATATTGTTGACTTCTGGTTCAATTTTTTTGTTTTCTTACATACCATTTCTGAATCGACGGTCTAAGAAATACCACTGACTGATGGCTAAAATAGTGGATTAGAGTCTAAGTATTTTGTGGCAAATATCTGATCTCCTGACACAGCAAAACCTTTTCACTATCTACAAAGCACAAGTCAGAAGTGTGATGGAATACTTTCTACTTGCTAGATGCATGTAGCTTCAACATTCCTCAGAAAGCTTGACATGATTCAATTCAAAACAAATCAATTAACTGGCACTCTATTCACTAAAATAACTCCACAGAGGCCAGTATCCTGTCACCAAGTCACCCTATATTTACGTGTGGAAATTCTTGACACCGATCGAGTTCCTTCAGAGCCAGCTCCCAGTGTCAGGAATGTCTGACACTCCTGTTTTTATCTGTCAGCCGGGGCTCCCCAATTGGACGAGATTAACAGCCCCAATCAGGGAACTCATATTCTATGAAATCCACCTTTTTTTTTCCTTATTCATTCACGAGATGAGGACATCTCTGGGTAGGCAGCATTTATTGCCCATCCTTAATTACACAGAGGGCAGTTAAGAGTCAACCACATTGCTGTGGGTCTGGAGTCACATGCAGGCCAGACCAGATAAGGATGGCAGTTTCATTCCCTAAAGGACATTAGTCAACCATATGGGTTTTTCCGACAATCGACAATGGATTCACAGTCATCATTAGATTCTTAATTCCAGACATTTATTGAATTCAGATTCCATCATCTGCCAAGGCAGAATTCAAACCTGGGTCCCTATAACATTATCTGGGTCTCTGGATTAACAGTCCAGCGATAATACCGCTAGGCCATCGTCTTCCCTACCTGGCTGACATTGTTAGAATCACTACATCCCTCCCACTCTGCATCCAATGATATAGGTCAGTTCTTTTCTTGTGGCTCCTCCTGAGGCGTTTAGCACCGGGTCAGGTTCCTCTGACTCTGCCTCAGATACAAGTGACGCTTAATGCACAGTAGCTCACCTCTCGTGCCTGGAGTGTCTCAGAAGAAATTCACTCTTTTCCTCAGGTGGCAAAGGAGTCGAGGCAACGACATGCACTGTCAATCTCAGATTCCGAGGTCTCTTCAGCACCCTCACGCTCATGCCCCGTCCCCGCAATAATAACCAAAAAAGAATCCCCCTCGTCCTCACATACCACCCCACCAACCTCCGGATCCAACGCATCATCCTCCGACACTTCCGCCATCTGCAATCAGACCCCACCACCAAAGACATTTTTCCCTCCCCACCCTTATCTGCCTTCCGGAGGGACCACTCCCTCCGCGACTCCCTTGTCCGCGCCACACTCCCCTCCAGCCCCACCACACCCGGCACTTTTCCTTGTAACCGCAGGAAGTGCTACACCTGCCCCCACACCTCCTCCCTCACCCCAATCCCAGGCCCCAAGAAGACTTTCCACATCAGGCAGA
>JAHRHZ010000145.1:27688795-27728914 GCA_024137785.1 Ginglymostoma cirratum | reverse complement strand
CCCCCTCTCTCCCTATTTATTTCAGAACCCTCTTCCCCTCCCCCATTTCTGATGAAGGGTTTAGGCCCGAAACGTCAAGTTTTCCTGCTCCTATGATGCTGCTTGACCTGCTGTGTTCATCCAGCCCCATGCTTGCTATCTCGGATTCTCCAGCATCTGCAGTACCTTTTATCTCCTTCACAAGTTTTGGGACAGGTTAAAATGTACTGGAAACAAATAGAAACTTTGTGGTGCTTGTGTAAACTTTCTAATGTTATATTCTAAAATTAATATATTATGTGTATTTGCCAATGTCGAACAAAAGACAAAAATATAATCATACAAGTCCCGTTGGCCATTTAATGGCAATTTGGTAGTAAAATCAAATGAATGGGTTAAATTAACACGTAGTAAATGAATAGGGCCAAATTTAAACACCGTGTCATTGTATAAAAGATCCTGCCTCTCTGCTGCGTGGTTAGCCAAATGTAGGTGAAGTAAACTCAAAGAGCTCAATGTTGGCAGGAAAGTAGTGAATTTGTGTTAAACGTGCAAAATGAAATAGTCACAATGGGGTATTTATTTTCTTAAAATGCTAGTGCATTTCTCTTTTACTGACCAATCATAAAAAGTCATCCACTTTAAAAATAAAATGTAATTTTATTTCGTGGATTAAAACTCATTTAGTTTCTTATTGAGTGCTAAAAAGCTCATGGTGTTCTGGTTCTCAGATTCAACGATGACCTATATGCAAAGTAGAAAAGAATACTTTGCCGAGTGCAGGACTGTACTGGAGATTAATTTTCCTGCGGTAACTTTCTTCAGTGGTGCTTGTGCAGTAAAAAAAAAGTCTTAACGACTTCCAATATTAATTCATAGCATTTTATTTTATATTTTGTGTCCTCATCAACTTTTACCCCTTTACCAACTTTTGCTTCATGTTCAATGCCTTTGGGAGGTCAATGACCTTTCACGAGTAATCTTTGGCTGGCCTTAGTCAACTGTGTGTCATTCTTGTCATTGCAACAGGAATTGCACTCCACTTTTATGTTCCCTTTATTTGCCTTTGTCCATGAAATTATAATTCGAGTTCAAAGAGCCAATGGTGAATCACAAAATGTTATGATGCACATATAGCAAGTGTTTAGAAAGGCAAATGAAATGTAGTCGTTCATTGCAAGGGGAATGAAACATACAAACAGGGATGTTTTGCTATAAATTGTAAAGGGCATTAGGAGACCACATCTATTGTACTGTGAGTCGTTCTGGTCTCCCTTTTTAGGAAACAGTACATTAGAAGTATATAAGAACGTAAGAAATGGGAGCAGGAGTAGGCCATTTGGACCCTAAAACAGATCTTGCCATTCAACAAGTTCATGGTTGATTGCTCTCAGGTCTTATGTCAGCGCTGTAATTCCCTGATAATTCAATAAAAAACTAACTACTTCCATTCTGAATGCTTCAGTGATTTAGTCTCCACATCTCTCTGTGGTAGAGAATTCCAGACAATTACTACTCTCTGGGAGAAAAAAAAATCACTCATAACTTAGTTTTAAATGAGGGCCCCTTATTCTGTAATTACGTGTCTTAATTTGAGATTCTCCGATGGAAACATCATCTCAGTATGTACTCTGTCACCACCTCTCAGAATCTGTATGTTTCAGTAAGAACAGCCCTATTCTTCCAGATCTAATGAATAAAGATCAAACCTGTTTAGCCATTCTTGATGAGCCAATCCCTTCATCCCAGGAACCAGCCCAGTGATTTTTTCTCGTACAGCTTCCATTGCCAGTATTTTTTTCAAATACAGGGAACAAAATGGTACTCCAGATGCTGCCTCACTGACATCCTGTGCAGTTGTAATAAGACTTCCCTATTTTTAAACTCATATCCCATAGCAATAAAGGACAAAATTTCATTTGCTTTCTTAATTACTTGTTGCACCTGGATGCTAACTTTTTGTTTCATGCACAAGAACATACAGGTCTATTGTGCTGAACTTCCTTGGACTCTTTACCCCAATTAAATAATGAATTGCCTTTTCATTCTTCCTACCACAATAACCTCACACTTTTCTATAATAAACTCAAGCTGCCAAGTTTTTGCACACTCATCCACTTATCTATATTCCATTGTGGGTTTCTTATGTCTTCATCACAACATGCCTTCCTATCCGTTTTTGCATTGTCAGCAAATTTGGATATATTACACTCTGCACCCTCACCCCCAACAAGTTATTAATATAGATAGTAAATAATTGAGGCCCTAGGATCGATCCTGAAAAAGAAACACTAATCTTGACTCTCTGTCTTCGATGTGTTAACTAATCCTCAATCCATGCGACTACATTACTTCCAGTACTGGATGAGTTCTCATCCTGTGCAATAACCTTTTATGAGGCTCCTTACTACATACCTTCTGAAAATACAAATACATTACACCGCATAGAAGATTTCCTTTGACTGATATGAGGGAACTATTCTGAGGCCAAGTTGCATCCTGTATCCAATGGAATTTAGAAGAATAATAGATGATCTAACTGAAACAAATAAGATCCTGTGGGAACTTGACAGGGTGGATGCTGAGAGGCTGCTTCCTCTGTGGGAGTGCCTCTGGACAGTTTCAAAACAAAGGTTCATCTATTTAATAAAGAGATGAGGAGAATATTTTTCTCTCAGAATGTTATGAATCTGTGGAACTATCAAGGCATGATCATTGGCTATTCTCACGGTAGAGGTACATAGATATTTGATTAACAAGGATATCAGGGATTGGCAAGAAAGTGCTCTTGACTCTGCCATGATATTATCAAATGGTGGAGCAGAGTTGAAGGCCACTTAGTTTACTGCTGCTCCTAATTTGTACATTGGACGTTTGTATGTATGTGTATGCAATCAAAATATGCTTGATTTAGTAAAAAGGAAGTTTTTGATTGCTGATATGCACACCAGCTGACAATGGTGCATTCACAAGCCTATAAGGGAGTTTCTTGGTCAAACCAGGAGACTTTGAATTACAAGCACAACTTATCTACCCGACTCCATTGCCATTAACAGAGACTTGATTTGAGAGCACAAACATAACCTAACCTGCCTGTTTTTCTGTAAGGACGAGTAAACCCTTTTTTTTCCTTTTAGACCAGGAAGTGACTCAGATTTCTTTGTTTAAAAGCTTAATCATGCACGCATGGTGGATGTATCCAAAATCGGCGTATAGCTCAAATATTTGTTACCATAACAAAATTGTTATACTATTCTTACAGATAACATGCTTCCTATCGACTATTCCTAAAACATCATAATTTCTGATTAAAAAGTGGAGCGTTGGAAAATGCGATAAGAAGTGTGAAATGATTTTGACTGGTGCAGACTCGATGGGCCAAGAAACCTTTTCTTCTGCAGTCGACCTCCGAGACTGTATAATATGACATCTGTTACTTTCTGTTCCTTTTGCTAATTTGCTTTACTTCGCTATTCTACTTGTCGTCACAGGGTTGCTGAATGAACATGGGGCTGAGAAATTAAGGCTAACCTCCCTGCACCAGAGATACTGCCCGAGCAATTCCATGATTTCCAGCACATGGTTTAGGTTAAACGGGGACACTGGTGATGGTTGAAAACAAACGCTCGTGAACATCCCAGAATAGTCGCAAGCGGCTAAGTCGAAAGGTCACCTCAATAGAAATTGCTGGAGACACTCAGCAGGTCTGGCAGCAAGGCTAACTCTCTACCCTTCCGACCATGGAGCCAAAGAATCCACGTGGCGGCAAGCTGAGAGGCAGTTCCACGCCAAGGAATCGGCTTTGCCAGTTTCACTTTTATTTGCGATGCGACGGAGAATGGATGACTCACCCAGCTGCAGCCACCCGACTGGGGACGTCTGATTGACACGGCGCCGTGGCCAATTGATCGGAGCCTTCGGCCCGGAGGGGAGGCGGGAGAAGGCGGGTCTTCCGGTTGTCTGTTGAAGAGCTCGGCTCGCGTCTGCGATCTGGTGTGTGTCGCAGCTGGTGAGGAACGTTAGGCTGTGAGCACGCGACTACCGGCTGTTGTCAGTCAGCCTCTCCTCGCGCGGGACCACCAGCTGATATTACGTTCCCCCCTCCCCAAACTCTCCATCACCAGCTGGTCATACCCACCTTCTCCACCTTTCCACCACCAGCCAAGGGAGGGAGAGGTGCGGCGTGTCGGTCTCCTCCCCACCGCCGCCAACTCTCCCGGTTTCCGATCGGCGTTGCTCGCTCCCGTTTCGCCTATTTTGAGTCGCCGGGGGGCAACTTTTTCTTGTAAAAAGCATTTTTTTTAAAAGAAAGCCGCCGTCGTTATGTTACGGGCGGTGACTCCTGCTCTCGTCCTGCGGGAGCTGCTGGAGACCAGTCTGAGACCGGCGGGCAGACGCTACCGCGGCGCCTTGGCGAGCGGCGTCGCCGCCGGCGTGTGGGAGTCGCGCCTGTCGCTGTCCCTTCAGCAGATGCTGCTCCACCGCCGCCAGCACCAAGGTCACCGGCAGCAGCTTCGAGCCGCCTACTGCAGGAGTAACAAATCCGAGGGAGCACTGACTGAGGAAAGCGCAGCCAAAGCACTGGCCTCGACTAGCAACTTGGTTCCAGAGAAGTAAGTGAAGTAGAAATTGAGAAACCTCACGTAAATGGGAAGTGAGCAATAACTGGGGAAGGGTGGAAAGAATTATTTATTACGATCTGAAGTAGAGCAGTTGCGCATTCCAGTAATCTCTTGAAGATTAAATTCTGTAATCCTGATATCACTTTAAAGCAGCGATTACGTGTCAAGTGCTTATAAAACTGCCTCATTTTTATGTAGATACCATGAAATGTTAATTTTGAAGGAAGCAATATGGGTAATATCCATTCCTGGAATGCCTGTACCTAACTGTCTTTCTTTTCTACACCGTTCACATAAATGTATTTTTAAAAGCTCCAAGATCTCTCTCATCTTTCTGAGGAAGGGTCTCGACCCGAAAACGTCAGCTTTCTGGCTCCTCTGATGCTGCTTGGCCTGCTGTGTTCATCCAGCTCTACACCGTGTAATCTCACTCACTGACATGTTTTATCATCGAATTATGCGTCTTTAGTGATGTTACTTTCTGTACTTTATTTAATATGTATTAGTGAGCCTCAGACTGCAGTTTAATTGCTGCTATCTCTCCTCCCTTCTAGCTGTCAGATTGAGGAACTTCAGATCGAAGACTGGTAAAACTGGATTTTTGGATTTGAGAAGGTTAAGGATTTAGAGTTCAAATTCATAAGCAGTGATCTAGTAGGATCATATGCCAGAATGGTTAGAAACCAGCTGGTTCAGATTTAAGGTAGTAAATGAACCAGTGAAGGTGTGAGGTCATTTAATTATGTGGCAAGTTATGATCTGGAATCTCATTTGGTTGGTGGAAGCACATGTAATATAGTAACTTTCAGAAGGAAATTGCATAAATACCCACAAAACTACAGAAGAAGGAGCAAGAGAGTAGAGTAGAGCTTTCAAAGACAAAGGGCCAAATAATTTTCTAAGCTATATCATGCTGTTAGAGAACTGCCTCAAGACTGCAATCTGTTGTGACAACAAAATTGTATTTATGTAGTACCTTCTCTGTAATAAAACATGTCAAGATGTTGCCATGTCAAGGTAGGAGGCTGGCCAAACCAGTCAAGTTTCGAGGCGGTAAAGACATGGAAGAGTTTCAGCAGCAGAAGAGCTGAGATGGGTGGCCATGAGCAATGTAATGAAAATGGAAATAGATGGTCCTAGTGATGGTGTAGAGATGTTGTTGAAAGCTCATTCTGAGATCAAATAGGTTGTGAACAGTCTGATTCAGACTGAAACACTTACTAGGGAGAGATGAAATCTGTGAGAGCAGTGTTTGTGGGGATGTAAGGTCATGGTTTCAGTCTTCCCAATGCTTAACTAATGAGCATTTCAATGAAAACTCAGTGTTCAATAAGTTGTCTAATAATTTATAAACTCGAGGTTAAGTGGGCATTGTCCACGTACGTGTGGAAGCTAACATGCTATTGGATGATGACACAAAAGGAAACGATGTGGAATTGGGACGTGAAGCTATTGATTGTGTGATTTTTCTCACTAGAATTAGATAAATATGAATAGGATCAGATGAGTGAGGAGTTAGAGGTGGATGTGTTAAAGTTTGTGGGCAGGTTGAGAAGACCACCGAGGGGAATAGTTTGCCTTTTTCAGTTATATAGGATATTCTTTTTGATTTTGATAGCTGTTTCAGTATTGTGACAGGTGAAAACTGGGGTGGGGGGAAATGTTCTGAAAAAATGGTCATGAACTTGGGAGAGGACAACACCTTCAAGAACTTGAGAAAAGAGAAGCTGAAGGTGGAACTATATTTTGCAAGTATGGAGCTGTCACAATTGATTTCTTGTGGAAACAAATGATGAAAGCAGATGAGCAAGTGAGGGATAACATCTGTAAGGAAACACTTGTTGTCATTGTCAACTTTGGAATCAAAAATGGAAATTTGATGAGCAATTTAATGGGAATGGAATCAAGAGAACATGAGATGGATCTTAGCGACGGCATAAGCTAGGAGAGAACTAGAGGGAATATGGGAGGAAAAACTGAAGTGAGCAATAAGTTCAGGGCTTAGCAAAGTAATCCTAGGAGGAAGCCTGGCCCAGTGAGTTAGGGTAAAAGGAGGGAAGTAATAAGCAGCTGGTTGTGTAGTCGCAATCTTTGTGATGAAGGACACTACCCCTGTTTATTGTTTCTAGACTCCTGCTGGTTTCCATGCTTTTACAATAGCTTTACATGAACATTATCTTTAATGTTTCACTGTTTTGCTGTTAGCCATCTAACAACCAAAAAAGTTTAGGTCAGTTCCTCTCATCCTAACACTAACTCTAAATTTTCATAATCTTTTTGACTGTGCATGATGTGCTTCATAATGGGCTTCTTGTATTCTGTGCATCATGTGTTCTTCTGCTTGTCTTTTCTCGTCTCAGCTATTTAGCATGGCATACCTTTTCCTGAATTTCTCTTGCGTTTCTCCTTTTTCTGTTTTGGCCTTAAGGATTATTTCCCATCTGTAATTATGTGTTGTAATTCTGTTTATCGATTCCATTTTTTAAAATGGCTTTAAATGATTTGAAAATAACTTTCTATACCATGATTCTCAGTTTGTGTAATTTGCTTAGATAGTAGCAATCTGACTATTACTTGAGTAAAAATGGAAAATATTCAAAAACTTTCAGCAGACCAGACAGCATCAGTAGAGAAATAAACAGTAAATATCTTGCATCATTGACTTCCACCAGAACGGACCGGTTTATCATAGTGAAAACAAAATTGTGAAATGCACATATTTAAATTTGAGAACTGCCTTGTGCTGATGACCTCGCATATCATTTCAGTTGCACCTTGAGAATGACATGCGTGTTTTCAACAAGGAGTTTTTAGTTGCATGTACTTGATTAGCTCAAAATTCATAATTGTCATTAGCAAGAGATTGCCAATGAGTATGTCCACTTAGGCAGTTCTGCATGAGTAGTCATGGGTTCTGTAGGTTCTTGTCTGACTGAGCCCTAGAGCTGCATTTCCAACCGCCCATTTGGAATACAGCAAACTGCTATTGAAGTGATTGGTGAAGTATGGGATTATCAACCAGAAACAGATAATTTAGAGTATGAAAACGTTAAACCAATATGAACACCTGTTAAATTCCAAGTAAAATTAAATAATGACTCGTGAAAAACCCAATGCATACTAGTCAAATTTGTTAAACTTAAAGCGACAGTTTGTTGACAGTTTGCCTTGGTAGGAAGAACTAAACAATTCCTATATTTAATATCATTGAATGTGTTTGGCCGTATGGAATATATGAATTTTAAAATAGCTAAGGGTGAAGCTGAAGTTAAGACCATAGGTAGGAATGGGAATACGCCAGTCTGCCTCCTGAGCCTGCAAGACCATTCAGTAGGATTATTGCTGATTTGCCATTCCTCATGTCCTCTTTTGTGTCCTCAGTCTTAAATATACACAAGGACAGCTCTCTGTGGCAAGGAGTTCTAAAGACTCTCAATCTCTGAGAGAAGAAATTTGTCATCATCTCAGTCTTAAATTGGTGCCCTCTTCTTCTGAGACTATGCCCTCAGGTCCAGGACTCTCCCAAGAATGGAAACTCCCATTTGTGTCTGAGGGATCTTCACTAACTTGACACTCAAAATGCTGGATTACTGCAGGGTAGAAAATGAACAAAGTAAATAGAATCCTAAACAATCTGTTCAATTTATATATTGCTATCGTTAGATTGCATGGTGATGGCGGGTCTGATATATGAAGAGAGATTGACGAGGTTGGGATTGTTTTCGCTGGAGTTCAGACAAATGAGGTGAGATGGGAGGGGAGGATCTTGTAGAGATTTAAAATTCTAATAGGACTGGACAGAATAGATGCAGGGAGGATGTTCTTGATGGTAGGCATGTCCAGAACCAGGCGTCACAATGAGGATTTGCGGTAGACGATTTAGGATGGAGATGACCCAAAGAGTGGTGAACCTTTGGAATTCATTACCACAGGAAGTAGTTGATGCCAAAACATTGAAAGTGTTCAAAAGACACCCGGATATACCACTTTGGGTGAATGGGATGAAAGGTTATGGGGAGAAAGTTATGGGGCTGCGGAGTTGGACGATCGGCCATGATCATGAAGAATGGTGGAACAAGTTCGAAGGGCTTCCTCCTATGTCTGACTTTTGTTTCTGTGTAATAATTTAATATGATTTATGTCTATTCAGAAAGGTTCTGGGGGTGGGGGACAGAAAGCAGTAAACTACAGGCAAGTTAATAGCTGTCATGGAGAAAATTTTTGTTAAGGAGGACATAGTGGCCGCTTCAGAAAATCTCAATGCAGTCAGGCGGCGTCAGCATAATTTTGTGCACACAAAGCCGGTTTAACAAACTATTGGCGTTCTTTTGTGGGAAACCTATGGCTGTGTTGTACTTCGATTATGTAAAATAAGAATTCCTGGTCTAGGTAGTAATAATAGTACAGTACTTAATCACACAATGTTAGTGCACATATGCAGCAGGTGATTAGAAAGGCAGTGGACTGTTGTTTATTGCAAGCAGGGCATACATTCACAGAACATTGAAATCACATCTTGAGTCCTGTGTATAATTTTGATCTCCTCCTTTTGTGGAAGGATAGAAATGCATCAGAAGGCGTTCACTGAAACTTGCATATAATGAGAGGGTTTATCTAGTGAGGAAAGATTGGACAAGTTAGGACTGTATGCATTGGCATGAAGAAGAATACGAGATTGAGACACGTCACATCCTTTCATGATCATACAGGGTGGGTATTGGAAGGCTGCCTCTCCTTGGTGGAACAGTCCTGAGGGGCTAATTAGCCTCTAAAAAGGGAGTACGGTGACTCAGTGGTTAGCACTTCTGCCTCGGTGTTGGACCCAGGTTCAATTCCGCCTTGGGTGACTTTGTGTGGAATTTGCACATTCTCCCTGTGTCTGTGAGGGTTTAAATTTAAAGATGTGCAGGTAATGTGGATTGGTCTTGGGAAATTGTTCCCTAGTGTTCAGGGATGTGTAGTCAACGTGGATTAGTCATGGCAAATGCAGAGTTACAAGCGTAGGATGGAGTTGGGGTGGTGTTGATGTTGGGTCTGGGTGGCATGCTCTTTGGAGGATCAGTGCAGATTCAATGGGCTGAATAGCCTCTGCACTGTAGGGACTCTATGATTCTAGCCTACTCCTTCTAAACCTTGCGTTTATATTTCAATTGTGCCCAAATGTTCAACTTCATCAGGTTTTTGTGTTTTTTTAAGCTGGAGTGAGACCTTCATATATCTCTGACGTTCTTACTGAATGACTTAAATTTTCTAGCTTTTGCACAATTATTTGTTTGCTCTACAGTCTCCTTGACTTTAGGTTTTAACTGTAATGAGTATCTGCCATTCTGTTAAGGTAAAACTGTAACAAACCAGGTGAAATTGGCTGGAATTTGGAATGCAGCATGCATCAGCGAGATAATGGCTCAACATTGCATGTTGATCCATACAGACATGAGGACAGAGGCTGCACCCTTCAATGATGTGCTAATTTATGATTCTGTAATTGACTAAGTTTACACCACGGTGGTAAGGACTTCATTGGTAAGCGGATAGCAGGTATCATAGTCACCAGAGAAGCGATACTGGGTAAATTGTGGAACCTGCAGGCTGATGGGTGCCCTGGTCCTGATGGACTTCATTCTCTGGTCTTTAAAAGAAGTAACAAGTGAGATAGTCATTTGCTTTTAGTTTTCCAGTTTCAAAATTGGAAAATTATTCAAAGATGATCCCTTGTGATTGGAAGGTCATGAATGTAACTCTTTTTTTATCCACAAGAGAGATTGGGACAGAAAGTAGGAAACTACAGGCTAGTTAGCATAACATATTTTATAAGGAAGATGACCGAATCTATTATTTAACAAGTTAATAGCAGGGTGCCTGGATAAGTTGAAGGTAATTAAGCAGAGTTAGCACCATTTTTGTGAAAGGGAAATCGTGTTTGGAGTTCTTTGAGGATGTGACAAGTGCTGTGATAAAGGGAGAGCTCAAAGATTTAGCTTACTTAAATTCCTGGAAGGTATTTGGTGAAGTGCCACGTAGGGTTTTGAGGAGATTGCTTTCTGTTAGCCAGAGAATAATCAGTTATTTTTCAAGTTCATAAATAATAAATAGTGTGCCACAGGGATTGATGCTAGGAACACAACTGTTGAGATTGTATAAATGACTTTAATGAAATGATGGAAGTATGGTTGCTAAACGTGCTGACGCAAAGCTAGGTAGGCACATGAGTTGCAAAGAGGACATGACTACAAAATAAGTGAGCAGAGAAAGATGTAGCAAATGGAGTACAATGTGGGAAATTGTGAACTTCTCTGCTTTCACAAGAATCAAAGAAGTTGTCCAAGTGGTAAGAGGATGCATAAATCACAAAAGGTTAATATTCTGTTACAGCAAATAAGTATCAAAGTTAGTAGAATGTTACCTTTTATCACGAGAGGACTGGAGTACAGAAGTATGGAGGTTGTGCTTCAGTTATACAGGGCACTTGACGGGACTAAGTCTGGCCTATGTTGCACAGTATTGTTCATCTTATTTAAGGAAGAATATGAATGCTTTGAAAATAGTCTGGTAAAGCTTTTCTAAATTAATACCTGGAATGAGTAAGTTGTCTTGAAAGATTATACAGGCTAGGTTTTTATCTGCTGGAGTTCAGAAGGGGCAGCAGGCTGTTTGATTGAAACACATTGCCTTGACAGGATAGATGTTGGGAGGATGTTTCCTCTTATGGGATAACATTTAATTAGAGAGTCACTGTTAAAATACCAGTGCTCGCCCACTTAAAACAAGTTAGGCAAATGTTTTCCCCTCTGAGGGTTGTGAAGCTTTGGAACTCCTTCCTAAATAGCTGATGGAAGCAGAGTCCTTGAGTAGTAGTTAGACATGGGTAAGTGGATCCTTGTTAAACAAGGGGGCGAAGGGTTATCGGGATTGACAGAAATGAAAATTTGACAATACAATTTTGTATGGTGGAGTAGGTTGAGAGGCTGAATGGCCTACTTTTGCTCCTTCTTCAAGTAAGCCTATAACAATATTTGGAAAGAATATGCCTTTCAAGTTTGAGGTACTTAGTAAAAGTCCTCAACTGAAATGTTTAAATTTTGCTTTAATATAGAACTAAACACAGTTGCAGAGTTACTTAAGGGAAGAAATCAATTTTTGTTTTGTTCCCTGCTGTGAAAAATGACTCCCTGAACAGATTCTCAACTGTAATTGGGTATTTTCCTGTATTGTGTGTTGAGAAGATATCTCAAATGTCAAGTATAAAATAATATTCTCTATAATGCCAAATACTCCCTCATACTGATATCCAGCACCAGCTTTGTCTCTTGTATTATACAGCCCTAGTTTAAAAGAAAAAAATTTACAATTTTTAGGAAATCCTGTTCCCACCAATGATTTAAAGATTTAATATTATCTTTGTATTTGTTTCAACCTACTGATTGAATATTTTTTTCCGGTGGACTGGCTTCATTCATCTGAATTCTGCTGGTGCAGCGCACTGTTACAAATCCATTTGGTGAAATGGTAGTGGTTTGTTTTTTGTATTAAACCACAACTGAAATCTGAATAATCTTTTGAGTAGTGTCATTATAAAGACTAATCTTTGCACCAGTAGCAGCATAAAAGTACAGCGTTTCTACTTGGTGTTTACATGGGGAAAACCTTGTCCAAGAATGAAGCATGGTGCGTACTTGTGATCTTTTAAAGGAGGACTCTAGCTCCATTAATCATAGGTGTATTAAGCAGTTGAGAAATGTCCTATGCCATTTTGTGTTGCTACCTGATTCACTCCATGCTTAATTTCAGTATTAAGAAATGTGATACAGGGTATCAGTAAATTATTGATTCCACCAATTAATGTTGCATAATATCTTTTGCAATCCAAACTATTTATCTTACAAATAAGCGTGCTTTGAATGAACAAAAGTCCAAAATCACTATGTATTTTTGGGAGCCTGTAATTTCTCAGCATCAGCAATAGAAAGCAAGCACCGGATGGAGCTGAACAGTTTGGTGAGGTCAAGCTGCATAGGAGGAGATGAGCCATTTTTTACAAAACTTTAATTTATAAATGTTTCAATGACTCATTTTAATTAATCATAAAAGTGCAAATTTGAGAAGACAATTTCCGAAGTAACAATTCCTATTAATGTATATGTATCACTTTGCTCAGTACATGAAATATTTAAGTTGCTTGATGCCCAAGACAGTGCCTGGGGAGAGAATTCTTTGGTGTTGGGATGAATGTGGGCGTGGTGTGTGGGTTGGAGGGTAAAAATGATTCTTCAAAAGAAAGTGGTTCACTGTAGATGTGTGAAGGGTTCATGTTTTATTGACCTTTCAAATCAGACTGTGAAAGTCTATACATAGGTGTTTAGAAGGTGTATTTTATTGTTGCCATGTCCTGTGGTTTTAAAGTAACAATATTTGGAAGAACAGTTGAGCCTAATACAGTGTATTCTTTCAGGGAAAGAAAACATTTAATGGAGTTCAAATAGGTAATGAATTATGCATAGTCTGTGCTGGAGCAAAGATGCGCAGGATTTAAATATTGTTATTGAACTTTGTCATGCAGTTGAAAACAAATTCAGGATGATTCAATGATGACTAACTTCTGTGGACAGTTTGAATGTGTGTAATTCAATAGAAGACGGTGGTATCAGTTATTCAGCAGACTGCTGGTCTTTGAAGGTTTACACTTTAACTTTTTGTATTCCCTCAGTTTTGAGAGATTAAAAGGCGATATAATTTGAGTCACTAAAACAGGAAAGAGATTTGGTTTAGATGCAAGGAAATTACTTCCACTGTCTGGAGTCTTGGGAATGGAGGTGCAATATGCAATCCAGGATAAAAGAACTAATATTTTCAAACATTTAGTAGTGAAAATAGGAAATGTGTGTTTCACAAATCAGGTAATGGAAATCTGGAACTAATCCTCCCAAGGGCTGTGAATGCGGGTTGAATTGAAACTTTCAAGGCTGTTGAAATATTTTTGGGTAAGGAATATAGAATCGTAGTGGAAAAATGGAATTAAAGTACATATTAGTCATGATGCCTCTGAATAAGAGGACGTGACTGGCTGAGCAGAATTGTTATTTGGCGTTCCTCCCTCCTGTCTTGAGTGGATTTCGGCACAACCATCTTACTCGGCAAGTGTTACTTTGTACAGGATTTTTTTGGAAGCTAAACTGATAAAGACTCGAACATTGCTTGAGCCACTCCAAACTAACTAACAAAATGTTTCATTTTGCTGTATTAGCCGTTTTCTCTTTCTAGTTAATCTATCCTTTGTCATTTTAATATCCTTTTTTTTTGTGGTCAGCTGCAAAGCCATATTGAGTTAGCTGCCCAATGTGATCTGTCTTGCATTGGTGCTGAAACTTTGATTAATAATCAAAGGCTTTTTAAACAAATGTCATTGAAGAATGCTGACTGAGGAAAATAAAGTTCTGGAAATATAAATTGGATTTAAATTTTGCAGAGAACGCAAATTAAAGCTTGGAAAATGAGATGACATTAATGAGAAAGTGAGAGAGGGGAGTTGGTGCCAAGAAGCAAGTCAAAACAGACAGTTGTGATCTTTTGGTGATTGCAAAGATGACAAGGAGCTAATTTCCCCTCCACCCCCACCTTGCTGAAGAACAAACCCCTCTGGGAAGTGTGTCCCAAATTGACTGCACATTTTGTTTTTTACTCTTTTTTTTGTGTACTCTTCAAAGACAGTTTCAATTTAGTGGAGTGTGCTGATAGGGCTGAATGTTCTTGTGTGTACCAGTTACCTATATACATACGCTACAAATGTCTTCAAGGCAAAGACTCTTTCCTCGCGCACACATGTGCAGAGTGCTAGAGGTTAGCTAGCAGCTAGACAAAAGAGAAACAGGTCAAGAAAAGAGCATACACTTGTCCTGAATGTTGGACTTCTATCACAGTTGAAAGCAATCAGAACTACAGCTTCTCAACCAACCTGCAAAATTTAAGGATTGTGAAACAGGCTGTTTACTTGTCAACCTCAGTACCTCTGTTATCTTCTATTGCAATGGTTGCAATGTTCAACTATCTGTTCTTCACAAACTGTCTCAAGTCTGATCCATATAGCTTTTTTGTTTTTCTTTTTGGACTTCTGATTTTTACTATGTGTTACCTTACTAATTCTTCTTCTTATGTTTAGTAGTTAATTGACTTGCTCTTTGTTAACTCAGGAAAGTCTTGGTTACTTTCAAGCACAAGTTCATTTGGCTCTGGGAGAAAAGTTTTGACAAATGAATGAATCCATTTTTAAATAAATTTGCTGTGATTAATTGAGGCAAGTGAATAAAGGAGAGCCAGTTAATGCCTGCTCCAGAGCTTAATGGTTTGAGAAACCTGTCTAGAACTTTAACAAATTGCGGAACCTTGATTGACTGAGCCACATCATCATGACCAGGTTTCATTCAGCACTGGGTCTTTTGGCAAGGACTGAAACAGCACACTGTGAGGATGCAGGATTATCTCTTGCCTTAGCTTCTGGCTTAAAGCGTTTAACTGCACACTTGTGAATGCCGCAAGTTCCTGTCCAGTTTACTCAATACTAATTTCAGGCTGTAATTTCTAACTAAGTAGCAGTGCTTGTGCAACTTGGGAAGTAGCAAAGCTGGGAATGTTCCTTATGTTTCAGGGAGATGCAAGTGGCCACTACTACTTAAACATTGTAATTCCAGATTGATCACGTTTATTTGAGTAATTCCTGCATGACCATAGAAGCACAAAAATAGGCTGGGTGCAATTGACACTGAAGATGGTTTTTTTTATATATTTAGGTTTTCATAGCACTCTTCACTTAAAACATATGAGCTGTAGAATTTGGCCGCATAAACAGAAGCCGTTCTGCCTCTCATGTTTATTCTAGCTCTTTGCGTGAGCAATCCAAAACTAGCTCTTGCCCACTTAGCTGGCGTACGTATTTTTGAATGTTTGTCTGCTTTGTCATAAGGTGCAATGATCTCTGCCTATGTAAAGCTTTCTCTTAACAGTTGCCCACAGGAGCATTGTCCTATTCTCCTCCTCACTCTGTTGACCCCACGACTGTCTCTCTAGGCAAGGTTGTCTTTTCTAATTTATCCTACCTTCCTAACTTTCAAAAGGTTTTTTAAAATTCTATATCTGCTCGTATAAAAATAGTTTCATAATTTCAAACTTCTCATCAGAAAGTTTGCTCATATTTCTGGTAAATCTAAAGACTTAAAGCATGGAAAGTATAGGCTTTCTATATTTGTTTCAGCGCATGTCAGGAGAATGGCGCTGTGGACCCAATTTTGCAGTTACACTGACAGTGAAACTGTTAGTATTCAGCACTGTTACTTTGAACATGTGCTGTAAAAAATGGAAATTCATAACCTGTCAGTGGTTCTCTGCCTTCAATGTGTTTTGTTGAAGTCCTGGCAGGTGAAAATCTTTAGTATTTGATTTGATTTTTCATTTTATTGGTCTTGCTATATAAACCGTTCAAAATGCCTTACCTTCTGAAATTGGGCATAATTAGCTTTTAATAACCGTATGTCATTACTATTGAGCGGTTTCTTTGATCCTGAATTTTTTTTTATTGTGGAGCATTGCCTGTTCCTTAATCATTCTGTAGACTTTCATAGATTTTCAAGTTTTTTTAAATATTGTAGTTTCTACTGTTATCTCATATGTATTCTTACCTTATTTTGTTCTCTGTAATGAGTTTAAAAAGTGAGATTTTCAGTACTTTTTATTTGTTTGTGAAAATACTTCAATGTGGCTAGCTGCTTAACTGGCTTGATCACATCACAGACAGATAGTCAAGATCCTCTGTTCGGATGCTAGAAATGCTGGGTCATTCTGCGCAGCTTTTATCATAGTCACTGATAAGTAGCATCATTTTGCAGCTGACTACAAATTCTGGACCATTCACACATCATATTTTAATGGCTGAAATGTTTAAGTTTCTGTTAAAGTACAGCTCATTGTTCTGGAAATGTTGGTCAGCACATTGCCCCTGTCCTGTGATATTCTAACTTGTAACTGAATGTCAGAACTAAGTGTGATAGGTTGTTCTTTAAAAGTTCATAATTGTTACTAGTTTAATTTTACCTAAATTTTTTTACAGTGCCTCAATGTGCCCCAATTTTTTTTCTCTATAGGAAAAGACTCAAAGCAGGTCTGTTGCCCAGTCTTGAAGATCTACTTTTTTACACAATTGCTGAAGGGCAGGAGAAGATTCCAATACATAAATTCATCACTGTAAGTTTCACTAATTTGTAATAATACTTGGTTTATCAAATGGTTAAATACTGAAGTAAAATCAAAGGTGAAGAAGTGTAATCTTGTTTTAATGAGTTATCAAATAGTCAATAAATCTCATCTCCAAGGAATGCTTGGGAGTGGGGAGTAAGTAAATGTTTTTACTTCCGTGCTCTAAATGGGGAATCAAGATATTCTCTTTTCAGTGAAAGTTGAAGATGTTGCACCGTTGCCCATTGGTCATCCAAGCCCAAGTGAGTTGTGCGGAACAGCCATCTAAGGTCCTGGTGATTGCCTAACTTCTTTTAATGTCTTTTTTAACCTCGAGTTGAACCTCCAATCTAATGTTCTGTATGTTTATTAAATCACATGCCTCCACTTTTTAACCTGACTACCTTCATTCTTACATTAGTCCCTTTTTCGGCTCCTTATTTAACCTGCTTGTTTGGTTTTCAAAGGGAGATCAGTAGGTGTAGTGTTAAACATACATAGATACACAGGAACTTGCTTTATGTATGAAAAAGGAATTTACCCAATATGTATGTTTTACTTTTTACAAACAAGGGGTTGTGGAGACAGCCAGTCTCTGCTATGTCCCTATGACAGCAACCTGACCAATTAGAATCTACATACCTAATCTGAGAATTATCGTTGGCGTGGAGATATAACAAGAAAGGCAACGATGGCCCACCAAATCAACACACTTGTGTGTTGTAGAAAATGATATCCCTTTGTTCAAATCTGTTTCTTGCATCCTAGTTCTGCTGAGGGGAAAGTCAAAAAGCTTCCATTTCTTGTCTCCCTTTGGCAATGTTTCAATTACATACCAAGAAATCATTTAGATGTAGTGCATTTGAATTTCTAAGGTGCCAAACTATAAACTTGATGACCTCATGATGTAGGAAGTGATATGTTAGCATTAGCAGAAGATTGGCTAATTGACAGAAAACTGTAGAACAAATGAAATCTTGGTTTTTTTTCTTTCAGTCAATTTCAAATTTGTTGTGCTTTCCTCGTCAGCCTTTCATCTGTCCTTTTTATTGTGTAAACTTTGCGTAGCTTTGTTGTATCCTTCCTTCCTTTTGCACCAAATTCCAATCACCCATCTCTCTTGTCTCAGTTAACCTACATTAGCTCAAATGAAAAATTCTTCTGTTTCTAATTTGATCTTTGGGGGTTTTGTCCCTGGATATTCTTGTAACTAAGTTTAAGCCTTCCAAACTCGTCCCCACCCTGTTCAAATTCTGAATTTTTGAATGCACTGTTGGGCTTCTCCCTGCCTTTTTTAACTCAGTGTTAACTGAGTTTTTCAACTATACAGTTCCAACTATCTGATATTCCATCTCTAACTTTTTTGCTTTCTGCCTTGTGTCATCAGTGTTCGCATATATCCTTTTACTTACACTGCAATAACTACAATATGTATCAAATAGTTTTCAAGGGCAGGAATTTGGTATTCCACAAGTCATCGCTTAGCCTGTCAAAGATCTGGCAACACTTAGACTAGTGCTGTGCTTTGCTACCTGAATACATGTTGAGGGAAACTTAACTTGCTATATAGAACATAGAACAATACAGCACAGAACAGGCCCTTCGGCCCTCGATGTTGCGCCGACCTGTGAACTAATCTAAGCCCACCCCCTACACTATCCCATCATGATCCATATGCTTATCCAAGGACTGTTTAAATGCCCCTAATGTGGCTGAGTTAACTACATTGGCAGGCAGGGCATTCCACGCCCTTACCACTCTCTCAGTAAAGAACCTGCCTCTGACATCTGTCCTATATCTATCACCCCTCAATTTGCAGCTATGCCCCCTCGTACTAGCTGACGTCATCATCCTAGGAAAAAGACTCTCGCTGTCCACCCCATCTAATCCTCTGATCGTTTTGTAGGTCTCTATTAAATCCCCTCTTAGCCTTCTTCTCTCCAATGAGAACAGACCCAAGTCCCTCAGCCTTTCCTCATAAGACCTTCGCTCCAGCCCAGGCAACATCCTGGTAAATCTCCTCTGCAGCTTTTCCAATGCTTCCACATCCTTCCTGTAATGGGGCGACCAGAACTGTACGCAGTATTCCAAGTGAGGCCGCACTAGCGTTTTGTACAGTTGCAGCATAACATCACGGCTCCGGAACTCAATCCCTCTACCAACGAAACCTAACGCACCGTATGCCTTCTTAACAGCACTATCAACCTGGGTGGCAACTTTCAGGGATCTATGTACCTGGACACCAAGATCCCTCTGCACATCCACACTACCAAGAATCTTTCCATTGACCCAGTATTCTGCCTTCCTATTATTCTTCCCAAAGTGAATCACCTCACATTTATCGGCATTGAACTCCATTTGCCACCTTTCAGCCCAATTCTGCAGTTTATCCAAGTCTCCCTACAACATTCTTCCACACTGTCCACCACTCCACCGACTTTAGTGTCATCTGCAAACTTACTAACCCATCCACCTATGTCTGCGTCCAAGTCATTTATGAAAATGACAAACAGCAGTGGTCCCAAAACAGATCCTTGTGGCACACCACTAGTAACCGGACTCCAGGCTGAATATTTTCCATCAACCACCACTCTTTGCCTTCTTTCAGAAAGCCAGTTTCTAATCCAAACTGCTAAATCTCCCTCAATCCCATGCCTCCGCATTTTCTCCAATAGCCTACCATGTGGAACCTTATCAAACCTTATATGACCTGGCTACTTCTCTCTATAGAAAAGTATACTTGCTTTTTGAAGGTGTGGAAACTTGGTGATCTCAATATAGAATTGAGAATGATTTGGAGACATTTACAGCATGTGTTCAGTCTCAATCCAGACTTGGTGCTCAGTGTCTGACTTAGAACCTAAATGCACATCGTCTGGCTCAGTAGTGAATGTATGATCTCTGAGCCGTAGCTGGAAATTTACATCTGTCATCAAGCAGTGTTCTTTTTCTCCCCTTGGCCTAGACTCTTTCTTTTCCATATTGGTAGAAAGAAATAAGAGCAGTCATTGTGGCCTATCGACCATGCTCTGCCATTTAAAATCGTGGCTGATCTGATTCTGACTTTAACTCCATATTTGTGCCTATTCCTCATTGTCTTTGGATCTATTCAAGTCTGAGTTAGGAATCAATGACATGACTCGAATGTTCTTTGGGAAAGTGAATTCCAAAGACTAGTAATCTTTTGAAGAGAAATTCTTGTCTTGGTCTTTAATTGGGGATCCCTTTATTTTGAAATCAGTCCTCCTAGTTAGAGTTCAGCATCTACATTGTCAAGTGCTCTCCAGAGTTTGGTGTTTCAGCAAGGTATCCTCTGTTCTTTACTTTAATGAGTCTGTACCTAACCATTTTAAGCCTTTTCTCCTAAGACGGCCTCTTCCTTTCTTCAGCTTTACTAATCAGACCACCTACGTTTTCATCCAAATCGTTATGAACAACGGAGGTCTCAGCACTATCCTTGCTGAATAACACTGGCCATCGACCTCCAATCAGTAAAACAACCCTTCACAGCTACCTATGACCAATCCATTTTTGTTTCCAACTTACCAACTCATCATGAGTTCCATGTGACTTCATCATCTAGACAATTCCAACATGAACAACTTTGTCAAATGCTTTACTAAGATCCAGGTAAACAACATCCACTGCCCTATCTTCTTCTTTGGTCATGTTGTCATTTCCTCAAAAACCTCAATCAAATTTTGAGACAAGGCCTTCCCCTACAAAAAGCTATTCTTTTCCAAATGCGAGTAAATCCTGTCCCTTTTAGAGTCTTCTCCAATTGTTTCCCTATCACTGGTGGGGGGGTTCAGAAATCTGTAATTTCCTGGATTATCCCTGCAGCTCTTTTTAAACAAAAGAACAGCATTGGCTATTCTCCAGTCTTCTGGGACCTTGCTGTAGCTAAAGAGGAAACAAAGATCTCTGTCAAGACTCCAGTAATTTCCTCCCTTGTTTCCTCAGTATCCTGGGATAGATCCCACCAGGCTCTGGGGATTTAACAACCTTAGTTTTTTTTTAAGATGCCCAACACCACACCTTAATATCACAATGCCCTGGAATATCAACATGCCCCTTCCTAATCTTACCATAATCCTTGCCTTTCTCCTTGGTAAATACCAATGCAAAGTACTTGTTAAGAGTCATACCCACTTCTGGCTCCATATGTAAATTCCCTCCTTTTGTCCTTGAGTGGGTTTACCATTTTCCCTAGCTACCCTCTTGCTCCTAATTTGTATAAATTGCTTTGGGATTCTCCTTAATCATATTTGTCAAGGACATGCCATGGCCCCTTTTAGCCCTTCTAATTTCTTGTTTAAGTTCTTTCCTGCTTCTATTCCTCAAGTGCCTTGTCTGATTTCAGTTTCGTAAATCTTGCTTTTGCTGCTTTTTTTATTTTTAACCTTTCAATGTCTCTTCTAATCCAGGGTTCTAGAATCTTGCCATCCTTATCTTTTGATCCTCACATGAACATGCTGGTTCTGAACTCTGATTAACTGGCCTTTAAAAGACTCCCACATGTCCAATGTGAATTTGTCCTCAAACAACTACTCTAATCTAATTTTACCACTTCTTGCTTAATGCTATTGTAATTAGTCTTGCCTCAGTTTAGCACTTTCACTCAAGGGACCAGTGTCATCCTTATCCCTGACTATTTTAAAATTTAGGGAATTATGATTGCTGTTCTCAAAATGCTCCCCCATTGAATCTTGTGTCACCTAGTCAGACTCGTTCCCCAATACAAGGGCTAGTATGGCCCTTTCCCGAGCTGGATTATCTGCATTGTTTCAAGGAATCCTCCTGGATACACCTAACAAATTCTGCGCCACCTTGAGCCCCTGACTCTAAGGGAGTCCTAGTCAATATTAGGGAAGTTAAAATCACCAAGTGCAACAACCCTGTTTTATACCTTTCCATGATTTGCCTACATATATTCTTCTCTCTCCTACTGATTACTGGGAGGCCTATTGTGTAACTTCGTAATTGTGATTGCACCACTTTTATTCCTCAGTTCTACCCATTGCATTAGCTGGATGAACAATGAAAGAATATTCCACTTTTAAGTAAGGAGACCAAAATCATGTACAGTACACTAGGTGTTGACTAACCAATGCCCTTTCACAGTTGTGGCAAAACTCCCTTATTTTATTCTCTGCCCCCTCAACATGCTAACTGTTTGTGATTTGTGCAAGAACATCCAGATGCAGCAGGAACAGCCTTAGACTAAAGGGAAGACCTTTCAGAACAGAGATAAGGAGAAGCGTCTTCAGCCAGAGAGTGGTGAATCTATGGAATTCACTGCCGCAGAAGGCTGTGGAGGCCAGGTCATTGAGTACATTCAAGACTGAGGTAGATAGGTTCTTGATGATTATCAAGGGGATCAAGGGTTATGGGGAGAAAGCAGGAGAATAGGGTTGAGGAACTTATCAGCCATGATTGAACGGTGGAGCAGACTTGGTGAGCCGATTAGCCTAATTTCTGGTCTTGTGGTCCCAATTATTCTTTACTGGCTAGCAGGGAATGTTTCTATGCAAACTAATAAATTACATCCATCTTATCTAGTGTAGTAACTTTATGTGCAGCGCTGTGTTAAGTGCCTTTTGGAACTTGTAATACACTGCATCTATTGGTTTCCTTTTTAAACCAACCTGCTTGCTATATCCTCAAAGAACTCCAATAAATTTATCTCCTAATTTTTCTTCCATAAATCAAGTTGACTGGGCCTGATTTGTATTATGATTTTCGAAATGTCCCCCTACTGTTTCCTTAATGGATTCCAGCATTTTCCCAAGTACCAATTTGACTAACAGGCTTATAGTTTACTCCTTTCTGCCTCTCCCCTTGGAATAGAGATGTTACATTTCTGGCGTTCCAATCAGCTAGGAGCTTTCTACAGTATAGATAATTCTGTAAGATCACAATCAACACATCCATTATCTCTGTAGCTATGTCTTTTACAAATGGTCAGACTAATCCTATTAGTGTCCATAGTACCTTTCTCTTGAGATTATTTTAAATTCCCCTCTGCCTGTTTTTTTTAAAGTCCCTTGAGTTTCTTCTATTTTCCAGACTCTCTTTGTATTTTATTGTAAAGATGGAGAAAGCATTTTGTATCTATGCTCTGTCATTTATTTGTTTCCCTTTCTTGTCTTCGAAGGGACCACAGTTTACAGTAATTTTGTTTTTGAAGCTTTCACTCCATTTTTTCCTGCTGGTTTTCCTTCATTCTTCCTGTTCTTTTTTTTTTTTTGGTCATCCTAAGTTGGTTTAGCCCACTGCAAATCTCCACAGCCTTAAGCTTTTCTCAATTTAATATCTTAAATTCCTTACTTTGCCATAGACAGTTAGCTCAGTTGGCTGGACAGCTGGTTAGCAATATGAGTGATTTCACCAATGCAGATGTATTTCCAGTACTGGCTAGAGTCATTATGAAGGCCCTGCTTTTTCAACCACACCCTCCACTAAGGCATAGTGACTCTCCAGTTAAAACACCAGTTGTTTCTCTCCAATGAGAGAGACGGAAGTGACCTCTGGAACTATGGTGAATCTCTCTCTTTCACTTTCATTTCCTTAAAGATCTGTTCCATTAAGAAAGCAATAGTCAATCATGAAATATCTCCTTTAAATGTCTTATTGCTGCTTACCTTATAACATTTTCCCAGACCAATTTACCTTCTAAGTAATATTGCCAATATGATAAAATGTTAATTACTTTGTATTGTACATTCATGTCTAATGGAAACAGGATTGAAATTACCCAAATGAATTTCTTGTAGGGCAGAGAGAAGTAGACTTCTTGCCAGTCTGTGGTTTTGAACCCAAATTTCAAGTGACAAGACAGTTTGGTAACGTGATGTGCCATCTAGACTTCTCATATCTTGCCTCAATTTAAAAAAAGAACTTCTTGACTATAAGAATGAACTTGTATTTGAATACCACTTTTTGTTTTCAAATAGGTTCTGAAATCCACAGGACTGCGTACGTCAGATCCTCGACTGAAAGAATGCATGGATATGCTTAGAACAAATGTGCAGGCAGCATCTGATGGTGTAATGCTGGACAAAGAACTTTTTAAAAAGTAAAGCTTTGTAAAACTGTTATATTCCCTGATCTGAAAAGCTGATGGGTACTGTGTTTTGATGATCCATTTGCTCTCTAATTTCATGAACTTTGTTTGTTCCATGGAAAAGGGTATGAAAAAGGAGGGAATGACTGAGCAGGATAGAGGATTTGGTTTTTTTTTTCCAAATCTCGTGAAAATCTTTGAAAAGCATGGGGTTAGTTTTGAAGAAAAGAATTGAGTGAAAATATTTTTGTGGAGTCATTAAGTACTCTTTAATAGGTATGTAAAACAAGTCACCGTGAATCTTGAGGAAAATTTTGCCAGCACTTTAAGTTTTGGACTGTTTTGAAGAAAATTCTCCTTGTCAGAACAGTAGGTACACCTTTTAACTTGAGGTTTTGACAAGTATACGTCCCAACCCAAAGTATGAAAGATGAGGCTCTTGAATTTTTTTCATGAACAGTGGGATCAAGTTATAAGATAATGCAGTTCAAGGTAGCAGCTTCGTATTGGTAACTGTTAATGCCAAGGTAGGCTGTTTTTGTGAATGGTATATTGGCCCACATGATCTCCAAGTTGACATATGAATGAATTAATGCTGTCACGATTATCAAATTGTTATTACAAATGCATAATTTTGAAGTATCACATGAAAAAAATTCAGATGACCAAACATGAAGCAGATCAACTTTAGTACAATAAGGAGTTTTTTGAAATAGCTGTTAAAACAGTCAAAAATCATATCCTGGAGTGACTGTGACAGTAATTAAAAAGCAGTGAATAGCCAGTTGAAAAATTCTAATAAAAAGAAAGCCAAGAAGACTGGATCTTGAACAACTGACTGCAATACCCTGTCATTACAGAAGCTGTCTTGAACTATAGAAGAGAAATTTAACGTGCTGAACAAGTCTTTGTAGAAATTATAAAGTTAACCTTTTGACAAAGTGAAGAGAAGTCCAGAAATTTTGAGAGAATTGGATCTTTCATTGAAGATGAAGAGGGATGGGAAAGCGCTAGGACCTGATGACTTAAGTCTCATAAGAAGCAACAGGAAAGCTAGGGACTGAAAAGCTTGTTCTGATTGGCAGCAAGATCTAAAACACATTATCTGTGTCTTAAGTCTTGTCAGGTTGCCAAAGAATTGAGGCATACTAGAACATAAGTTATTTTGAGCAATCCGTCTTAAAACACATAGTAAATACCATTATCAGAATCCTGATGTTCAGAGTTGGAGGATTTTTAATCACAGGTTTCAGGTTCTTGGGATCCTGTTTTTCTATCCCTGGCTGTACAGTCTGGAGAAACTTCAGCTCTGCAAACCCCACGTTTTAAAAATTGCCACCTGCTTCCCATTTTCAGTTGCTGGAGTGCAGTGGGAGTCTAGAGGCTGATTTGGGAGTCCGGCTCGATCTTCTAGGAAGATTATAAGGGGATGCCACTTCTTCAGGAAGTCCCAAGTGGAGAGCTTGCCTTAGGGCTTCATCGATGTGATCGAAGTTTTAAAAGTAAAGCTTAAAATGGAAAAGCTCCCTCCTGTTCTCACCCCAGCTCCTTTGCCCATCTATGCTAAATAATGTCCATCTACCCATCTCCTCTTAGCCCTTGTGCAAACTTTTTTTTTGTGCTTTCCTCTTCATGCCAAGGCACCTGTTATCCACCATGAGTGTTAATCAGAAGGCATTTTGACAAAAGCTAAAGTTATTGTCTGTTGATATCACTATTTGCATACAAATCCAATGCATTGAAATTGTTTCAATTAGGCCCTTGAAAACAACATTCACGTACTCTGTCTGATGTCAATGAACAGTTCCATTCGATAAACAGTTGGAGTTGTGTCTCAGGTTCCAATTATGACATTACAGTCTGTAAATCACTCATGCAGCCCAAATCCTATAAGTTTTATATTAATATGCACTCTGCAATAGCTAACATTTCAGAAAAATAAGTTAATTGACAACTGTCAGCTCCAATGGGATTAAGCACTTGTCAAACACAAGAATACCTTTTCACAATCTCAAAAGGTGCCTTACTTTCACGAGAGCAGGTCTGGGGCTAATGTTTCCACTCGGGATGTCTGTGGGCACAGCTGCTGCAAGAGTCCACTTATGGCTGAAGCTGTTCATAGCTCTGACTTGTAGTTCCAAAAGCTATTGCTATGTATAGACCTTGAAATTTTGTGCAGAAGAGAAAAAATAATGTGCAGGAACACTACCTGGTACTTTATACAAAAGAGAAGTATAAGGCATTTCTTCAGAGCTCTCAACACCTCCCCCCGCCACCCCCATACCTCCCCTGCAGCCTAATGCCCTCAATCCATCCCTCGCACACCCCTATGACAACTTAATGTCGACTTCCACTCTTTTTCCCTTAACCTGACGATGGCAAATTCATTGAATATCCACATGTACTACATGCACTTAGAAAAAAAAAGTATAGTCTCATTGCTTAAATTTCTGTAGCTACAGCTAATTTCTGACAGCTACACTGTCTTGGGAAAAGCATTGTCATCAAAAGAATGAGTTTTGACATGTTAGATGCTTCTAAGGGGTTATGTACCTTGTACACACAACCTTCTCTATAGGTGACAATCCCAAAGGATCCCAACCCCAATTTGCCCTGGAATCAAATCAACAGGGCTGCATCAGCTCACCTGTCTGTCTTGAAGACAGATTTGCCACCCACCTCTGGGAACCACCATGATCAGCTGGAGCCTGCCTCTGAAAGTGGGAGATGGTGTGTTTGGGGCACAACACGGGGCTCCCAATCTCTTCTAGCATTTTTGCTGCAACAAAGGTACGCTCCAAAGTGGTGAAAATTGGGGCTTGCGTATGCCTTTGTGGAAGATAGAGGAGCATGAACTATGAAGTATCTTTACAATCCGTGGGAGAAGGAGCCAATTAAATGCTTAATTACATATGCACATGTTTTATTGATTTGTATTTAAGCATTTGATAAAGTCCAATGCAACATGTTCATAAATGCTGGAGAGTATATACAAATACTTGGGAAAGAACTCAAATTTATTAGGAATATTTGCTGGAATTGGGTAGTAATGATTGGAAAGTGCTCAAACAATGTGTTAGACACGGCTGAGTTCTCTCCCTGGCTTGTTTCTCCTTGTACAATGAATGTATTCTTGGAGGAATTGAAGGGAGATGCTCTAAGTTGTCAACATCCGCTTATGGAAAATCAATTTAAGAAAATAATTGGTCAACCTATAAAGAAATGTGATGGGTATTGTTTATGCTAAACTGGTGAGAAAGTGGTAAAGGTAAAGTTGCCATAGTCCCATTGGATAAAAGGGCTGCTTTGTGTGTGTGTGAGAAAGCTGACTGCTGATGGTGGTTTAAACTGAGGGTCACCAGACCTCAGGCAAGGGGTAAGGTTGAAAGTGTGATCTAAATGATAACCTCCACCAATACAGGAATTGAACCCATGTCACGTTGCATCACAAACAATTTGGTTTGATCTAGTGGCAACGAGAAAGGAAAACAGTGTTTCACTATGCAGTATCACAGTAATGAATTTGACCATTGATGAAACATTAACAACCTAAAAACTCCACTGACTGCTGCAGCTGCTTTGACCTAATTTATTCAAACTCTGAGCTTGTAAGAGTTCCATTCAAAGTGGAGTATCTACATCATACTAGTTGAAGAGGTTCTGTAAGGTAGCTAGGAATGGGTAATGAATGCTGAACTAGCCAGCAAAGCTCATATCCTAGCAATGAATAATTTAAAGTTTGGCTAGTGATATCTTATTACAATAATTTTAAATAGGTTAAAAAAGCTTCTATAACTTAGGACAAAGTTGTATGTTTGACACAAACTCATTCTGTGACAAATGTGTATGGAATCTTAACTTCTCGTATTAATTTACAGTAACTTTGGGCCTTTTATGTGTCTATTTTGTTTTAGATGTGTTGGAAGCAATATTGTACTGCTCACGCAAGCATTTAGGAGGAAATTTGTCATTCCAGATTTTGAAATATTTGCATCCCATATAGATGGTCTTCATGAGAGTGCCAAAAAAATGTCAGGAGGCAAGGTATGATTTGAAAATGATTTTTAGTACAGTAAGAAATTGAATTCTAAATTGCTAAATATAAATTGAATGTATTTAGCAACAGGAACTAGGTTTTTATTTCCTTTTGATAACGTTGTACATTAGAAAAGCAGCAAAAATAGTTGTAAACTTGGAATGTAGGGAGGTCATGAAAGTAATGCATTTTCTTTATATGTGCAGTGTTGTAGTTGTAAAGTACTGTAACTTTTTAAACTAGTTGGAGAAGCTTGTTCCCCAATTATGCAGATACACTTCACTCAGGTATTTTTTTTTTCTTTAAAAGGTTGCTGATTATATTCCACAGCTGGCTAAATTTAGTCCAGATTTGTGGGGTGTGTCATTGTGCACAGTAGATGGACAAAGGTAAGAAATAGAAATTTTATTTTAGAAACTTAGCAGTTTGGGAAGTCTGCTGTAAAGCTCTTATGACTACTGAATATATCTTGTTCATATGATTTATTTTTACTTTTGGTGCCACCTCTGGTGATGATAATAACCAAGATTTACTTGTGAGCAGTTCAGTTGTGCTTTTCTTCTTTTTTAAAAAAAGCTGAACTTTACATTTCTGTAGTAAACTGTTACAACAAACAAATATTCACATCTATCCAAATAAGTCATGTCTCAAATAACTGAATTCTTTCCTGAAGATATTTGCATTAAAACTAACATTATTTTTAATGGACTCTCCTTTAACTTGATTTGATTTTTATTTGAGAAAATGTTAGCTTACTATTAGAGTCATTGGAATAAGAACACTTTTTTTGAGGTCATTCCACTGTTTAGTTTGGTCATGGCTTATCGGTTTCTTAACTCCATTTATCTAATTTTGGTTCTATGTTCCTTAACTGCAAAAAGAACTATTAGTCTCTGTTTTGAAAGAAGTTTTTTTTCTCTCAATCTACAGTTTCAGATATCCTTAAATATTTGAAACCTGCCTATTAGATCGCTGCTTCTATACTTGAAGTTTAATCTATGTAATCTGGCCTCATAATTTCAACCTTTTTTATACAGAGATCTTTCTGAATCTGCTGTGCAACAGTCTCCAATGCCAAAGTAGCTTCCAGAGATGGACAGATCTGAGCATATGGCTCCAAATATTGTTTAACCGAAGCTTTTATGTTTATAAAATCCATTCATTTGTCTTGTAGTTTCCTTGAGTTGAAGACCATATTCTATTAGTCCTTTTAATTTTTTTGTACTTAAGTTTGGGCCTAAAACTCGGGCAAAATTTGCTAACTGTTTAGAAAATGCTATTTATCTTCCTTGGAGTGTAAGTGAATGACCTTACACATACACAATTCTATCTGCCACAGTTTTGCTCACCTTAATGGACCCATCATGCTCTTTTTGCAATTTATATCTACACCACTTGAGAAGTTAATGAAAATACTGTTGTTAGCAGACTTGGATATACAAAATTTTTTTTCTATTATTCATGAACATAATGACAATTTGAGTGTATAGTTCAAATACCCAGGAGGTGCCACAAGTTACGCCATGTCAATTTGGAGTATGTACCCACTATTCATCTTCTACTGCTCTCGCCACCCCCCACCCCCCCAACCAATCGCCTTCCCAGCAGTTTACAATTTTCCTTTAATTCTGTGTGCTTTCACTTTTGCTGATGACCTCTAATGCGGAACTTTTTCTAATACTTTCCGGAAGTCCAAATAAATAACATCCATGCAGAAATGTCTTTGTTTACTGTGATGATGGCCTCCTGAAAAATTCAACTAGTTGACAGATAATCTGCTTTCTCTCTCATCTGTTCATATTTGTGTATGTGCTCAGTCACACTGTCCATCATAACCAGATTTTGATAATATCCCCAGTACAAACGTTAGCTGTGTCCTGGTTTCTTTCCCACCTTTCTTAAATAATGGAGTGGCATTAGTCATTTTCTAATACCAGGGGAAAATTCTTGAATCAGAAGTTTTTTTTTAAAATGATGACTAAAGCATCCAAATTTTATTACCACCTACTTCTAACAAATTGAGATGGAAGTCATCTCAGATTTTGTTTAAACCATCAGTCACGTTGTCCATATTCTTTTATTTAAACTTGTGTTAAATCTAGTAAATTGTTAAGTTTTAGTCTTGGGAATTTATAAACTAACTACCCCTATTTTAAATAAGATTGCACCTATTGAATTATAAATCATACTTCAGTTGCAAGTGTCTTTTTCCCCATGTGTAGAATAAGTGTATTGTGCTGCTTCACTTAACTATCACAATGAATAAAAAGGATAAACACTTACCCTACACGTTTGATTACTTTGTAACCTCGTAATATTCGCAGTTGATGGACAGTACAATCCAGCCGTGGATAAATAGTTTATCTGACATTGGTGGCTTTCCATGTAGTACAGACACTTGCCTTTGTTTCTGTGCAAGGATGGCTACTTTATTTCAACCACATATTTAAGTACTTTTTTCTCCCAAGGCTTGTGTTCACCCTTCTGTCAGAGTATCTGAAAGCTATAGCATTTAGCGAGCCTTCTTTTTTTTTTTCCTTTGGTGTCACAGTTTATCTTTGTACTGTCTTTTGGTTCCAGATGAAAAGTACTCTTCTTCCTTTTACATGACCATTACCTCACTTTATTTCCCTCTAAACTGTTCATTTCATCTGTTTGATCTTCCTTCATTTACAAAGGATAGATTGCTTGGAAGTGGAATGCTGCAACACATAATAGTTAACATTTGTGGAAGTAAATTTGTTGTATTTCCACATTAAACATGTTCTGATTCACTATTCTGCTGTTTTTCCTGAGAACCTAACATTTGGACCATTTAACACTCCATACTGAAGCAGTTGATTCCTCGAACTCCCCACCCCCACCCCACTCAACGTGTTCATTTGATGCAAATTTGAGAAGTGGAACATATCAGCATCAAACATCAGTTCTAGTTACAAATGACATCAAGGGGTATGGATATGGTGTGTAAATATGGCGTTGAGGTTGACAATCAACCATGATCCAGATGATAGGGCAGGCTTGAAGGACTGAATCACCCCCTTCTGTTTCTATGTTACTAACATGTTTGAGCCAGTTTTAATTAGTTGTTAAATGTAAATCCCTCTACTTTGCCTCCCTCTGTTCAGTTCCCAGTGTGAGCATCATCAACTGCATGATCTATCATTTTGGTCACTTATAAAAGATGATCTCCTGTCACATTAGGTTTAGTTTTGTTTCAGACCTTTCCTCCCCAGGAAATGGATTGGGGCTGTCTTGATTCTTACAGACTGAAGAAACTTCTTTTGCTAAACGCTTTTTCTTTTGGGTAAAGTGAGTTTTTAATGTAGTTATAAAGGACATACTTGCACCTAGCAATTAGAAAATCTTTGTTCCAGAGGGTTAAGATTGTCAATGGTTAGTTCAAGGAAGGAAATTGGTTTTTTGGAATTTTCAAATGTAATGGCGATCTTCCAGAATTATTGAAGAACGATTTCAGTTGCATGGGCAATTTTTCCCTCATTTTGTCCTAAAGATTAATTCATTAACATGTCTCAAATAAGAACACACAGCCCATACTGTCTTTGTCTAAAGTCTTGGGGTTCAACAGCATTTGCATTTTCGTCATCAACCTTTATTCAAGTTCTTTCTCTTTCTCCCCACCTTCCTCCTTGAAAATGAGGGCTTTCAGTTCATGGGACATAAGATATTATTTATCACTGGCAAACTCAGTATTTATTATCCATCCCTAACCATCGTTGAGAAAACAGCAGTGATCTGCTTTCTTAAACCTCACTGCATTCCATGTGTATGGATGCTTAACTTTGCATTTTATTGGAATTGATTTTATCTCCATTTTCCAATTTCTGTATCTTGGAGAATTCAATTGTGACCATCCCTGAGTGTCCTGTTCTTGTACATCTGGGATGTGCGGTCTAGTTCCTGTAACTAACATCTGGGAGTTTCACAGGCAGGCCTGTGTTTGAGCTCTCAGTTGCCATGAACCAGCTTTCTTGAAACATAGTCCCACTTTTCTTGATTTCTGATGTTGCAATGTGATACCCAGTGCTTCATGTTGATGCAATACATGGGTTATGCTTTTGTTTTATTCATTTACGGGATGAGGGCGTCGCTAGCTAGGCCAGCATTTATTGCCAATCCCTAATTGCCTAGAGGCAGTTATGAGTCAACCACATTGTTGCAGGTCTGGAATCATATGTAGGCCAGACTAGGTAAGGATGGCAGTTTCCTTCTCTACAGGGCATTAATGAACCATATGGGTTTTTCTGACAATTGGCAATGGATTCGTGGTCGTCATTAGACTCTTAATTCCAAATATTTATTGAATTCAAATTCTACCATCTGCCATGGTGAGATTTGAACCCAGGTCCCCAGAACATTACCTGGGTCTCTGGATTAGCAGTGCAGTGGCAATACCACTAGGCCATTGCTTCCCTACTTTTCATAATAAATAGAACAGAATTTCTTTTGCAAATTCAAAAAAAAAAATCCCATTTTGATTTCGTTTGTGTCTAAGAGCTGCTTTTAACTAATTGTATTACCTGATTCAATTTACAACATTTGGAGGACATTCAATGATCTCTTAATTGGAGGTGCAGAACATTTATAAAGTGATCACTTGGAGTTGCAGATAACCCATCAATCTTGTGGACTTCAGTACTACATGTTTGAGCCTTTTACACTTGCTTTGTAGCTTAAAAAAAATTAGAGTTCCCTCGACACTTTGGTCATTTGAATGCATGAAAAAAATACAATAGCAAATTTGCTACTTTTTTGTCTGCCTTTCCTAGACTGGCTTTGGATAACGAATGTTCACTACAGAGCAGTTGAGGATCCAGTGTGTTTGCTGTAAGTAGTGAAACTCATTGATTTGAGGTGGAAGAGATTTCCCAGCATGATAGAGATGGCTTTGGAGGCAGGGTGGCTGAGAATTTTTTTTTTTAAAAAATGTGTTTGGGTTGTTATCATGGTTCTGCCTTCTTCCATCTTTCCTAAGGGTAGTAGGAAACAATGTCAGGAACTCCTGTGGTCGAGGTGTGAGGTAGATATTTGAGAAGGATTTTACATGTGGATCCCTTCTTTATCAAAAGGGGGATTAACCCCATATTGATTCTCTCCTGGTAGTTAGAGAAGGTGAGAGCATAATGGGTGGTATTGTATTATTGTGAGTGACACGTTATCAACGTATTGATCGGTTACCACTGAACAGTTTCAGACATGGCTAGGTGGGAGACTGCTTTGCCAAGAATCTCCTGCTGTCAGATTGCCAGCTCCTTGGAAGGCACTTCTGACTAGCACTTCATCTCACTTAAGACACACTTCCCTCATGCCAGCCATCAGGGTAGCAGCTTATATAATTTGATCTCTGCCTCTACTGAGAGCCAAGGTAAGGTACTTAGCACTGTTTAAATGTTCCTGGAAGTACCATCTTTGGTACTCAAGCACCATCTTCTTTGCAGCCATGCAACCTTCCACAAGGAAGAGAGGATGGCCACTGATGCATTTGGTCAGAAGACTAATTCCCAACATGGTATCTGTAGGGAGAGGATCAGATATCCTGATATATAAAATCACCAGCCATCTTGGGAAGCACAGGTTTTGTGGCAACTGACAGTTCTCATCCTTAGTGTTTGATAGCTTTTCCAGTGGACCATATAGATAACACTTTGCCATTGATCAATAAGATCTCCTCTCCTGTGACCAATTTGTGTAATCTGTTCTGCAAGGAAAGAAAGACAGAGGTACCTGTGGCCATGTTGGTTTGTGTGCAGAGGAGTGAAAGTGACCATTTCTGAGAATGTGTGTTAGCTCTTTAGATAGGGATGTGAGGTGACTGCGAGGAGTTGAATGAGTGAAACTGCAAGATGTGTTCATTTGAGGCTTGTATTGTATTTCAGAGTGGGATTTGGTATTTACCTGCTGTGCTGTCCTAATGACCTAAATTTTATTGGTGCATGGTCTCCAAGTTGGAGGAGATACGTTGATGCTTTCCTGTTTTTTTGGACACTTCTATCCATGCCTTCTCTGTTAGGAAAGCTTTCCATCCTCAGTATAGCTCACCCCACCACAGCCTTCCAGGTCTCTCCATTCCTGTGGGTGCTATAGTCTTCCCAAAAAAAACTCCGCAATATGTGCCGCCTACAAAATGGCCTCACCGTATCATCTTCTCTTTGTAATTGGTTGGGGAACCCTGAGATGGGCCCTAAAATGGCCATTCAGGGCTGCTGACACACGTATTTCTTAATACTCTACTAGTACACGGGCAGTAAGATTTCTTCTCAAATATTTGTTTCATAATCCTCTCTCCATCATTATAGCATTTGTTAGGCAATTATCTAAACATTTTTGCAAGATGGTTGGTGGTCAGTAAATAGCTGCTTTAAGTATATGGATAATGGAGTTAGAACTACACAGACACAATCTCTTGTAAATAGAATGCAGAAAAAGACTGAATATTCTTGAAATGAAACAAAGAACAGCAAATGCTGAGAAGCTGAGCAGGTCAGGCAACTTTTAAGAAGAGCAGATAGTTTTGCCTTACAAATGCAAGCCATTTATCAGAGTTGGACTTTCCAGAATGTAGTTCTGTGATTGCCACCAGCTCTCGATATGTTTATTGGCATTCGTTATATGTGAGGCTATACAGAGAAAGCCAACAATCTTACAATACTAGGGGTGGGTGGTGGCACTAATAATCAAATTTGATCTTTATACGTATCCTATACTTAGAGTGGACTTTGCTACAAGGTGATTCTCTGATATCAGTCACAGCCCCATGATTTTTTTTCATAATGCCACACGTTCCAGGTGCATAACAATTTGAGTTACAATGCTTCCTAATAACCGATGTACGTTTCTTTTGTAAAGGTAATATTAAAGATTGTTGAATTCAAATTGAGTGATTTCCCGAGTGGAGTAATTAGTAAATCTAGTTGGTATGAGCTGAATGAGGAATAGACCCAACTTCTAAGAGGCTGCAGACATGATTGCATTTTCTAACCATTGAAGTGTGTCATCAGCAGAATTTATGGTACCCAAAACAGAAATCCATCCATCCTGAACAAAATATCTCAATAATAAGTTTTAAAAATTCACATGTCTGGAATCTACAGTAAGTTTGTGGATCTCCTCATTCATCCCAAAGTGTAAATAGTAATCAGATGGCCTTCTCCATGTCTTTCCGTTCTTTTGCCTTCACTTTAATGAAAACTGAAGGTTATCCTAAAATGAAGCAATTACCAACTTGGAAACCAGTGAATAACAGAGGTTTTAATCCCATCACGTATGGCTGATGTTATGTACCTATACGAAGGCATCCATTGATTGATTGATTAATTTTCTTATTTGATTATGCCATCATATGTTGCTTTGCTTTTGATGCCTTTGTTCACAGAAACTCTTATTTTCAAAAATGCTGTGACTGTTTCTACAGATACTCCATAATGGCTAGAGTGACAGCCAATATAAAGTTACCACATTGAGCATTTTAGAGCAAACTTCTTGATTGTAAATTATCCAATGACACACTAATGTAAAATTCCATTACACTGCTGTGAATTTAGCCAGGCCCAGCACATAATCATAGATTCAATTTAATTTTGGACGCTTGTGCTGATTCGCAAGTATACATTCGTGTGTGGAATGCAAGGGGCAGATGCTTCCTACTGAAATACCCCTTCCTCTTAGTGATGGGAAATAATTTAAAAATCTTCTCTGCCGAAAGTAAATGATAAATTGTATCCATTTAGAAACACTGTGGAGGCATCCCATCTAAATCTCTGATCCAGAAAAGACCCATTTTGTTGAGATATTTGCTATTGTATGCCTTTAGAATTAATACGGAGCTGGTTTGAGGCCCTTGCTTTATCAATGGTTGTTTAAAGTATGAAAACAGCTGGTTGATTCTTAATTTGTGATTGTTGATTGTCAAATGGATGCAAGTGCTGTTTGCTTGTAATGATAGATAAGACCTATATTTAACTTGAGTATCTCTTTGGCTCAGGAGTCTGAAATGGCAAGCCTTCACTTTGCTGCTCTTTGATATCAAATGAGTTTGAAATTATCCTCACTTCTGACCACTCCTGGGCCTCATGTGATGGTATTTTTGTAATGTAAGAATTTTGAATGAAGTTATCCTTGAATTTGCCTTTAAAACGTTTTATTTCAGTTTAATATAACTGCGCTTTTGAAAATGTAACCTAAATTTGATTTGGCATTCTATTGATTTTTGGACCTCAGCCAAGCATGTTTTGAAATATTAATTTTTCAACTTTTAGCTAATTACTTCAATGACGGAAGTGCTTAAAGATGGAGACAAATATAAAATTATGTAAGCTTCAAAGTAAGGCTTCTTTCTTCTTTTTATAGTGGAATTATTCAGTTAAATGGTCCAAAACTGTGTTGATCATGTACATTTGATTTAAATTCCTAGTCTGTTTGAGACAGGCTGTCACCCAAATACATCTGAAAATGAAATTCTGCATGAATCCTGTAATGCAATGAAAATTATCTTTCTGATTTAGTAAACCTTAATGAGGAATAGATTTTTTTCAAAAGGAAATGTTGCTTATTAATCTCTTGTGCTTCCTAAAATTGATTTTGTTTTAACAAGCTATTTCCTTTTTGGAAAGAATTTTAGAACAAAGTCTCTATTTAGGAACAAACACGAAGCTGCAGGTTGGAACATATGATATAATGTTTTTCCATTGTTCATGCTTGCATTATTGAAGTGACCAAACAGAATTAATCATTTAAGTGACATTTTTCCTGATTCGTTTGTCATGTGCTAGATATACAGTAAAGTTTTTCAATTAGTACTGATTTTGTAATTTTGTTTAAGATTCAAGATGATTAGAGTCTAGGCACAATTTTTTTCTTTTGCAGTGAAGGTGGGGTGGAGAGGGAGGAAGAGAGGAGAGTGGGATTTTGATGTTGTGAAAATTAAATTTTAGGTTGTAGAATAAAAGCATTTTGCTATCAGCAAAAGTGGATTACTTTAATTTCTTTTCTGAAAGACAAAGTTGTAAAGCAGTAAACTAAATCTAAAATGTATCTTTCACTAAAAATGCAAATTCGTACTATTGATTTCCTAGCAAAAAATTTGAGATGCTGCTTTTGCATTTCATTTAAATTGATCCACGGCATGTCCACAACGGAACAAATCATACTCTATTTAAAAAAAAAGTCAATTGAATAACATATAAAACAGTTAATTCTAAATGTACTATCATAGACCATAAGGTTCCATTTCAATGTAACTATACGTTAACATCAACAGTTTTCATTGAAGAAATGAGTGCTGCTGTTCGTAGCTTTTGTTATTAATATGAGACTTTCTCAAGAAGCTGGATTTTTTTTTTAAAAAAGAGTCCTAGATTGTGGATAACTTTGATCTTATTTAATGCAATCTTTTGGTTATATTTCTTTTTTGACATTATTTAGATTGCAATGGTACCATCTGGCTTTAGTAAAAGAAAATAGCCTAAGTCACATGCGAACCTGTAATAGACAAGTTGTTTTATCTAATGGCTGAGAATGAATCTATATCAAGTAACATGAACTGTATCAACTAGCTGACTTTGGGTTTGGCTGAATTGTTGAATGAGGCCAAAGAACAGTAAGAACTCCACTGTTACACATGATAGGGGAGGGGAGTGTTCATACTGGATCATGGTTGATTTTATATTAAAGGGATGTGTGTGTGGACTTCAAGTGACAGCAGAATCTGGATCTCTTCAAACTCCTTGAAACTGAGTAGAATACTTACTTTACTGTCGAGTATTGCATATGCCTAATGACCACTTGGTAAGACTTTGGAGGGTGACCTTTACATGTGGACTTGTATTTTAGAAAACCATTTGGAGAGAATAGTGGAAAGTTGATGAAAGGAGAAAGGTTGTTTTTGCACTTTTTTTGAGACTTCTGTTCTTTTTACCTGTTTTTAAGTCGTCTTTATTTCTTATAGTCTTTCACCTCGGTGGAAATGAACTTCAGCCAGGAGAGCAAGTGGGTGGAACTGCATACTCCTTCACAACTTCAGTGTGCCAGACTTCTGTAAATGGCCATAAAGGAGGTGTGTGTATACACAGACCAATTCCCAATGTTTTGTTTTTTGCTTTCATGGATATCTTGAAAGAGACATCTGAAAACCAATACAGATCATTTGATACGATTTACAATTAAAGGTGCGAGATCAGTAGCTGGGAAGTCGCTGGTCTGCAACAAAAACTTTGGTCTGTCAATAGGAATATTACACTTGCTTCCTTTTACACACCAGTGACTCTAAAGGAATTTCTGTGAACCTTGCACAGACTGGTTACTGCATGCGTGCAGTGAGCATGATCTGTTTGACCTTGGATATCCTTTTGCTTTTCAGCAACTGAAGTGGTATGGAATTTCCACTTCTCAGTCTGCTCAGGTGTTTGGCTGAATTACATTCATTGTTCATCTCCACTTTTGCAATCTACTGCCCCTGTTACACTGTAAAACTTCAGTTAGTGTGAATCCACCTTTTGCTCCATAGTGATGCAAGCTTGGGTTCCCTTTCTTTATTGTGCAGTATGGCATTGCTTATCTGAAAAAAACCTGTCTTGTACTGCATGTGCTCTGTATCACTTAAAAAAAAAAAAAAAAAAAAAAATCTTTGAGCTCTTATTCTCAAATGGCACAAATCTCTGCGCATTCATGAAATGAATATACAAAGTGATGTCTTTCTCTAAGCCAACGCAACGTTTAACTTTTGCCTTGCCCTGCTTTTTAAATAAAGCAGCCACTGTAACAAATGAAGAATTATAACAGGAGCCTGAAGTGATCTTCACTGTTGGGACGTACAGCTATCCATTGAACCTGTTACATTCTTACAAGTCCATGGAAAAAGCTTTAAGCCTGATTTGGGATGATATAGCATTTGTTACTTTAGAGGTACAACATTAGTCTCCACTGTCGCTAGCAAGATTTGGTACAGTTTTTATGTAAATATTATTTAAATAATGTTTAAATCCCTAGATGAGGAAAATTATGTTTTTTGTTATTGATTTGTTTTCATGAAAAATAATGCATTGCACTGCAAACATGTTTTTCTAAAGTATTAATGGAATCATTATATTGAACGAACTTGTAAATAAATTATAAAATGTACTATGAACTCTGGTTTTTAATACTAGGCAAAAAATCAAAAGAACTAGGAATACTAGAAATCTCAAACAGAAATTGTTGGAAAATCTCAGCTCTAGCAGCACCTGTGGCAAGAAAGCAGAGTTAACATTTTGGGTCCAGTGACCTTTCTTCAGAACTGCAGTTTAGCTGAAATTCTCCAGCAATTTTGGTTTTCATGTTTTGTGGTTTTTAATAACTAGCGTTATATACAAAGATGGGCTTTATTTTGTAAAACTTAAAGGTACAATTAATTTTTTTTGTCCTTAGTGATAAATTGTAGAGAAAAAAATTGAATAGGGTGAATGCCGTGGCCCAGATGGATTTGTACAAAAATACTTGTCCCATTAAATGGTGGACAGTGAAAATTGTAAAGACTGAGTGTCATACCTGATTTTGCTTTTTGCTTTGTTCAGGTGTCTATGTATATCACACATAACAAGAAAAAATTAACTTATTAATTTTTAAGCTTCTGGGTCGTCGGTGTTTCTTAAGTATTCATGTTTAACTTTATGTACACAAATCAGTTGTTACATCACTTACCAAGGACTAGAACATGCCATCAGGTGTGCTTGTATGTATTGTGTTCTATTAAAGTTGATACATCTTCTGAGAATATTGTTTTTATGCAAATGAGCTATAAGTAGTCAGAAGCAGGCCTTGATTTAACTACTCAAATATGTGTAGTCGTCATAAACTTAGGGTGCTAGTAGATCAGACTGTTGATACAAAATGCAGACATGGGGTAAACCTAGATTTTGCAGACGAAACAAGTTTGAAATTATACCAATGAATTGAAATAGTGTGGCTTACTTTTTTTTTTCCTGGTAATGGGTTTAGTGACAATGCATATTTCATACATTGGAACCTTTTGTCGTTGACAATATTGTTAATATAAATGATTTTTGCAAGAATTGAATTGAACAAATTCAATTTTGTGAATGAGTGTAAAATTAGGCCCAGTAGTACCTGATTGGATGTTGTGGCTGTTGGTTGTGAATTTGTGTGCGTATGCACAGAATTTATTACAGCATTTTTTTTTTTTT
>JAHRHZ010000145.1:27642404-27681157 GCA_024137785.1 Ginglymostoma cirratum | reverse complement strand
GTGTGTGTGTGTGTGTGTGTGTGTGTGTGTGTGTGTGTGTGTGTGTATATATAAAGGAAGATAGGCAAAGTGAACATAGGTCCCGTAGAAAACAAGGCTTGTGAAATAATAGGAAACCAGAAAATGGCAGAGGAGTTGAATAAATATTTTGCATCAGTCTTCACAGTAGAAGGATTCCACAATTCCAAAATAATCAAGAGGCAAAAGGAGGAGAGGAAATAACTGTTTATTTCTATTTATTCATGGGACGAGGGTGTCATTGGCTAGGCCAGCATTTATTGCCCATCCTAGAGAGCAGTTTAGAGTTCATTACGTTGCTGTGGTGTGGAGACACAGGTAGACCAGGTAAGGATGGCAGCTTCCTCCTAAAGGACATCCGTGAACTAGATGGGTTTTTCTGACAATCGTCAATGGCTTCATGGTCATCATTAGACTGTTAATTCCACATTTATTATCCGTATATATCAGTTATTATCAGTGATGAAGAAATGCTAAGGAAATTGATGAGGCCAAATCCCAATAAGTCCCTGATGGGATGCATCATAGGATATTAAAGGAAGTAGCTGCAGAAATCCTTAGGTTTCGTAAGGATTAGAAAGCCTTTTGTATTTACAGTAAGAAAGGAGACAGAAAAAACATGGGAAATTAAGTCATTGAAAAAGGACGTAATTGCTTGATCATAATACTTCTAAAGGCTCTGCTATGTCGGCATGGCATCGTGAAGGGAAAATCATGCCTGAAAAATTTACGAGAATTCTTTCAGGAGGTAACGAGCAGGATAGATAATTCAGAAAGCGTTTGATAAGGCACCACGCATTAGGCTATTTAATAAGATTAAGAGCACATGGTGTTGGAGGTGGTATATTAGCATGGGTACAGGTTGGTCAACTATAAGATGAGAGAGTTGGGATAAAGGGGGTCATTTTCAGGATGACACACTGTAAATAGTGGGGAGAGAGAGAGAGAGATATATATATATATATATATTTTATATACATTAATGACTTGGATGAGGAATGTAAATGTACAAGTCTGTGAATGACACCAAAATTAGATGGTAAGACAAGTGGGTATGACATGAGTCTACAGAAGGATATAGACTGGTTAACCAGGTAGACAAAAACTTGGCAGATGGAATATAATGTGGGAAAATGTGAGGTTATTCACTAACAAAAATAGGGGAGCTGAATATTATTTAAATGGATAAATGGAGTGGATCTGTAGCTCTGGTTGTGGGTGTTGAGGTTGGTTGACTTGCCGGGCTGATTTTTGTTTTGCAGACATTTTGTTACCGTGATTGGTAACATCCTCAGTGCAGCCTCTGATGATGCGTCGGTGTGTTTTCCCGCCTGGTGTTTAAACTCTGTCCATTGAGATGGATTGCCTCACTTCCGGGTTTTCCTCTGTAGTGGAATGTATATGGGGTCGAGTTCAATGTGTTTATTAATAGCATGTTTCGTGGATTGCCATGCTTCCAGGAATTCTCCTGCTTGTCTCTGCCTAGCCTGTCCCAGGATCTTGGTGCTGTCCCAGTCCAAGTCGTGGTTCTCCCTGTCCACGTGGATTGAGATGAGTGAGTATAGGTCGTGTCTTTTTGTAGCCAGTTGGTGTTCACGTACTCTTGTTGTTAGTTTCCTTCCTGTTTGTCTGATGTAGTGTTTCTCGCAGTCTCTGCAGGGGATTTTGTAGATGACGTTGGTCTTGTCTATGGCGGGGAGTGGGTCTTTAGTTCGGGTGAGCAGGTGTCGTAGGGTTGACGTGGGCTTGTGTACCACTCTGATGCCCAGCGGTTGTAGGAGTCTTGTGTCATGGGTCGTGTCGGCTATATGAACAGCATCAGAAAGATTCTACACACCCCAAAACGTTCGTCACACTACCCTACATCAGGAACACGTCGGAACTCGCCACAAGACTCCTACGACTGCTGGGCATCAGAGTGGTACACAAGCCCAGGTCAACCCTACGACACCTGCTCACCCGAACTAAAGACCCACTCCCCGCCATAGACAAGACCAACGTCATCTACAAAATCCCCTGCAGAGACTGCGAGAAACACTACATCAGACAAACAGGAAGGAAACTAACAACAAGAGTACGTGAACACCAACTGGCTACAAAAAGACACGACCGATACACACTCATCTCAATCCACGTGGACAAGGAGAACCACGACTTGGACTGGGACAGCACCAAGATCCTGGGACAGGCTAGGCAGAGACAAGCAGGAGAATTCCTGGAAGCATGGCACTCCACGAAACATGCTATTAATAAACACATTGAACTCGACCCCATATACGTTCCACGACGAAATGAGGCAATGAATCTCAACGGACCCCAGAGTTTAAAAACCAGGCGGGAAAACACACCGACGCTTTGTTGGACGCTGCACTGAGGATGTTACCAAGCATGATAACGAAATGTCTGCAAAACAACAAACCAACTCGGTGAGCCAACCAACCTCAACGAATGGATAAATGCTACAGAACAGAGGCATTTGGGACCGTATGTAACTCAAAAAAGCTAGCATCCAGGTTCAGTGTGCAATATTGAAGGCAAATAGAATGTTTTTCTTTATTTCAAAGGGAATGGAGTGTGAAAATAAGAATTATTGCTAAAACTATATGAGGCAGTAGTCAGACCACAGCTAGAATACTGTGAGCAGTTTTTCCCCTTGTGTAATAATTGAGGTCCAGAAGGCATAATCCTAGAATTGGTGTTAGGGCATGTTTAAGACAAAATTTGAGGAGAATAATGAATCTGGAATCCTTTACCACAGTGGGCTGTCAAGGCTGAGTTTTTTTTTGAATCAGAAAGGGAATTGAGATTCGGGGAAAAGGCAGAAAATGTGGTTTGGATTATTAGATCAGCTATGATCTTACTAAATAGTGGAGAAGAGTCGATGTGCTGATGGCCTACTTCTACTGCGGTCTTATGGCCTACAAAGGAAAAAAAGTGTTGTAATTAAGTCATTAACATTCCAAAGAGATTTACTTCCAAAATGCTGCAATAATTGTAATTCTTATACATGTTTGGAGAGCTTTAAATGTTTTTGCTGTATTCATGTTGGTTGTCATAACATTTTTACATTGGTGAAAATTTTGACTTGGTATAATTTATTTGATATGTGGCAAACAGTTTAGTACTTGGACATGCTTCTTGATCATTTTTGTTCTATTGTCTTGTGGCGTTGAATTATTGTGTAATTGTGTGAAACTTTATTATTCTAGGCACTCTGTTGGAGACACCAAAGTTCCCTTTTGTCTTCAGTCCTGTGTGAAACCATTGAAATATGCAATTTCTGTTCATGACCTTGGGACAGATTACGTTCACAAATATGTTGGTAAAGAGCCCAGTGGATTACGGTTCAACAAATTGTTCCTAAACGAAGAAGGTAGAATTTGTGTATTTAATACAAAACTTAAGTCTTTTTGATTAGAATCAGATTGAAACATTAAAATCACCATGAAAATCTCTGGTAGCTGTTTTAACTGATTAAGTGTAGATATTCAGAATTAAAAGGGACTCGTCACATTCTGCTGTTTTGGTTGAAACCTATGGAGCTGTGACATACTTTTTCCCATTGCAAGTATTCAGCAATTCTTAAATTATAGATCTGAATCTTTCTCGGAGTTATTATAATTAAATTGTTAATGTCATTAACGTTTTTAGCTATTTACACTTAAAAGTATTTTGAAAGGAAAAAGTAATTCCAGCTTCCTCATGGTTTGAATAAATGGCAATTTGTCATCTATTGTATGACTGTTAGAAGTTAGTATTTCTATCATAAAGTCAAATATTCCCCATGAAATTTTTAGAGTACAGTGATGTATGAGATTTTTTTTTAGGCTTTTCAAATGTTGTTGCCCCAATAGGTCTCATGGAATTTTGGTAACCAATTATTTTAGGTACTGCATGAATAAATAGTTCCATATATGTAAATAAATTATTTTGGTCTTTGCTTTTAATTGCAAACGTCTAGTTGAATTTGGATTTCTCAAAAAAATCTTAATTAAAATCTACAGATTTTTGTATTCTTAGCATTGTAGTCTGTCTCTTTTTAATCTTCTCCCTTTTTGATATCTCCCCTCTGCACCTTGTACAACACCATAAAGGTGTATTAAATAAAATATAATGAAATTAAGATGTTTACTTTGCTTACTACTGAATTTAATGCTTTATAAATTTATTAGTTCAGCTGTTTTTTGTTCTTCTAACTATTGTAATAGAAATGGTCATTCTGCCATTGGATAAATTCTGTATTTTCTATTGTTTCAGATAAACCTCATAATCCTATGGTAAATGCTGGGGCTATTGTGGTAACATCCCTTATTAAGGTAAGAAGTGTGTCATTATTCCTTTTTTGAATAAGTTACTAATATTCAAATATGCAAGATATGTGTAAGTACATTTCATTAGAAATGTATCACGCCGGTGGAGCTACTTGCTGCTTTATGGAAACAGGAGTAGGCCATTTAGCCCCTTGTGCCTGTTTCACCATTCAGTGAGATCATGACCAATCTGCATCCTAACTTCATACACTTGCATTTGGCCCATATCCCCTAATACTTTTTTGGTTTACAAAAAAATTATCCAGCCCCAATCTATAATTAACAATTGATCTAGCAGCCACTGCAATTTGTGAAAGAGTTCCAAACATTCACTGTCGTTGCGAGGAAGTGCTTCTTAACATCTGTCCTGAATGGTCTGGCCTTGAGCATGCAAAAAGATAGACAGGAAAAGAAAACATCTGGACAGCTGATCTTTCACCATGTAGTTGTGGTGCTTTGATCATCATGTTTTCTACTAATAGGCTCCTGCCACCAGAAACCTTGTAATTTTCTGAAAGGGGCAAAGGAGAAAAATGCAAGGCTAAGAACTTGAGAATTCCTGTGATCTCTACCTTTGCCAGGAACTTTTTCAGCTCTCTTTAGGATACCTTTGCACCATAACAAGAGATTAATTAGTAAGAAAGGCTGTATAACGCCTGTTGTAGAAATTGCATGTATTTAACCATAATATTATTTCAATTTTCTAATAAATTAAAAATGTAATATGTGCTCATAGTGTGGAATTAGTGTTAATGGTACATCTTTGCTGTAAATTGGGTTGTTTTTGTATAACACTTTGCTCATGCATCTGAGTACTGAAATGCCCTTTGGACAACACCACAAAAGTGCATAAAAGAAAATGCAGTGAAGTTAAGCTGCTTAGATTCAGCAGTAAACATTAAGCAATTTTAAATTGTTTGCCTGCTGTCTTGAACAAAAGTGTATGGTTTTCGACATGCAGCCATTCTAGCAATGCAACCTATCAACCCTACTTTATTTGACTGTTACTTTATGGCATTTATCTTTTCTGTCATGTAGCTATCACACTTCAATTATGCTTAGTTTGATGGATAGTCAAGGTTTTTCTGAGTGGGAGTATGAAGCTTTATCACCAACTCCTCAAAAAAATATTAAAACTTAACATCAAACACATATAGGTAATGAGCTTGCAAAGAAGTTGGGAGCTGGAACAGGTAGGCCTGTTTCTTTGGAAGTGGTTTGCAGATTTTGTGTTCAGTGCACAATGGTTGACTTGTTTCTGTGATTGTGATTGTGATCGAGATTGAGAGAGAGGGAGGAGCTTCCAATACCCTTGTAATCTGTTTGTTGCTTTCTTTCTTTTGCTTAAGATCTGTTTAAATTCCATTCCTTTGCAGATTCTGTTTTTCATTTTTTTTTTCATTTCTAGCTGGTTGGTTGTAGGTGACCTTTCTCCAATATGTGCAGTTATTATGCAAGTGTGAGTGAAACCAGAGATGCACATTTTGATATCTTACTCAGGTTCAGGACCTCTTGATTAAAATGGTAATTCTGAGGTTGCTGATTTTGTCTTCCCTGTGGGTTGCATGGGCTTGTCAGGTGATTACAAGCCAGCAGCGTGTCTGGTTTAAAATAAAGATTTTAGCCGATTAAAGTTGATGGGCCATTTTCACTATAATCATAATATTGACATTAGCTCATGTATAAAACAATGAGTTTATCCAAAATGAATATCATTTTGCGAAATGTTGGCTGATTTCCCCATCATAATTTTCATATAGCTTATTCTCATTTGTGGTCCAATTACATGTATAGATCTTGTATGAATCACAAATGTGCAGAACATGTCCAAAACACCTACAACCAGACTGTTAATTAAGGTAAGAGATAACAAGGTATAGAGCTGGATGAACACAGCAGGCCAAGCAGCATCAGAGGCAGTTGCTGTGTACCTTCACTGACCCCTGCAGAATACAATTGGTCTCCTATTACATCCATGACCTTTTTAATATTAATTTTTATGCCTGGTAGAATGCCCCATTTTATTTTCACAGCATCCCAATTTCACAAGGTTCTATATTGTGCATTAATCTCTTGTGAATTACCTTTCTCAAAGACTTTCTGAAAGTCCAAATAAACAGTGTCTACTGAGCTAGCCTCAACTAGTAAATTCTTTGAAACTGTCTAATTAGTGAATCATGACCTGTTTTCTCCCCAGAAGCTGTTTTCTGCCTTTGACTCCATTCTCTATCCAGGTGATCATTGGCAACACATCTTACGATCTCTATCAATACTTGCCTATAATTGAAGTCAAACCAATGGGCCGTAGTTCCTGATAATGTGAAGAGCTGGATGAACACAGCAGGCCAAGCAGCATCATAGGAGCAGGAAATCTTGGCGTTTCGGGCCTAGACCCTTCTTCAGAAATGGGGGAGGGGAAGAGGGTTCTGAAATAAACAGGGAGAGAGGCGGATAGAAGATGGGTAGAGGAGAAGATAGGTGGAGAGGAGATAGGCAGGGATGGAGCTGGTAAAGGTGAGTGTGTGGGGAGGTAGGGAGGAGATAGGTCAGTCCCGGGAGGACGGATAGGTCAAGGGGGTGGGTTGAGATTAGTAGGTAGGAGATGGGGGTGGGGCTTGAGGTGGGAAGAGGGGATAAGTGAGAGGAAGAACAGGTTAGGGAGGCGGGGGACGAGCTGGGCTGGTTTTTGGATATGGTAGGGGGAGGGGAGATTTTGAAGCTTGTGAAATCCACATTGATACCATTGGGCTGCAGGGTTCCCAAGACGTTCTCGACCACTGAGGAGGGGGGGATGTTGCGGTCCTTGAAGAACGAGGACATCTGACATGTCCGGCAGTGGAATACCTCATCCTGGGAGCAGATGCAGCGGAGGCGAAGGAATTGGGAATAAGGGATGGCGTTTTTGCAGGAAGGTGGGTGGGAGGAGGTGTATTCTAGGTAGTTGTGGGAGTCAGTGGGCTTGAAATGGATATCGGTTTCTAGGTGGTTACCCGAGATGGAGACAGAGGTCCAGGAAGGTGAGAGAGGTGTTAGAGACAGTCCAGGTGAACTTAAGGTTGGGGTGGAAGGTGTCGGTGAAGTGTATGAACTGTTCGAGCTCCTCATGTGAGCATGAGGCGGCGCCGATACAGTCGTCAATGTAACGGAGGGAGAGGTGGGGTTTAGGGCCAGTGTAGCTTTGGAAGAGGGATTGTTCCCTGGTTTTTGTCTCGCCTTATTTGAAAATCAGAACCGAATGACATCCTTTCAATCTAAGGAGCCGATCTGACTCCAGCAAGCCAAATGAAGATGTGTAAAGCACCTACAAATGACCTCAATTGTTTTTAAGTATTCTCAGGTGAATGTTACCTGACCAGATCTGTTTTTGGCTCCAAATTAAATGTAAGATGTCTCAGCTACTGTTTAATATTAATAGTTTTTGTTAAATGCTTTTATAAAACAAAATTAGCACATCATAAATTACCAGAATTAGAATTGTGCAACAGTTTCAAAGAAATGTTTTAAGGCAATTAATAGAAGCAAATAGTAAAGGAGTCGATGGTGTAAAAGTTACTGGTGTGAAAGATGACCGAAGCTTGTTGAACTGAGGAATTTTGAGGGTTTGAGATGAAGTAGAGTGGAATTGTTGTAGTTTTATTTGAAAAAAAAAACACCATAGATGCAGGGCTGAGGCAGCAGGCAGCTAACCTCAAAAGTACGAGGAAGATATGGAATGTGCCCAAACAGCCAGAATTAGAGAACCAAAAGCAGTGGGGCGATGAAGTGATATCCTTTTTCTGTTTGTGAGATTAACTGCGCTGCTATATTATGGGTGATCTGTATCTCTCTTCTGGTTAAACGACATGTGAATTGTGACAATTCACGTTTCCAACTGGGGAAATTTTCTGAGATCTATACAAAATTGTTTTGAATTACTGAAGAATAGAGGCATAGATTATTTTCTAAGTGTGGAAAGGCTTTGGAAATCTGAAACACAAAGGGACATGGGAGTCTTAGTTCAGGATTCTGTTAGGGTTAACATGCAGGTTCGTTTGACAGGGAGGCAAGGGCAATATTAGTGTACGTTTTGAGAGGGCGCAAATACAAGAGCAGGGATGCACTGTTGAGGCTGTATAAGACTCTGGTCAGACCGCATTTGGAATATTGGGAGCAGTTTTGGGCCTCGTATCTAAGGAAGGATGTACTAACCTTGGAAGCGGTCCAGAGGAGTTTCTCAAGAATGACCCTGGGGATGAAGGGTTTGTCAATGATGAGACCAAGTACAGGAAATACATAAACAGCTTAGTGGCACAATGTAAAGATAACCATCTCTCCCTCAATATCAGCGAAATGAAGGAGCTGTCATCGACTTTGGGAAGCAGATTGGAGGTCATGACCCTGTCTGTATAAATGGTGCTGAAGTGGAGGTGGTTGAGGGCTTCAAGTTCGTAGGAGCAAATATCACCAGCAGTCTGTTCTGGTCCATTCATGGCGATGCTACAGTCAAGAAAGCACACCAATGCCTCTGTTGCCTCAGAAGGCTAAGGAAGTTTGGTATGTCCACAATGACTATTACCAACTTTTATAGATGCACCACAGAAAGCATCCTATCTGGATGCATCACAGCTTGGTATGACAACTGCTCGTCTCAAGACTGCAGGAATTTAGAGAGTTGTGAGCGCAGCCCAGTCCATCACAAAAACCAGCCTTCTTTCCATTGACTCAGTCTATACTTCCCGCTGCCTTGGGCAAGAGGTCAGCATCATCAAAGATTCCTCCCACCCTAGTTATATTCTCTTCCACCCTCTTCCATTGGGTCGAAGATACAAAAGTTAGAAAACACGACCGATTCAAGAACCGCTTCTTCCCCGCGGTTATCAGACTTGTGAATGGATCTCTTGTAGAGTTGATCTTTCTTTGCACCTTCTTTGTAGCTGTAACACTTTATTCTGCATTCTATTCTGTTACTCTGATGTACTTACGTAAGGTATGATTTGTCTGGAGAGCATGCAAAATAATAGTTTTCACTGTGTTTCAGTACATACGACAATAAATCAAATCAAAATCATATGAGGAACAGTTAGGTCTCTGGGTATGTACTTGAAGCAGTTTAGAAGGATGAGGCGGGATCTGATTGAAACTTAAAATACGGAGAAGCCTGGATAGAGTGGATATGGAGAAAATTTCCAGTAGTCGGAGAGACTAGGGCCTGAGGGCACAGACTCCAAGTAATGGAACGACTCTTTAGAAGTGAGCAAGGAAGAACTTCTTCAGCCAGAGGGTAGTGAATTTGTGGAATTCGTTGCCACATAAGAATGTAGAGGCCACGTCTTTAAGACAGAAGTAGATAGGTTCCTGATTAGTAAAAGGATCAAGGGTTATGGGGGAAAGCAAGGGAATGGGGTTGAGAAACATCAACCATGATCGAATGAAGAAGCAGACTCAATGGTTGGAATGGCCTAATTCTCCTCCTGTATCTTATGGTCTATGTTATTCTTCGTCTTTCTGACTAGTGCTTTTAACAAATGCACATGTTTGAATATTGATTCTGTTATGCCATTAAATATAAAATATTCATTTAGATTATGTAACTAATACTGTACGAATAATTTATCCAGGGATGCTGTTTATGAATTCGTAGTATTTTTACTAAATCATTTACATTGTCACAGACAAGGAAAAGTGGAAAATTGGATTACTTCTACTACTGTCCTCTTCTATATGCAACAGATTTTTTTTCAATTTTTCTCTCTCCTTTTTAGTAATAGGAAGTGGTGTGGTTCCCCAAACCCAGTTTGTGACAGCAGTTCTTTTTTAAAATTGAATAAAAATAATTCAAAACTGTGGTGGTGGAAAGTTGGGGATTGTGATTCATAACGCACATTCTCAGAAGCACAACCAAGAAAGAACACGGAAGAAAAGAGGTCACGAATTATGAATTACCTTTAAAATCAATATACTGGCATCACTTAATTTGAATTAGATCCCACTAATTCAATTTCTAGTGGAACTCTTTTCAATCGACTGTGCACAGTTTTCTTTGCAGGAGGTCAGATGTGGTTGAAATGCAGTTGCAGCAATTGTAAACGGGCAGTTAGTTCACTTTGCATGTGAAACATTCTTTCCATAAATCAAACTTTTGAGAGATTGAAATCAGAGGCAGGTATTGCCAAAACATCAAGCTGCTGATGTTGCATTATCTTCTGGTGTTGCAGTCGGACAAATGAAAGGAGTTAAAGCTGTTACAAACCCAGTAGTTTCAGCCACGTGAGTAGGGTTTTGTTGATTCATCTGTTAACTGAATTGCTTAGTTGACCCCTTGTCCAAATCCATTGTGTTGCAGAAGATAACCGATAGGCTATTATTATCAAGTCTGGCATAACCCAGCTGTGAAGAGGTATTGTTTGGGGTTCCTTTCTTGGCTTAATTGGAATGTTGATACAAGTGCGAGGTGTGACGTTGAGAGATGTTTTTTGTTCTGGACATTTCTACTCCACTTTGCCAATCTGTTTGCTTTCAGCCATTCTAAAATCCAGCAAGTCATTTTGTTTAAATGCAAGATAATATTGTTTTTAAGAAGAGAATCTGTCCATACCTTTGGACATGACAGTATGTTGAAAGCAATAAATACTACTAAGTATTACTAACTAGATGCAGATAAGTGTTTTTTTGACTGAAATACATGGAGCTAATTTTACGAAGCTGTTTATAGAAAATGCTTTGAACATTTGTAGCTTATTCTCAGACTTGAAGATTATTTAAGCAATATCTCTTTCTTTTCTTGTAGCAAGGAGTAAGCAATGCTGAGAAATTTGATTATGTAAGTACAATGCCTAGTTCATATTTTCTTAATGAAGAAAGGTTCTAAAAGTAAATGTTTTCTGAAAGTAGTGTTGTTTCACAGGTCACACAGTTCTTGAATCGGATGGCTGGGAATGAATATGTTGGCTTTAATAATGCAACGTGAGTAACTCTGTGTTCCTTTTTAGTTTCTTCTTCTCCTCTTCAGTCTTTTCTCTCTTCTTGTCAACTCATTTCTTCAAATAGAGACATACAGTTGGTTTCCTTCCCAGAATAATTTTTTTTGTTTTAAAAAAATGCCCAAAATATTCAAATACATTGTTTATAAAAAATATAAGTGCTTAAGTTCACGTCCTGTACAAAGTAGTTATAGTGGCAAATAGAATGCTTTACTGTCATACAACAGATTGATTAAAACCTGTTTTTTTTTTTTTTTTTTTTTTTTTTTTTTTAAAATTATCAAACGATGCTGTAGACTCCTAATAAACAAGCAGGGTTACTTGTGTTTGGGAAGAAATTGTCTTTAAAAATGGCAGCATGCTAGGAATGCAGTGCTCCAACAACTGACTTGTGTGTTTCATTGATGTCTATTTAAGCTATGTGTGAGCAACTCCTCAGCAGAGGCAGGTAGTTAATTAATGAGGGTGGAATCTTCCCAACCCCTGAATGTTGTGGGCTATGGAGGGAAAGTTGGGTGAGACATCCAGCAAGAAGCTGCTTTGGTAGAAACTGACTGTTCTCCAAACAAGTGTTGAATCATGAGACTGGATTCTTGCTTGTGAGTGGCAAGGGATCTATTTGCATGTGTTGGCATATATTAACATCTCATTATTACATAATTTTACATCCATAATGTGCAGTTTCCCATTCTCCCACCCACCAGGTAGTAAACTAACCGCAAGAATTCTCACCATGAAAGTCACAGTGGTCACTTGGTGAATCTGGCTCCCTGCATGCTACTGTAAACCTCCATCAGGGACCAGTGCTGCTAGGGAATGTAATTGTGGGAACAAGAGGTAGCATTGTGGAATGCAGAGGGGATTATGGATAATGTGGAAGAGGTGGGTCATGCATGGTCAACAAAACCTGGGCTTCCATGTTGGGAATGGAGTAAACAGTGCACTACTATATTTGGCATGTTTTATCTGATATGTTTGAGGTAGGGGTGGGTTGCTACGTGAGGAGATAAAAATTAAAGTAGCTGAGTCGGGCGTGGACTGGAGAAGTTTAAAACCAATAGGATTGCATGAGAGTGCTATCTAGAAGGAAATGTGTTCTCATAGAGCATCCACTGATAATAAGTTGATACTGAGACTGACTGACTGCACAAGGACTGACTGCTTTTTAAAAATTGTGCTGTAAGTAACAAGTATGCAATAGAGCTGAAAATGGCTGCAATGTGAAGTGGGCAAGGTAAGTGTTTCAACCTGTGAAGGAAAGGCTTCAAAATCAGTAAGGCTGTACAAAGAGCAACAGTATTACACAGACATTCTCACAGTAACATTATAAGAGAAATGTGAGCACTATATGCTGTGTGAACCTTAAGTGTTTATTCTATTACATGTATTCCAAATCCTTTGCCGAAGTAGTTTTGATCATGTTATACTGCATCAAGAATCAAAGCTGTAATGGATAAGCAATGTATATAGGCTTTGAAAGATTCATCCTTGCTAAAGTAGCAAGCACCTTCTAAGGTCTTGTAGCTTGCACTTGGTGTAGTTGCTGGTGACTTCACACTTTGGGCTATCAAATACCAGCTAGTGATGAGGAGGTCTAGGCTCTGAACTATGTGTGTGGTGGCCGTTAGACAGAGAGCTGATGTTGAAAAATTAGCATATTTATAAATGTAATACAAATTTAAAATGCTGTGTCACCTATGACCCTCTGCAAGGTTGTCCTTTTTTTTTCTCTCCCATCATGTCTTGATGTAGTCCTGGGATCTGCAGCCAGGGTGGAGGGAACCTGGAATATGTTGGAGCTGCTGGCTTTGGAAATTTGTTCAGGCAGTCCTGGGGACGTTGGTCTAGAGGATCAAGATGTGCAAAGTGTATCTTGCCTGAAGACCAAGTGCACCTTTCGCAGCCTGACCTCCCATAGGACTAAAGGTGGCAGACAAAGTAGAAGTGAAGACGTGGCCACCTCGGGAGTGTCCTGTGAATAGATTGCCAGGGGTTCTATATGTGGCGGTTCCTCTGTCTGGGTGCCTACTCACACTTAAACCCTCTCCTTATGAGGAAAGGGCATCTCAAGTGAGATGAAGGTTCTCCTTGCACTGTGCTGTTGGTGCTGAGCCCCAGTATCTCAAGCAATGGAGTACAGGTCTTTGCACATATCCAACAATTTTCACTACTGCATGCAGCATCTTCCTCACTCACTTTTACCTCCTCAGTTACCCCACATTACTAACTCCACTTGGTCCCTGTGCTGCCCACAGATATTTAAGACTGCTGGACCTGGCTGGTGATTGCAGCCACCAACCTGTCCTGGAATAGCAAGATCCCAGCAGTGTTGCTTCAGTGCTCTAACCTTCATGTCGTATTGTTTGTGGCCCTGACAAACCTGCCTGCTTCTGCATGTCAATGAAGTCTTGAATTGCCAACACCATAGGGGCTTATCTGGTGTCTGGCCTCTGGTAGTCTTCAGAGTGCCACCAACCTGGGGAATTCTGCCTAGAAATGAAGATGTGCTTACCAGCAGTTGTTCCTGACTCTAATTTAGCTACAGTTCCTTCCAAGGTATTCATGGGTGAGCTGGCAGTGTGTCCTCTGAGGCATCTGTGCCCTGTTCCTCAAGGGCCTCTTATTATAGAGACTGTGCTAATGCTGATCATAGCTGTATGAGATAAGAGACTGCATTGTGAACATTGCCTGAACACCTCTTCCAGTGAAGAGGTAGACTTGGTCATTGGAGCACAAGGCATTTTGTTTAAAAAAAAGTGTGGCTGAGGGCCAACAGCTGAGAAGCATAGACATTTCCCCTTTCACCATCATTTCTCTCATGGCAGTGAAGCATAGCTTCTGAGTCTCTGGACTCCATTCTGCTGATCTAAATGGTGGAATAGACTCTTGTGGCCCATCACATCTACTCCAGCTCAATTACTGATACAAAATGCCTTTTGTAAATGCTTTATATTGGGTCTGAAATATTGAGGAATTTCCCTCTTTAGATGATACTGATGATTCTGAGTAACTTTTTTGAGGCTTCTGACAGGTAATGTTGTGAAAGAATACTTATTTGATTTCCCCACAATTACCTAATTTCTAAGGTGAGCAAATAGTTTTGGGATGAATTTTTTCATATTGAAAGTACTGCTTCACAAAATATTATTGATCAATAAAAGGATTTTAACCCACTTGCATTTCAACAGTGGTCACATCAGCTGATTAACTCAAAGAAAAATTGCACTACTTTTATGCCCCATGAAAACAAGCTCTTTCTTTTAATGTAAAGACTTGGCAGCTCATGTGAAGTGTGCTAAAAGGATAAATATTTCTAGACTAATTATATGTGTTATATTTAAGCTTTCAATTCACTACATCTGACTCAATGTAATTGTTTTCAGGTTTCAGTCTGAAAGAGAATCAGGCGACAGAAATTTTGCTATTGGATACTACCTCAAGGAGAAGAAGGTCTGTAGAATCACTTGAGTATTTTAAATACTTATAGGTGCATATAGTTATATAATTTCATTCTCTTGAATGGTGCCATACCTGCTTTTATGCTGTATTTGTTTGTCATTTCAGTTTAAGTTCATTTTTCTAAGTTTGTTTTTTTTTGGTTACTTAAATAAGTAGTGCAGTTGAGCATTGATTGTGAGAGTTTTTGCCCAAACTAGCAAATCCTACCATTTTGCATTCATCCCCACAAAAGGACAAACGTCTTTGAATGGGGAAAAAGCTAACTGTTTTATAAATTTTCTAGTGTTTTCCAGAAGGAAGTGACATGACTGGTGTTCTAGATTTCTACTTCCAAGTGAGTGATTTTATTATAGTACAAGTATATCAAAACATTAGTTAACATTTAAATGTACACGGTAGAGTTGAGTACTTTCCAAAGAAGTAAATGATCTTGTTTTTTTTTTCCCTGTCTACTTGAATTGTTGCATACAAGACTATTACATACTAAAATGTCCCCTTCTGTTCTAAACAAAATACACATTTGGTGTCTGGTATCAAAAATCAAGTAGACTGTTTGGAAGTACCAAAAATGTAACCCTTCATGTGACAAAACCAGTATGAAGAAGTTGCTGGAGAAGGTTTTGAATATAAGGATTCTGTTAGTGCACCTGTGTCATTTTGGTTATGAGTATTTGTATGAAGGACTGGCCAACATTATCCAAAATCGGGAACAAAAACAGAAGTTGCTGGACAAGCTCAGCCGGTCTGGCAGCATATGTGAGGAAAAAAAGCAGAGTTAACGTTTTGGGTCTGGTGACCTTTCTGAGGGGAAGGAGAAACATCTCTTGGTTTCCCAACTGTGATCTCTGCCTTTTATGAGGCTATTGAAAATGTGTGCATGTTTGTGTATTGCGTGAGGATAGGATTAGACTCTAGTCTCTTCTCTGTTGCTTTTTTGCCAACTTCTAGAACGTGTGCGATGGCAACTTAGAATTTTTTTTTTATTCATTCACTGGATGAAGGTGTCGCTGGCCAGGCAGCATTTGTTGCCCTAATTGTCCAGAGGGCAGTTAAGTCTGTGGGTCTTGCTGTGGGTCTGGAGTCATATATTGGCCAGACCAGGTAAGATGACATTAGTGAACCCAGATGGATTTTTCCAACAATTGGCAAAAGGTTCATGGTCATCCTTAGACTCTTAATTCCAGATATTTTATGGAATTCGAATGCTACCATCTACTGTGGTACGATTCGAACCCATGCCCCCAAACATTATTTGGGTCTCTGGGTTAACAGTCTAGTGATAATACCACTAGGTCGTTGCCTCCCCTGGTAAATAATATCCTATAAACTAGACTGTTGACACTTTCCAGGTTTGCATATGGTAATTTGGCTGTGACACCTAGTGTCCCCAGCACCAAGTTGGAAAGTGAGGAACTGCAGCCAATATACATTTTACACAGTTATCTCCAAATGTTTGAAGGGAACAAAGTATAAGGAAAGTGCATTCAGTACAAGTATAAATCTGTTTTAACAGAAATCCTAATGAGAATGCATATTGAGGTACAGTCCAAAATGACCGGTGAAAAGATACTTTTTTTTTAAACTATCCAGATTAAGAAAGACAGAGTAGAGGCATTTTTCTTCACTTGTGGAAAATTTAAATAAGATGCAGATTGAGCATGTAACTGTACATGACCTGGCCATAGATCATTAGACATCGAGTAGCAGAATCCAGTCATAGAATCCTTACAGTGTGGAAGCAGGCCATTTGGCTCGTCGAGTCCCATACCAATTCCCTGAAGAGCATTCCACACCAACTCACCCCCTACCCTATCCACGTAACCTTGTATTTCCTGGCCTGCATATCCCTAAACAATAGGGGCAATTCAACATAGCCAATCCACCCAACCTGCACATCTTTGAACTGTGGGAGGAAACCGGAGCACCTGGAGGTAACCCATGCAGACTTGGAGGATGTGCAAACTCCACGCTGACAGCCGCCTGAAAAGGAAATCCAGCCCAGGTCCCTAGCACCGTGAGGCAGCAGTGCTTAGATATCGTTACAGAAGGGAGAAGATATTGACCATCTTTGACAGCTGATAGGCTAAGAAAGGGAGAGCCATGAGATTCTACATAAAAGTCTTCCACCTTTTGAATATTGCTAGCCTCAGTCATCTTTTTGCAGTAGAGAATCATTACGGATGATTTGAAATGTAATTAATTGGCTTTCTGGACTGAACATGCACCATGGAATAAAACTGCATTGATTTCTGGTCTAGTAGTATCTAAGCTAGAGGACAAAATTTGGGTGCATAGAAATAGTGGTTCTAACATTCCCTGTTTGGGCAGTTGTTGATCATCCAGCCAGTCAATTGGTCGTAAAGACACTAAATTCTGGAACAGTGAGTTATGCAATATCTGTGGAGAGGAAAAAATAGTTGACTTTTTAGGAAGATGCCCAGTTTGTTCAAATGTTTAAAGTTAAAATAATTAAGGTTTTGAGCAAGTGGAAAGTGTAGACAGTGGATAAGGAACAGAAGGGAAAATCTATTATCAAATTGTCACTGAAGGAAAATGTACAAGGGAAACTAATGGGGCTCAAAGACTGATAAGTTCCCTGGATCTGATGGGAAGCACCCAGGATATTAAAGGAGGTAAAGGCAGAGACAGCAGATGCACGGGTAGTAAGTAATCTTTTAGAATCCTTCGCTTATGAGAAAGTCCCATGGGACTGTCAGTGCACCCTTTGCTTATATAGGAAAAGGGACAAAAAACATAACTGAGCTAGTTAGCTCAGAGTATTTCTGGAAAAATGTTGAGTCTGAGAACCGATCTAATAGCAGAGCATTTAGAAATGCACAAATGATCAAGCAGAGTCAGCATGGCTTCAGAAAGGGGAAATCATACCTGGCAAACTTACTAAAATCATTTTGAAGAGGTTACAACCAGGATAGTTAAAGGGGAAGGACCGGATATAATATATTTGGATTTTCGGAAGGTGTTAAGGTGCCATACATTTAGGTTATTTAATAAGATAAGTGTGCACAGTGTTGGAGGCAGTATATTAGCATGGATTGAGGTTTGATTAGCTAATGGAAGACAGAATTAAGAGGGTCACTTTCTGGGTGGCTATCTGTAACTAATGGTGTACCACAGGGGTTTGTGCTGGAGCGACATTTATTTACAATATCTATTAACTACTTGGGTGAGGTAAGTGAAGGTACTGTAGCCATACTCCACGATGTGGTTGACCTAAAGAAAGGTAGGAAAGCAAAGAGTGAAGATGAAGAGTCTGTAGAAAGATAAATAAAGATAGTGATTGAGCAAAAGCTTGGCGTATAGAATATGATGTGCTTAGGAGTGTTTTTCTTGATCCGGGACAAAGATGCAGGAGGCAGGCAGGATTCAGGCAAGTGGAAGACGTTTGTTCAAGCAGAAACCGGTTTATGCAGGGAGAGGGCCAAAGGATCTTCTATTTCTATTTAGAGTATTTTTAGCTAGACATAATTAATTTTGCTTGTAGCTTCAAAGAGGCACCTGTCTATTACAAGATAACTTTAGCTGTTATCCTTGCAGCTGCTTAAGGACCTAATCTATTACCTGATGTTATTTGTTTACTGGGACAACCAACTTTTCATTAATAAGGTTGGAATTTGGTCATTTACCTGTTCTAAGGCATCCCTTTTTCAAACTGTCTTGGATAGGAACATACACCGTTCCTTTACTGACATTCTATCAGTTCTGTTCAAAGGTACCATTGTATTTCACTGTGTGAGCAGGCTGCTTAGTTTTGCTTAAATTCTGTCCGCCATCTTGTAAGTAGGTGTGAACCGCTTAGTACGTTCAGGTACAAGTCACCTTACGTAGCCAGATACAGGTCACCCTACAATGTGGAAAAATCTGAAGTTATGGATTTTAGAAGGATGAATAGGCGAGCTGAATATATTAAATGGAAAGTCCTAGACGCTCCCATCAGGGGAGATAATCTTTCTGCATTTACTCTGCCAAGTCTCCCAAAAATCTTGTATATTTTAAGGTTGTCTCTCCTTTGTGGGAAAGTCTAGGACTGTGGGGCATACTCTCAAAATAAGGGGTTGTGTACTTAAGACATTGATGAGGAAGACTTTCTTCTGAATGTTGTGAAGTTGTGGAATTCTTTACCCAGCTTTTGAAGCTAGGTCATTAAGTGTGTTCAAGGCTTAGATAGGCAGATTTTTAATCTATAAGAGAATCAAAGGTTGTAGTGCAAAGTAGAAAAGTAGCGTCGAGGATCATTAGATCAGCCACATTCTCACTGAATGGCAGAGCAGTGTGGGTTGAATGGCTGGCTGACTTCTACCTCTGTCTTATGGTCTAACTCTGCTTTTCTCTCCAAAGATGAAGCATGACCTGCTGAGCATTCCCAGTGTTTTCTGTTTGCATTGGGTTTCCAGCTTGTACTGTATCTTGCTTTTTAAAGCCAAGTGATGGTACCTAGATTATGTGGGGCATTCATAGTAGCTTTATTATCAGAACGGGTGCTGGGTGCAAGTGAAGTTGGAAGCTACCCATTTTTAAAAATAAAACTACAATGGGAAGGAGAAAATCATGTAAAAAAGAAAGACAATGTAAGAAATCTTAATCAAAATCTGTGTAAAGAACATTTTATATTAAAACTGTTTACACTAATCTTATACTAATCTTCATATGTGCATTTCTTGCTTTCGTACCACAGATGCATTTAAATTATTGCTTTTTTTTTCTTTCCATTAAAGTTGTGTTCCATTGAAGTAACATGTGAATCAGCTAGTGTAATGGCAGCAACACTTGCCAATGGTGGTATCTGTCCAATCACAGGCGAGAGAGTTCTAAGCCCTGAAGCTGTTAGGAACACGTTAAGTTTGATGCACTCCTGTGGCATGTATGACTTCTCGGGACAGTTTGCCTTTCATGTAAGTATAAATATTGTTATCTAGAAGTGGAACAGATTCACTCCACTTGGAACATTTATCACATTGTAATTTTAGCAGTAAAAATCCCAGCCTATTTGAGGAGGACCCATCCATGATGCGATTTGGCTAAGACTACATGCAAATATAAAATAATGCATTTTTCTGTTTAAACATGAAGAAGAGAAAAATCTAAGTAAAGTTAATAATAACTTTAGGAACAGCATGAGTCCTCTCAGCCCTCCTAATTATGGGTTAGCCTGTAACTCGGCTCAATTTATACACCATAATTCCATATCCCTTTAATCTTCTGGCCTAGCAAAAATCTATCGATCTTAAGTTTAAATCATAAAGTCTCAAAACTAACAGCTTTTTGGAGGAAAGTTTCAAACTTCCATTACCCTATGCCGGCACGGTGGCACAGTGGTTAGCATTGCAGCTTCACAGCACCAGGGACCTGGGGTCAATTCCAGCCCGGGCAACTGTCTGTGTGGAGTTTGTATATCCTCCCCGTGTCTGCATGGGTTTCCTCCCCCAGCCCAAAGATGTGCAGGTTAGGTGATTTGGCCAGGCTAAATTGCCCATAAGTGTCAGGTGATGTGTAAATTAGGTGGATTAGCCGAGGGAAGTGCAGGGTTACGGGGGGCTGAGTCTGGGTAGAATTTTCTTTAGAGGGTCGGTGTGGAGTTGTTGAGCCAAACGGCCAGTTTCCACACTTGTGATTCTTTGTGTGAAGAAATACACCCTGACATTGCCCCTGAACAATTTTGTCCTCTTTTTGTTCTGTATTCCTTTTGATCAAAGGAAATCTGGTAGGAAAATAAATATTACACATTTATTGAGCTTAAAAGAAACTTGCCAAATCCAATGTTGTGTAACATATTCCCATGTGCAATGGCACCACTTTGTTGAAACTAGGGGCTTATTTAATTTATCATGGATGTCATTGCACTGTGCAAAAGTGCTAGGAACAGGAAAAAGAGGCTAATTAATTAGTTAATTGCTTAGTCATCGCAAACATGTCATGTAGATCACTTTTGATGTTTGATGGAAGGAGTTCAGACCCAGTCAATGCAATTTGGTCCTCAAATGTAGCTCTATGGCCCTGGTTTCATTCTAGTGAATTCATGTTGCATTCCTCCAAGGCTAATATAACCTTCTGAGATGTGGTACCTGTAACTGTGTTAAACTTCATCTGGAGTGCAATAAACAAAGATTTATGTTTTTTATAAAATAACTTCCACCTCTGTGATAATGAAGGCTAACATTCCACAAAATTAATTTTTGGACCTGATCACTAAGTTTCTTCATTTCTACACATTAGTTCCTAAATATCCCTGCTCCTACACAGTTGTTGCTTCTGATTATTTAGGAAATACTGTTATCTTTGGTTAAAAATGAATGGCTTCATGTATCCTCATACCGAACTCCATGTGTCACTGTTTTGCCCATTGACTTGACCTATCAGTGCCCCTTTGAAATTTTGCTTCCCTTCTGCATTAAATTTGTGTGCAACCCTGTTTAATGTTATCAACAAATTTTGAAATATCTGCCATATTCCTTCATTTAATGTTAGTAGACATGTATTTTGTTAGTAACCTGGAAAAAAAATTAAAGATTTAAAGAAAATTAGTTAGACATAATTTTAGCAATTGTGAACCAATGCTGGCTCCCTCTGTTCTCGTCAGTTCATATTTATCCACATGTTCAGTAACTCTGCCCTGATTATAGATTCTAGTAGTCTCCCAATGGCAGAAGTTGAATGAATAAACCAAATAATTTGTCTGTTCTTCCTATCAATTATTTAAGATTTTGTACGATTTTCCACCATAAGTTAAACATCAAAATATAATCAATTGAATGTTGTCGTAAATCCATTGTGTTTACAATTATAGAACCTGAACTCTCAACCAATGCTTTTTCCAAAATTTTTATAAGAATTATTTGATACAGTTTTTAAATGAAGACTTCCTTTTATAAACTGGAGTAAGTGAATGCTGTATTTCACCTCGCAGTTTAAGGCTATTGCAAAGATTTGTAGCTTGGTTAGTGGATGAGGTTGTTGACTTGCCAAGCTGGCTCGTTATAGTTCAGACGTTTCATCACCATGCTAGGTAACATCATTAGTGTGGCCTCTGATGAAGCAGTTGTTGTTCTACTCCGCTTAGTATTTATACGATCCGGTCTGTTGAGGCGTTTTGTGTCATTTCCGGTTCTTTTTTGCATGCGTTTGCATATGGGGTCTTATTCCACATGTTTATTGATTGCATTATGGGTGGAGAACCAGGTCTCTAGGAATTTGAGTGTGTCTAAGGTTGGCTTCAGCTAGGATGGTCACGTTGTCCAAGTGTACTGAAATGAGGGAAAGTTTGGTGTGTTGTTTTGCTGCTAGCTGGAATTTATGTATCCTGATGGCTAGTTTCCTTCCGGCCTGACCGATTGTAATGTTTTTGGCAGTCCTTGCATGGTATTTTATAAACTACGTTGGTCCTGCATGTCGTAGGTATGGGGTTTTTTGGTCCTTGAGTGTTTATCATAGCATGGCTGTGGGTTTGTGTGCTAACCGGATTCCTGGTGGTCATAGGAGTCTTCGTCAGTTCCAATATATTCTTGTCATATGGTAATGTGGCCAAAGTATTAGGTCGTATTGTGTCCTCTCGGTGTTGTCTATCTAGTAGGCATCTGCGGATGAAGATGGTGGGATATCCATTGATAGCGAAGACCTTGTATAGGGGCTCTTCCTCCTTCTTGCAAAGGTCAGGTGTGTTGCAGTGGGTTGTGGCCCATTTGAAAAGTGTCCTTACACAGCTTTGTTTGTGGATGTTGGGGTGATTGCTGTGGAAATTGAGGATTTGGTCAGTGTGTGTTGCCTTCCTGTATACCTTGGTTTGGAATTCCCCATTCATCATTCGTTCTACCCTGACATCTAGGAACGGAAGTTGATTGTTCTTTTTCTTTTGTGAAATTTGATCCCGGTGAACACGTCAATGAGGTGGCGTGTCTCTTCTAACATAGTGCATTTGATGATGACAGATGTGTCATTCACGTATCATATCCAGTGTTTTGGCTTTATGCGGGGAAGGGTTGTGGTTCCAATATTTGCATGACTGCCTCTGCAATAAGTCCTGAGATGGGTGACCCCATGGTGTTACATTAATCTGTTTGCATACTTCACCACTAAAGATTGAGTGTGTGGTGACACGTAGGTCCAGTCGTTCAAATATATTGTTCTTGCTGATGGAGCTGTTGGTCGGTGTTCCTGTTTCCTCTAGTGATGTGGCCAGTGTTTCTTTGTCTACTGGCATGTGAATGGACGTGAATAGTGTGTAACGTCAGAGGATACCATAATCTCGCCATTGTTGATTTTGATTAAGGAATTCTTGGGTAGAGTGGATGGAGTGGGGTGATCCATTAACCAGCTGTTTCAGTGTTTGTTGTAGGCCCTTGGCTGGCTTGTATGTAGGATTGCCTGGTAGGGAGACAATGGGTCTGAGGGGGATGTCTGGTTTGTGTACTTTGGGGAATCTGTATAAGTGGAGGGTGTTTGAGCCTTCTGGTTTCATTTTTATGTAGTCTGTCTTGGCTATTTGTGCTGCATTCTTTAGGTTCTTCTGTGTTTGGGTCATCCTGTTTCCTAGCTGCAGTGTTGGGTCGTTGATAACACTCTCAAGGACCAAAGACACCATACCCACAACGTGCATCACCAACACAGTATACAAAATACAGTGCAAGAACTGCCAAAAACATTACTTCAGCCAGACAAGAAGGAAACTAGTCATTGGGATACATGAACACCAGCTAGCAGCAAAAGCACCATGAACTTTCCCTCATTTCAGTACACTCGGACAACGAAGGCCATCAATTTTAACTGGGACGACATGACCATCCTAGCTGAAGCCAACCATAATCACGCATGGGAATTCCTAGAGACCTGGTTCTCCACTCACAATGCAATCAATAAACATGTGGAATTAGACCCCATATACAAACGCATGCAAAAAAGAACCGGAAATGACGCAAAACGCCCCAACAGACCGGATCATATAAATACTAAGTGGAGTAGAACAAGAATCGCTTCATCAGAGGCCACACTAATGATGTTACCTAGTATGGTGATGAAACGTCTGAACTATAATGAGCCAGCTCGGCGAGCAAGTTGTCAACCTCACCTTGCTGTTGCTAGTCAAAGGTGTTAATGACCAAAATGAATCAGCTAATGGGGAAAATAATTTTCAGGCCTTTTTAAGAATTGTTTTGTTTAGAAACCTCAAAATTATTGTCTAACTATTATTCCATGTCTATTGTTAAGAGTATTCTTATGCTTAAATTTTCCTTGTGTTTATATGCGTAAGTGCTACCAGATAATTAGGGCTGAAAAATAGACAATTTGTCATAAAGTTACAATACTGTGATTATGAAAATCTGTGTATGTAACTTGGTGGCAAGTAAAAAGCATCAAACTATGATCCCTTATCAAATTTTGGGACCAGTTAGAGTCATTGAATCCTACAGCAAGGAGACAAGTCCTTTGGCTGAGACTGGTCCATGCTGACCAAAATGTCCATCTATGCTAACCCCATTTCCCTGTACTTGGCCCATATCCTTCTAAACTGTTCCTACCCGTCCGATGCATTTTAAATGTTGTTAATGTACCAGCCTCCACTATTCCTCAACCATTTGGATGAAGGAATGGAAGTGTGGATTAGCAAGTTCGTGGATGATACAAAGGTGGGTCATGTTGTGGACAGTGCGGAGGGCTGTTCTAGGTTACAAAGGGACATTGATAGAATGCAGAGCTGGGCTGAGAAGTGGCAGATGGAGTTTAACCCTGAAAAGTGTGAGGTGATTCATTTTGGAAGGACAAACTTGAAAGCAGAATACAGGGTTAACGGAAAGATTCTTGGCAGTGTAGAGGAGCAGAGGGATCTTGGGGTTTATGTCCACAGTTCCCTGAGAGCTGCCACCCAGGTGGATAGAGTTGTTAAGAAGGCGTATGGTGTGTTAGCTTTCATTAATAGAGGGATCGAGTTCAAGAGCCGTGAAGTTATGCTCCAGCTATACAAAACCCTGGTTCAGCCACAATGGAGTATTGTCCAGTTCTGGTCACCTCATTACAGCAAAGATGTGGAAGCGTTAGAAAAGGTGCAGAGGAGATTTACCAGAATAATGCCTAGAACGGAGGGAAGGTCTTAGAAAAGGTTGAGAGCGCCACGGCTTTTCTCTTTAGAATGACGAAGGATAAGAGGTGACTTGATAAAGGTGTACAAAATGATCAGAGGTATAGATAGTGGACAGGCAGAGACTTTTTCCTAGGGTGGAGGTAGCTTTTATAAGGGGGCATAGTTTTAAAGTGAAAGGAGGTAGCTATCTGGGAGACGTCAGAGGTAGGCTCTTTGCTCAGAGTGGCAGGGGCGTGGAATGCATTGCCGGAGAGGGTAGTGGAGTCGGCCTCATTAGGGGCATTTAAGTGTCTATTAGATAGGCATATGGCCGATTAGTATAAGGTAGCGGTGGAGGTTAGATAGACCTTAGGTTTAGGGTAAAAGTTCGGCACAACATCGTGGGCCGAAGGGCCTGTACTCTGCTGTACTGTTCTATGTTCTATTCCACCGGTCGCATATTCCATCCATGTGCCACCCTCTGTGTTTTTAAAAAGTAGAAGTTGCCCCTGTTAGATGGTTTTGTTGATCTAATAGAAACAACCTTTTGTTTCAAATGGGACAAACCTTCCTGCAACATTTGAGGAAATTCAAAAATGCCAGTGGAAAGATTTTCAGAATAGACAATGAACTTCTTTTGATTCTCTTTTGCTTCTCTGGTCTGTCCTAAACCATTACTACCTCTCAGAAGCAAAGCAGTGGATGCCAATTTGTTTGTTTCTTTTCTTACACTTGTGGAGTCTACAAATGAATTAGAGCAGTTCTCCAAGCTGAAAACAGGTATATTGGCACTTTTTTTTTGAATTGTGTAAGCATATTTTGATTTCTGAATAATGTGATGACAAACATTACCAGTCCCTGTGTTAGTAGTTATCTTTTGAGTTGTTCAATCAAGAAGTTTTGTGTTTAGATAGGGAGGGCTGGAAAGGTATTTGGGAGTTTCATGGCTGAAGTGGGACTGTATTCTTAAAAGGCAGGTGCCCCTCAGTAACTGGACAGGAATGGTAGCCAGTACTGTCTTGTGTTAAATCACCAAGACCAATCACATCCTTTGGCACAGACTGAATTAATTTTTAAACCTCCCTAGGTTTGTACTGTTTGCTCAGTATGATATATTGCATTTGGCATGTGAACTCTTAGGGGTTCTGTTTCAGTACATCAAATAAAATGTTAATTATCAAAAGTATTGTTTGGTGCCAATAGTGTATTTGTATGTAAGTACATTAATTTGTGCACTTTTTTGGTAGGTGGGTCTTCCAGCAAAATCTGGAGTTTCTGGTGGTATTTTGTTGGTCGTGCCCAATGTGATGGGCATTATGTGTTGGTCTCCACCTTTGGATAAACTTGGCAACAGTGTAAAGGGTATACAGTTCTGCCAGGTAAGTGCAACATTATTTATTTTGATGAGATATGCAGAAGTATCCATGGTTTTTTGTCTCTTCTGCAAACATCTTTTGTGACTGTGATAAGTGTAACCTAACCTATCTCAGTCTGTCTGCAGCCTTTGATACAATTGACTATGCCATTGGCCTTTGTAGGGAAGAACTACATTTTCCTGATTCTAGACTGTGGCAAAGTTTAAAGATGAGGGGATAGACATTTTATTTTTGGTGAGTGGGGTATTGTGAGGCCACATCACACCTGCCGGGATCTTAATGGCAGAGCAAATTCAAGGGACCAAACAATTCAGTCCTTTTTTTCTTCCCCACATCACCTGGCTAAGCCTGCATGTATTTCTCAACCTTAATTGTCCTTGAAGCTGGTGATGAAGTTCGTTATGAACCGCTGCAGTGCTTGGGCTAGGTAAAATCACAGTACTACATGGAAGGAAGTTCCAAGATTTTGACTGTGATAGTGAAAAAGCAGTGGTATGGTTTAGAAGTAGAATAGGTCTGTTTTGGAGGGGAGCTTGTAGCTTGTGGTACTCCCATACATTTATTGCCCTTGGCCTTTAGGTAGTAGTGGTTGCAGATTTGGAAGATGTTGGTGAAGGAGTTTTCGTTAGTTGCTACAATGCATTTTGTAGATGGTACGCGCAGCTGCCATTATGCATTGGTGGAGGGAGTGAATGTGGAAGGTGATGGATGGACAGTAAAACATTTTTCCGAATCCTGTTGATTTTCAGTTTTGCTCGGGCTCCTAATGCCATTCTCAATCAAATGCTACCTTGATGTCAAGGGCAGACACTTTTACCTCACATCTGGACTTTAATTCTTTTTCTCCTGCATTTGGTCTAAGGCTGTTATTAGGTCAGAAGCTGAGTGACCTTGGAGGAACTCAAACTGAACCTCAGCGATCTAGTTATTCCTTTGAAGTTACTGCTGGATAACACTGTCAACAATCCCTTCTAGCAATTATCTGAGTGTGCAGACTGATGAGGTGGTAATTGGCCTTGTTGCAGTTGGCTTGCTTTTTTTTTGTTAAAGGGACATGACTTGAACAGCTTTCCACCTTGCTAGAAAGGTGCCAGTGCTGTAGCACAAGTCTTCAGTACAATGGCCAGAGTGTTGTCAGGGCCCACAGCCTTTACAGTATCCAGTACCTTCAGCCACTTGTGGATATCATATTGAGCGATTTGAATTGACTGAAGACTGGCATCTTTGCTGCTGGGGAGCTCAGAGGAGGCATAAACAGATCATCCACTCAGCACTCCTGTCTGAAAGTGATTGCGATACTTCAGCCATGTCTTTGGGCTGATGTATATGGCTCCCACATCATTGAGGATTGGGGGAATGTTTGAAAGAGCCTCCTTCTGTCAGTGTAATTGTTTGCTTCCATTCATGGCTGGATATGGCAGAACTGCAAAGATTAGATGTGATCTATTGGTTGTGGAAGTGTCTAACTCTGTTTCGTGCTGTTTTTGTTTCTAAGTAGTCTTGTGTTGAAGTTTCACCATGTTCTTGAAATCACACATTTAGATATGCTTGCAGCTGCTCCTCGCATGACCTTCTTCACATCCACTAATATTCTCCTTCCACCACTGACACTCAATTCAGCATTGTGTACCATCTACAAAAGGCACTGCAGAAATTTACCAAGGCTGCTTAAAAAACACCTTCCAGGCCTGCAACCATTGCCATCTGAAACAACATGGGCAGCAAATAGATGGAACGCTACCACCTGCAAGTCCAGGCAAATCACAATATACTATTGTGCCTCCCTTTCTGGTGGGACTGGGCTGTGGTTGGGACAACATACAATGGTTGATAATGGTGTCATTTCCTGTAATATAGGATTCAATGAGTATGGTTAAGATGTTGACTGACCAGTCTGTGGGACAGCTTTCCCAGATGGATGTAAGCCCACAGATGTTAGTAAGGGAAGACTCTGTAGGTTTGACGGGTCTGGGTTTGCTGTCATTTCTCATACCTAGGTTGATGCAAGATAGTCCAACTATCAATTAACTCTTTTTAAATTTTACAGCAGTTTGATGCAACTGAGTGGCACACAATGCCATTTCAGAGGGTATTTGGACGAAAGCCACAACGCTGTCACGCGTAGGCCATATCGTGCAAGAATGACAGATTTTCTGTCTTGAAGGATGTTATTGAATCAGTTTTTATGACAATCAACAATGGTCTCATTGTTACCATTGCTGAGACTAGTTTTTAATTCCAGATTTTAGTTAATTCAGTGGAAATTCGAACAGTTGCACATGTATCCAGAGTAGTAGCCTGGGCCTTTGGATTGACAGAGGAGTGACATTATCGTTAGGCCTCCTATTTTTTGTGTTCATACACTGAACCCTCTGTATTTGTGAAATCACGAATTTGCTGATCCACACCAAAAAAAGTAACAGCATAAATTAACATCAGGTAAAAATGCTAATCTGTGATTTTTAACCTATTTTTAAATAAGCTCCAAACTTACAAATTCCGTTTGCGAACCTTCTCGGGAATGGAAGTCTTGTGGATATGGAGGAATGACTATGTATATGCCCATTTTCTATAAGTAATCTGAGGTTTTGTACCTGGGTCCGTGTCTCAGGCTAGGTACTGTTGTGACTACAGTGGTCTCCAGGACTCGAAGCATTAGTGTCAAAAATAGAGACCTGAACAAGCACGGAATAGAGGGATTTGGATTATGTGCAGGCAGATGGGATTTGTTTAGAATGGCATCATGGTCAGCACAGAACTAAAGGGCGTGTTCCTGGGCTGTACCATTTTTTGTTTTAATTGAAATTTAGTTAAACATGGATATTAAATACAAATATATTTTTGTATTGCTGGATTTAAATGCAAATTATTTAAGACTACAACTGTTTGTGTTGTAAAATACTAAAACTTCTCTGTACCCTGTGAGAGTTTATATCTGAAAATGCTACAAAGCAGAAATTACATGAAGACTCCAAGCTCTGATTGGTTGGTTAGTTAGTTAAAATGTTTATAGTGTTTGTTGGTCTTATTAACTAATGATTTTTTAAATTTATAATTTTAGGATCTCGTTTCTCTGTTTAACTTCCATAATTATGACAACCTGAGACACTTTGCAAAGAAGCATGATCCTCGTAGGGAAGGTGGTGAAGTACGGGTAAGTTTAACTTCTAAAACAAGATTGAAAATAAACATGTAGCCATTTTTGAAGAAAAATTAATCTTATGCTACCAAAACATACAGTCAATGAGGGTTGGTGGTTTGTTAGATGCATTATCAAAGAGTCAAATCTGTTGCAATTAATATGTAATGAAACAGCAATTGCTTTGGGTTTTCCTCTGAAAACAGGAGCAGAGCAGGTTTAGTGAAAATAATCTGTTAAATGCTGAGCTTCATCTGTGGATAATCTTTCAGGAGTAGGAATTAAATTATTATTTGTCATTGCCTCCTCAGGACATGGAATTTGCTCAGAACCGTTGTTACATCTATTCAGTTTTAGATTACCCGAACCCCATAACACTGGGAAGAATCTATGTAGAATAGCATTTCATGTACAAAATATATTCAGAATAAGTACAAAACAAATGATTTTTTACAGAAATTATTTTGCTTTTAGATGTGTTTCATTTCTTTTAGCAATTGGTTCTCTTCTAGTTCCCATCTATTCTTCAAAATTTAGCTTTGCAGTAACCCATATACCAGTTATTTTTATACATTTATAAATTAAACAATTGTAATGAGGATGCAGAAACATAAGAGAGCTAGGTGCGTAAGCAAAATGATCTTTGGAGTTGACTAGACAAAATGATAAGGTCATGAAGAGCAGACTCAATCCTTGATTTTATAGTTAGACATGTAAAGTACGAAAGCAGGGAAGTAAAACAGCATTTGTATAAATCGCTCGTCTGAGTCCAGTTTGGGAGTATTGTTTAATTCTGGGTATCACACTTGGAGGATGAAAAGACCTTGGAAATGTTTAGGAGGGGAATTAATAGAATCATTAATGGAGATAACGAACTTCAAATATGTGGATCCCAAAAAGATTTGGATTATCTTCACAGGAGCTGGTAAGGGGAGATAGAATAAAGATGTCAAAAACAAGGAGTGATTTCAGTAGTGTTTTTGGATAAACAGCGTTCACTAAGAGACTGACAGCCAGAGGAACAGTAACTGGTAAAAGAATGAGCAAAGTGACAAGAAATTTTTTTATATATATATTTGAAATAACTCCACAAAAGGCCAGTACCCTGTCACCAAATCACCGATTATTTCAACGTGCATAGTACTTGACACTGGTCTGGCTTCCTGTAAGCAGAACCTCTGATATGCCTGTGTATTGCTGTCAGCAAGGGCTCCCTGATTGGTGCTGTTAACTTGGTCCAATTAGGGAACTCATTCTATGAGATCCATCTGGCTGATTTCATTACAGTTCCTACGTCCCTCACCGTCTAAGTCCAGGCACGTAGGCCTATTCTCTTTCCTGTAACCTCTTCAGGAAATTTCGCTAAGGGTCTGGTTCCTCTGACTCGGCCTCTGATACAGGTGGCATGTACTGAGCCGTCTCTTGTGTCCAGATTGAGTCAGAAGAAATTCATCCTCTTGTTCAGGCAGTAAAGGCTTTGAGGGAGCGACGTCTACCATGTCCATCTCAGATTCTGAGGTTTCTTTGAGATGGAGGGGGAGAATCCAGGAGTTCCGACAGCTTTTCCAGCTCTTCTCAGGGGCTGGGTATGTTATTGCTCCTGCTCCATTTGCAAGTTTGCAGTTTTCATGTGGACCACGTGCTTGTTCAGCATACACCTCAAGTGCACACTTTACCAGTTCAGGAAGATCAGATTTAACCTGGTGCACAGTCGTCTTCACATTAGCAAATCTCTGGAGCTATCCCTGTAGTTGAAGGGTAATCTACTAATCAAATAAGAACTGGAACAGTTGGTATAGAGTAAAGGTGTAACCTGTTTCTGTAAGTCTGCCTCCAAAGTTTGAACTGCTTTTTCTGCCAGAACACCTGGACAATGATGGTATGTGGCTGTCCTGGTGTGCCAAATGCTGTTCAACTTTAGGAAATGCTCAAATTTCCTGCTGGTAAATGATGGCCCATTGTCTATAACCAACACTTCTTCTAGGAGCCCATGTATTGCAAAAGATGCTGGCAGCTTTTCTATCATTCTCCCCATGTTTGACAATGAACTCTATGCACGTCCAAACACTTGGAGTGGGCATCCATAATGACTAAGAACATTAAGCCCATGAAAGGGCTAGCATAGACAACATGCAACCGAGTCCAGGGTTTACCAGCAATTCCCATGAATGTGGGTGAACTGCTGGCAATACTTTTGTCCTTGTTGACACTGAGCACTGCTCCATCAATGCTATGCTGCATCCAGTCCTGGCCACCAGACATAACTTCTCACCAACATCTTCATTTTGGACACTCCTGGATGACCTTGGTGGAGTTCAGCCAGTATACAACAGTGACCTTTGCTCGGGACAATCACCCTTGCTTCCCAAAATAAAATGCTGTACTCCATGGTGATCAGGTCTCGTCCAGTCCAGAAAAGTTTCAGTTCTGGTTGTGATGGCCCTTTGGTTTCCCCTTCCCCATCACCATCAGCAGTTTTAGTTTTGCCAGGACCAAATCTTTTTACATCCACAGTCAGATATTGTCAGTGGTGACTAGAAGGGTGTCCGGAAAGTTTAAAACCAAAACAGAGTCTTCAGTGGCAGCACCACTGGTGGTGTATCTGCCCATGGGAGGTGGCTCAAGGCATCCACATTTGCTATTTAGCCTCCCAGATAGTGTTCCAAATTGTAATTGTACCCATTTAGAATGAGAGCCCACTGCTGTATTCAGCCTGAAGCTATGGGCAGCACTGCTATGTCCTCTTTATGTAGACCTTGCAGGGGTTTATGGTCTGTTACTATTACAAATTTATATCTGGAAAGGTATTGGTGGAAATTTGTCACTCCAGATAATCGCCAAACCTTCCTTCTCTGTCTGGGCATATTTGCGCTCTGCATCAGCCAAAGCCTGGGAAGCATACGATATTGGGTATTCCTCTACTTAGGGCTGCCTGTGAGCCAACACTACCCTGAAGCTGTACAGGGAGGCCTTGCATATCAGTGCAAGATCTCACTTGGGATCACAGTGCGTCAACGCCTTGGACAATAGCTGTTCCTTCACTTCCCTAGAGGCTATGTTTTAGCTACAAGACTATTTCCAAGGCTGTCCCTTTCTCAATAGCAGATGTGAGTCCCAGGATCGAGGCCAGCTTCCGAATGATCTTTCTGTTAAAAAAAATCATCAATCACAGGAAAGACTTTTGCTCCAGTCTAGGCATGGGAGCTGAGGCACCTTGCTTTATCTTGCAATGGGTATAACCTGGTTTTGACAACTCTGTAGCTCAAAGTAGATCACTTGGGGTGCCTGGAACACACCCTTTTCCCTTCTAAGGCATATGCCTGCCTTGAAGAAACATCGAAGGACTATGTCCAAGTTCTCTAAATTGGAGGAAATTATTAGTTCCAATCTCCTGAGTTCTGCCTCTACTTTTACACAAGGCGAATGCCACTGGGCAGGCTTTGCAGTAGCGTGGAATTGCTTCCTGGTCAACAAAGTGGCCTTGGCACCTTGATAGTCTGTAGACCTTCATGAAAATCCTCTGGGTATTTCATTAGGACTTTAGTTGGGCAGCCATTTTCTAATTGAAAAATATTGAGCCAATCAAGGTGAATCTTTCTCAATCAATTTCACCATGTCAGGCCTGAACCTGGGCCTGAGCCTTTCAGTACAGTTAGTGGTAACTGAGCCAGCTGCTCCTCCTAAGAGACTGGAACCGAAGTTGTTCTCTTAATCTGTAAAGGTTCCCGTGTAGGTTCTCGAACTTAAGAGTTGGAGTCCAGAATGAATTTTGTTAAAGACTAGTTCTCCAGTCACTGATGTGGCCATACCAGCGTCAACCTCCATTGAAAACCGAAAGAACTGCGGCTGCTATAAATCAGGAACAAAAACTTCTGTTTTTGTTTCAACCTCCATTAGAAGGCGATGTCCATTTAACTAGATGTTGATTTTGATGTAACTGTTCCAACCCAGATGTAGTTGGGCTTTCCAGGGTGTGAGCGGTCCTAGATATGCGTTCTCTTACTTCATTCAGGCCCTGTGGGATTTTTCCTATCTCAAGTCTGCATACGGGCAGCAACTCTATAATGGCTTGCCGGACCAGATCCTGAAGAAAATGTTTGGCTGAGGCTTGGCTTTGTTTTGGGGTTTTGCTTTATGCTGACCTAGAGTCCCTGTGCTCAGGATCTGTCCTGAGTGAGGCTATGCAATTGCCTTCACTTAAGTGGTGTCTGTCAAGCTCTGTAGGCCTGGTGAGAGTGCCCACTTCCATTGGAATACCCTGTATCCCAAATGTTCCACTTGCTGTAATTTCTAATGACAAAGCCAGTTGTAGTGTCTATTTGAAGTCCAGTGAGGTTTTGGCTTGTAGGCGCTTTTGCATGGTTACATCATTAATCCTATTCTTGTCGCCACTGAAATAACTCGAGAGGCTGGTATCCCATCACCAAGTCACCTTTTCTGTCCACATGCATCATCCTTCACTCTGGTCTGGCTTCCTGAGAGTCAGCTCTGAGTGAGCAGAATCCCTGACATTCCTGTTTACAGCTTATTTTTCTAATACATTCCTGTACATATTTGTCATTCAGGGATCCCCGATTGGACCAGGTTAGCAGCCAGAATTGGGGAACTTGTATTCTGAAGTCTGCCTGGCTGACAATCACTACACAGGCTTTCTGGTTTATAGTGCCTCAGTCAACTCAGTACATTTCTGTAATTATCTATTCTTGACTCTACGTAAATGGATAATGCAAATTTACACTTCTAATTACCTAGTCTGCCAATAGGAAAAGGAATCACTCTTTTAAACTAATAATCTTTGGCCAGAGATAGTCAGCATCGAGCAACTTCCAAGTATGCCCAAATGTTCCATTCTCAGCATCATGTCTTTTGATCTCTCTTTCTCATAGGTGGAGACTACTTAGCCCACTTATCTGGTACCTATTCTGGTCGTAGATCAGTATTCACTAATCTGTACAAGAGCAAAATACTGCGGATTCTGGAAATGTGGAATAAAGCCAAACAGTGCTGAAAATACTCTGTAGGTCTGGAAACATTTTATCCAGAGTGGAAGAGAATTAATGTTTCATTTAAGTGACGCATCAGTTTCTGATAAAATGTCATTGATCTGAAGTTTTAACTCTGTTTCTCTGAACACAGATGCTGCCAGATCTGCTGTCCATTCACTGTTGCAAGGCTTCACATTCTGTGGGTTGCAACAGTGAGATTCTGAGGCAGCAATTGCTGCAGTGGAATTCTGTGTGTAGTAGCTAGGCACCTCCTTTAAATTTTTTAATGGTAGGTGTGGCCTAACTCACCTTTGTGGCCTGATTACTGCTCCAAGAAAGCCCAAGAAATGACAAGTATCTTCCATCAACACTGTCCCTTGCCACTTTCTCACAGTTTCCCCTACCCACCACCACTACAGCAGCTGACCCTTTTTCATCTGGATCTCACACACTTGGGCAGAACAAAGTCTGGGAAAAAACTGCATTAATGTGTAGTTCAGATTTTACTATTATGTGTGCTTTACGAAAACTTGTCCAGCTACATTCCAGTAATTTATTTGAGATTTTTCAGTGCATCTGATCAGAATTGTTGGGACAATTCTAAATACATATAGATGTGTTCATATCTGTTGGCTGTTGTGGATTTGTGGTGTGGTTCAAGCCACAGTTGCTAAATATTGGCCTTTTAGTGCTTTGACTTATTGACAAAAGCTTTTGGTATTTAGTTGGGGACACACCACACTGTTTAATTTGTCAATTGCTTTTAATTTATTTTGTACAGATACTAACACCCTGAAATGCTTTATACCCAAATAAGTTATCTGGTCCCTGCTCCACTTGATAGCTTTATGATTTACTCCTGATATTGGCTAAATTTAAAACTCCTGTATTTCTGCTTGCAGAGAAAGATTAATGCATGATCTGTTGATTACTTACTGTAATAAGACTGTTATGCTCCACTGATTCTGTAATAAGTTATAGTCAACCTGACTGCGTAAGAGCTTTTTTTAAATCTGCATTTTATAGTTCTGTGATCCCCTTTTTGGTTGTTACTGCTTTCCATAGAATGTTCCCTTTCCTTTTAGTCTGCCAACTTCCATTCATTGAATCATAGAATCCCTGTAGTGTGGAAGCAGGCCATTTAACACATTGAGTCCACACTGACCCTCTGAAGAGCATTCCACCCAAACCCTTCCTGCCCCCATCCTATCTCTGTAATCCTGCGTTTCCCATGGATAATTCGTCTAGCTTGCATATCCCTGAATGCTATGGGCAACGTAGCATGGCCAATCCACCTGCACATCTTTGAACCGGGGACTATCAGAAACACACACAAACACGGAGAATGTGCAAACTCCACACAGCCAGTCACCTGAGGCTGGAATCAAATCCACATCTCTGGTGCTGTGAGGCAGTAGTGCTAACCACTGAGCCACTGTGCTAGTCGGGCACTTTTGCTTCTAGATTTTTGGAAAAGAGGTCTGTGGTTATTGCACTAAAATGCTCTGAATAGTATTATGTTTTAATTTTTATCAAGCTTAGAAGGAGCCATGTACTCAGTTAAATTAAGATAGAACAGGTAAACAAGCAACTGCAGGAGGGATATTTAAATACAGAGCTTAAAATAAACGGAAGTAATATGCATTGTTTGAGGATCTAAGAATATTTTGTGTAAATCCTTCAACAGAACTTGAAATCAAAGGAGGGGGAAGGGATAAGATTGAGAATGTTGATTTATATCACAAATGGTCTACTTTGTGTGTGTGAGAGAGAGAGGGAGACACTGAACAGAAGAAACAGTAGATGTTATTTTATAAAGTGAAGGTCAAATTACTATTTGAGTTAGGAGAATTGATGGTTTTGAACCATTCAACCTCTTTTCTCTCTTTTGAGTTTAATTTAAAACTGTATATTGTGTACTGGTACATGTTTCACTGTATGTAGAAGGCATAAAGCTACAATATAAGCTAGATGTTGTCAGTTTACCACTTGTTTTACTGTATTTTACGCCACGTCTACTGCTTGCTAATGCTGCTAGAATAAATAGTTACTCAGATTCTCCTTTAACATAGACAAATCAGTTTTTTAATGGGATAAACAGAGTAGATCAGAAGTAATTGCTTGTTTGATCAGTTTATGCTATTACTTATTGTATTTATTAATTGTTGTTACAATGCTTGTTTTGCTAAGTTTGCTTAGCAGTTTTTGTGGCAGTTGAGTGAAAGTGCTTTTGCAGTAAGTGCATTAAACTTATATGAAAATGGAAGGTTTATTAGTTCAAGTGTATCTTTAAGCCTTGATTTTTGGAAACCTACAAATACTATTGGCCAGAAAACTGAATTTACTTGGATCATAGTCCTGTAGTATTTGAGGTGATGGGGATAATTAGCTATTTGTGACAATCAGCAGAAAAAAATCAGAAATCTAATTATTCATGTTGCTTAAAATACCAGCCTGTCTTCGGATCAATGGATTATGAAAACCTACAGAAAGAGCTTGCACTTAATGGGACTCTATGGAAAAAAGTATCACCTGAATCAAATGAGGAGGACTCTTCCACTACTGTGGTTTATAGAATGTAAAGTTTTGGTGTACAGAACAATAGCAGTTGGATTTGATTTTGTGATCTTGCAAATGTGGAAGGACTGTAGTTCTGAAACTCATGTTAACATTTTGAGCTGATTTTTGTATTTACGTCTGATTTTGCTTGCATAATATGACAGTTGCTCTTGCAGCCATGAATATTATTAATGCATCATTCCTAAGCAGTCTTTTGTGTGAAGGGCCTTTTTCTAATGTTCAACATATCACTTCCCTTCACCTTTGCTTGTTTGCATTGTGGAACTGTTCCGGCCATTTGTAGCAAGAAAAGCCTCTTCTTAATGGCTTCTTACCTCTCCTGTGCACTGTGACCACTGAAGTATTTCAAGAATCCATTTTAGGCCAAGTCCATTTTACCTGCTGCTGTTTGATGACATCATTGTCATTGGAATCCCATGTAGTTGTGTTGCACATGTGTTTGCAACAACCTAGGTTTGTCACCCCTCACCCTTCCAATAGCTTGTATTGAGGCCTCAGCAATACAGATACCAGTCCTCGGCCAATTCAAGAAACTGCTGAAGGCATGGATTCAATGAAGGGCTAAGGGCAGTAGTAATGCCTGGGTGTAATTTGAAGATCTGTGCTCAAATGCACTTGCCCGACAATTGAACTGTTCTGGTCATTTACAGTGTTGCCATGTATCTGACAAAATGGAAAATTACTTACGAGTGTATTGTCCAAGTAAAAATTGCAAATTGCCATCAGGCAACTTTGTCACCAGCACAGTGATGTATGTTTTCATCAGTAGTGCTATCAAGTGGCACTTACTCACCAATAATCTGTTCAAAGTTCGGTTAGAGTTCCACTACACCTGTTCTACTCCAGACTTCATTATAGCCTTGCTCCAAATATGGACAAAAGAGCCAAACTTAGGAGGTAATGTGAATATGACTGCATTTGATATCAAAGCTGTATTTGACTTGGGGGATTCAACTAACTCTGGCAAAACTGAAATCACTGGGAATTGGTGGGGGAAGAAAACTCATGGCCAATTTGGAGTCATACTTGGCACAAAGATAGATAATTATTTTTGCTCTTGTTGAGGTCAGTCATCTCAATCCAAGGAAATCACAGCAGGCATCCTTTTTTTTTTAGCTGCTTAATCAACGCTCTTTCCTTTGCCATTGTATTAGAAATACGGGTATGTATTCATGACAGTACAGAACATAATGACTCCAAATATTGGAAGAGTACACACTGCAGAAAAGACCCTGACGACATTCTGTCTTGGGCTGATAACTGGCAAGCAATGCAAGTGTCACGTAAGTACTAGATGGTGAATCTGTCTAGGGAGACAGAGAATCTCCCTATCTCTTGACACTTAACAATATTGCCATTATTAAAATGCCCCACCAATTTGGTAAGCTACAACTGACCAGGAATGAACTAGACCAACCATAAAATGTCTACAAAAGCAAGTCATATTCTGAGAATTGTCATAAATATCTCACTTGATTTCCCCAAACTTGTCCACCATCTACAAGGCACAAGTTGAGTGTGAAAAAATACTTTCCACTTACCTCCATGAAGCACTGAAGAAACTCTGCACAATCCAGGATAAAGCAAGCTGCCCGTTTATCGCCCAATCCAGCACCTTAAAATTCACACTCACTTTTGGCACACTTTGCTAATGTTGTGTATCATTTTCAAGACACACTGCAGAAACTCGCCAGGACTTCAATAACACCTTCCGAACTATGACCTCACCATTGCAGAGGTGTTGAAACACCCTCACCTAAAGTTCCCCTCCTAGACAAACTTAGTTGAAATTTCGTTGTACGTGCTTTTACCAGTTCAAAAATCTGGAAATCTCTTCCTAATAGCATTGCAGGTTACACAT